>JARK01001598.1:25404-69649 GCA_000688135.1 Ancylostoma ceylanicum
GGGCGGGGTATCGATGGGGGTATGGGGGGTGGGTAGGAGGGAGGGGGGTAGGGGGTGCGCAGCCACTAAGGACACAGAAGAGATGAGTGGAAATTCGGCTACTGTAGGATGGAGAGGACAGAGTAGTATGTGAATACCTGCAAAACTTGTAGCACATGAAAAAAGCAGAGAAATGGAGTCTTTTACATTTCTCATTACAAAAAAAATTTTACATTTCTTCTGATTTTTGGGACAAATTTTCAGGAAAACAAGGGCGCGCTCCACGGATGTGTGATATCCTTAGTAACATGCAGCAAAAGAT
Source organism: Ancylostoma ceylanicum (assembly GCA_000688135.1). Taxonomy (NCBI): domain Eukaryota; kingdom Metazoa; phylum Nematoda; class Chromadorea; order Rhabditida; family Ancylostomatidae; genus Ancylostoma; species Ancylostoma ceylanicum. Next base: position 25,706 of record JARK01001598.1, read on the forward strand.
AAGTTAAAAATATGCGGAGGTTCCGGGCAGATCCCCTACCTAGCTCAATGTTGGCGTGGGAAAACCCGGAAAAATAGGTGCATGGCAGGGTTGAGTCCACGCCGCGGCCTGTGGCGCGCGGTATGGAACTTTTTTCAAATGCGACTTGGATTCCCAATAGAAGAAGGTTTTCTCTATCGAACCGGATACAGCACTCCTACATTCGATCGCTCCTTCATCCCGCTATTTTTTCCAAACATCCGGGATTTTCAACTTTTAATCGATTTTTTCAGGCTTAGTTGAAGTCGTTTTTCTGATGCGATGTGGTCTACGTAACCAGCTCACTATGCAGCGTCTAATGGTATCGGACTCGGAGCTGGAATTTGCGTAAGAAGCTCTGCCGCCGGTTAGGTGAGCACTCTATAACGGGCCTGCTCACCTAGTCAGGAGGAATAGTGCACTGAAGGTGGAGACGCAGAGACTTCAGGTGAGCACGCCCGTTGTAGCATGCTCACCTAACAGGCGGCAGAGTTTCTTACGCAAATTCCAGCTCCGAGTTCGATACCAGTAGGCGCAGGATAATGAGCTGATTACGTAGACCACGTCGCATCTGAAAAACGATCTTAACCAAATCTGAAAAAAAAAATCGATTAAAAGTTGAAAATTCCGGATGTTTGGAAAAAATGGCGGGATGAAGGAGCGATCGAATATACAGTGCGTTTCATAATTATAGGACACCCCCCGAATTTCCCACTCCCGGGTTTCCCTCTGACCACGGAATTTTCCCTCTAGTATCATTGTGATCAGCATCTAAAATAACCATGGTAACCAATTTTTGAGCTCACGGCAGCAACTTTGGTTTTTTAAAACTTTATTTTTCTCTTTCTGCACACTTCGCGGTCATGACACACCTTCAGATTCTAACAAGTTTATTTGCCACACAATAGAATTCACGGAATTTCGATGATTTATGGAGCATCTATGGACCACACTGATTTCATACAGCACCCCGCACCTGCTCCTCAGAGGGAACCTGAGGACACCCGCGTAGAAAGACATCGCACATGCAAGACAGCCTATCTCAATTTCTCAGCCGCTCATTGCTGACGGTAGTGCACTCAAAATTGGGTGGCAAACACCCACAGTAGTCCTACTTTAGAAATGCAGTTAGCACTAGTCACGGGCTGCTCCGTCGGCTTGGTAGGTGGTGATCCAAGTAAGCAACACTCGCCCGACATCGAGGTTTTCCCATAGTTCTTCACTAGAACCAGCGGATGGGTGGTTCAAAATGACGGATATTACTCACAGGAGTTTTCTGAGTTCCGACAATGCTAGATCAGACATCCTCCTCTACTTGCTCAAGTGTCTGCTCTGCGCGAAATAGACAGTAACTGATGACATGTAGNGTAACTCTGGTTTTTTAAAACTTTATTCTTCTCTTTCCGCACACCTCGCGGTCATGACACACCTTCATACTCTAACAAATTTACTGGCCGCACAATCGAATCAACGGAATTTCGATAATTTATGAAGCATCCATGGATCACACCGATTTCATACAGTCCGCTACTCCTGCTCCTTCGAGGGAATCTGAGGACATGTGCGTCGATAGACATCGAACATGCAAAACTGCCTATCTCAATTTCTCAGTAGCTCATTGCTGACGGAGGTGCATTCAAAATTCGCTGGCAAGGATCCACAGTAGTCCTACTTCAGGAATACAGTTAGCACTAGTCACGTGCTGCTCCGTCGGCTTGGTAGGTGGTGATCCAAGTAAGCAACACTCGCCCGACATCGAGGTTTTCCCATAGTTCTTCACTAGAACCAGCGGATGGGTGGTTCAAAATGACGGATATTACTCACAGGAGTTTTCTGAGTTCCGACAATGCTAGATCAGACATCCTCCTCTACTTGCTCAAGTGTCTGCTCTGCGCGAAATAGACAGTAACTGATGACATGTAGGGAACAAAATGTCACATTTGATAAAATGATTGAATCCTGTTCCAATAACTGTGATTGGTCATGAATGAGGTGGCTATATACTAGACTTTGCAATTATGGTAAATGGTCACGATTTTTGCGTATTCAGGGCTCGAAATGCAGTGCTCTTGGAAATATTTCCCTTTCTCTCCTAGATCACTTTACTGAATCTGGGTAAAATGTGATTTTATTCTCGATATGATGGCGTGTTTTGCTATAGTAGTTTCGATGAGCAGTTTCTCACCTAAGGGGAGAGCGAAAATTGTCAAAAACTGTAAAAAATGGTGAAAACAGGATTCACGGTGATTGCAAGAAAAGACCATGCATTTCCAGCCGCGGATTTTTTTTCGATTTGTGTTGCTAACAGGCAATCAGATACTCATAGGAAATTCCCGAGGCTTGCTTTACTAGCAAATTTCATTAAAATGAAATTTCCATGAAATGAAAAATGAAATTGAAATTTTTGAAAAATGAAAAGCATTCCCGGTCGGTTGTCTGATCTCGGACGGTCGCCCACTGCGCCTCTGCTATCCTAATCTATATTTTCTAACTTCTCTTCCTAACTATGGCTAAACAATCACGCAGGAGAACTACCAACGATGATGCTGGACAGGAAATGCCGTTGTGGGCAAGTACACTCATTAGTAAATTTGATAGTTACTCATCGAGCATCGAACATTCTTTAACTCAAACATTCGATCGAGTGTTCACTCAGATCTCCACTATACAAACAAACTCAGGATTTCATTCTTGAACGTCTCAATGACCTCGAGAATAAAATTGTTTTGGCTAGTGACTTATCTATTTCTCAACAAGATTCCTTATACTCAGCTATGGTCAAGGTTCGTGCCGACTCTTCTAAAATTGATGAAAAAATGGGGACGATCACATGGGTCGGAATCGATGAGAAGGCCAACGAGGATGACACCCGTCGCTCCGACCAAGAGATCATCAGAGAAGTCGTTCTTACGTCAGGTAACGAAGATCTGATAAGAGAATTAGATGCCGGTCGTATAATTTTTCATCGTCACCCCGTCGGCAAACCCAGGGGCCCTTCTGGGCGCGGGCGAATCATTAAGATTCGCCTTGCTAAAGAAGAGCTCAGGGATGCCTTACTTTCTCATATGAAGTCAGGCCGCCAAAGTCTCACCGAGCAATTTGTCCATTCATTCGCTAGGAGGGACTACACTATGGAAGAATTGAACTTGGACAGAGCTCTACGCAAACGTGCTGGGGACCTCAACGCCTTGGAGGGTAAGTTAATTTATATCGTTAGGGATTTCGACATTATCAAACTGAAGTACCCACGTGAGTTACCTCGCCATCTGATCGGAGGTTCCACAACTAACTCTTCTAACAGTTCTTCTGGGACGAACATTACTAGGGTCACTACCAGGTCACAGTCACGTACGCTCAATCACTCATCCTTTGCCACCGCCTCACATAACCAGACAGCTGCAAATGAGGTGTTGTCACCTCAGGTAGTTCGGAGCCAGCTGCCCTGTTCGTCTTCCTATCTCGCTTAGGACCTCACGTCCCCCAATTGTTTGAATACGCCCCCCAACCTCAACCGCAAAAAATTTGAAGACAATAGTTTTAACTCAACTCAATTTACATCCACCAGTCTTAGCTATATGTTTAACGCGCGTTCTATTTGCAATAAGCTACCGGACCTGCGATTTCTTCTCACACCTAACCCTTCTATGGTTTTTATTACCGAAACTTGGTGCAGACCCGATGCCATCACTCCACTAGCTCGCAAGGCTTTGATTACGAAACCTACAGGTGTGACAGGATGAACGGCATCGTTGGAGGCGGTATCTTAGCTTTAGTAAGGAGAGATGTTAGTCATCATCTTCTATCATCTGTTAACTTCACGCCATATTGCCAATGCCTCGCATTGAGCGTTACAATCTCAAAACAGACTATCCGTATCTTTCTCGAAGCCCCTCATGCGACCTTTCTGCTTTTCAACAATCCCTTGAATTTATTAATGAATCCGCTCCTGATACCTCCGATATTCTTCTCCTCGGGGACTTCAACTTTCCTTCTCTCAGCTGGCCGTCTGCAAGCAGCGGCAAAAGCCATGGTTGTGTTTCATCTAAAGAGTTTTTGCAATTTTGTGAAGAACATTCGCTTCAACAGCTAGTTTCTACTCCCACGCATGGAGCAAAAATTCTGGACCTCGTACTCACCAACAACTGCGAAACTGTACGCAACATTGAAGTCCTCCTTCCTTTTTCTACATCTGATCACAGCCTAATATCGTTTGAACTTAACGCTTCCTTTACCCATTCACCACCGTTAGCTACATACTTGGACTTCCGCAAAGCAAACTTTTCTGCCATCATTGAGGATCTTCTGAAGATCAACTGGCGTGTTCTCTTTGCTTCCGCTGCAATTGCTGATGAGTGTTACAATATCTATCTTGCCTTTGGAACGAAATTATATCTCACCATGTCCCTATCTCATCCCACCAACAAGATTTCAAAAAGTATCCCATTAAAATCCGTAGACCTGAACAAAAGGTTAGACATCTCCATCGAGCATATCTGAAATTTGGCAACTGCAGATACTTTAGATTTTCGAAGAAGCTCAAACGAGAACTAGCCCTTCATCAGTTGGCGGAGGAAGACAAGATTGCCAGATGCCAAAATCAGAAGATTCTGTACAACTACATTAATAGGCGTGTCAAAAATCGTAGCCATTTGGGTACCATAATGAAAAATGACGGTTCCATATGTGAGACAGATAAGCAAAAAGCCGACACATTCCCCTTTTTCTTCCAGACAGTTTACAAAAAGAATACGAAACATGATGTTTCTTGTCGGACTTTCACTTCGGCCAAAATCGACTTCATTGATACCAATAGCGAACTTCTCTACAGAACTTTGACTGCTATCGGTCTTACACCTGTTCCAACTCTCATGTTCAATTGGTTTATCCTTCATGGAGGAGTTCCAACGATGTGGCGCATAGGATGCGTTAAACCTATTTTCAAAAAAGGGTGTCGGATGAATGTTACCAACTACAAGCCCATCTTTCTAACCTCATGCACCAGCAAAGTTTTGGAGAGAATTGTCTGCAAACAGCTCTACTCTTATCTCATTAGTAATAAGGTTGTGTCTTCTCACCAACACGGTTTCCTTCCTAAACGGTCAACAGTAACTCCCCTCATGTCCACAATCCCTCTCTGGCAAAGGATTGCTGATTCACGTGGCTACGTCACAGCCTGTTTTGTTGATTACAGCAAGGCCTTCGATTCAGTGCCTCTGAATCCTCTTTTCCTCAAACTTGAGGCTTATGGGATTGAGGGAAGTCTCTTGAAGTTTTTGAAATCCTTCCTCTCTCATAGAAAGCAATATGTCGTTGTAGGTACTTCCTATTCTTACTGTTATACAACTCCGAGTGGGGTGCCGCAAGGCACCCGCCTAGGGCCACTGATGTTCCTGCTTTACATCAATGACCTTCCTGAGTGTCTTCCTACTGGTGTCTGCTGCTCTATTTATGCGGACGACACCAAAATATACTCAGTTAATGACCATCAAAAGATTCAGGAGGCACTGAAACGTTCAGCTGAGTGGTCCACTCAATGGGGTTTAACAATATCCCTCGAGAAGAGTAGTGTAATGTTCATTGGCTCCGATCCTCCAAGAGACCAGAAACTTTACCTTGGAAATTATGAACTGAAGGTATCCAATTCAGTGCAGGACCTCGGAATCACATACACTAGCAATCTTAAATTTGACGAATACATCGCCAGGAAAGTTGGCCTCGCATATGCAAGATCAAATTTCATTCTCCATGCTTTTTCTACTAGAAGAGCTAGTACGCTATTCAAACTCTTCACTGCGTATGTCAGGCCTATCTTAGAATATTGTACTCCCTTGTGGTCCCCTTCGGAACAGAAGCTGAACGAAGCTGTAGAAAAAGTCCAGAAAAAATTCACCTCTCGTGTTTTCGCTAGAAACTGGACTTTTCCATATTCCCTATTCTGAAAGGCTTTCCCGCCTTAATAGTACTTCGCTAGCACTGAGAAGGATTATGCATGACCAGTGTTTGGTGTTTAAAAGATTGAATGGAATGGTGGAGATTGATACCCTTAATCTTTTCAGCTTTTCTAACTCTCTATCTCGAACAAGAGGTCATCAATTCAGGTTGACAGTGGAGAAAGCTCGCTCTCAACAGTTTTATGACTCTATCCTTATCAGAGCAGTGAGAACATGGAATAATCTACCTGATACAGTGGTCAATTCATCCTCGCTAACATCATTCTGCACCAAACTTGAACTCGTTCTTAAGCAGAGGGGGTTCTACTAATTTTTTTCATCATATAAGAGCTGTCTTGCCTTTCTTTGTTCCATTTTAGGTTCTTCAGACTCCGTTCCATCTCTACTGGTTTAATCTCGCTCCAATTATCACCCTGCTGGATTATCTCATTATTACCCTGGGTAAACGAGCAGTCCCACCTCACAGAAATGATTTTTTGTTGTACTGTTCACGTATTATCTGTTATCTGTTTACGTTTGCTCCTTCAATGGTTATCAGAAAGTATGTTCATTTCTTTTCTTCTTAAATTCATCCTTGTGAACACTGCTACCAACTCCCACCTGTTGTTGTCACCGGAAAACTCTTCCTTGTCACTTCTTTCCGTGGGTTTAGCCAGCTAGCTTTTGCCCGTGGGCTCGCTGGTTTCTTTTTCTGAGTTAATGGGTGCAATATGACGAGTTTTCTGGCTAAACAGCAGTTGGTCCTCATGGTCGATCATTTAATACCCATCCGCTTCCGTTCTGTCGTATCACACAATTTCTCGACTGAAATAAACTATTCTATTCTATTCTATTCTATTGAATTATTATATTGAACTGACGGGTTTTCCCCATCAGCGATGGGGTCGTGGAAACCAACATGTCAATGCTGAAGGGATTCTCACACGAACATTGTCAAGCAGTAACATCATAGCCACATCATTCGTGAACTTGCTATGGTCCATACGCTACTGAACGCTATGAAGGAAAAGTAGCATGGCTAAAATCCTTACCTATAAAACTTTTAGAAAGGTGACATACAGTGGCGGCCGCATATCTAGATAAGAGTAGAGCTGTTTGCAGACAATTCTCTCCGAAACTTTGCTGGTGCATGAGGTTAGACAGATGAGCTTGTAGTTGGTAACATTCATCCGACACCCTTTTTTGAAAATAGGTTTAACGCATCCTATGCGCCACATCGTTGGAACTCCTCCATGAAGGATAAACCAATTGAACATGAGAGTTAGAACAGGTGTAAGACCGATAGCAGTCAAAGTTCTGTAGAGAAGTTCGATTTTGGCCGAAGTGAAAGTCCGACAAGAAACATTATGTTTCGTATTCTTTTTGTAAACTGTCGAATTCGATGATAGAAATGAAAGCAACGACTGCTACATCCACGTTCACCGCAATCGATAACCTAATGAATCACACGATATGAGATGAGCTCTGTCAGCAGCGTTTAATTATCGCAACAAAGGAAGCGCGCCACCGCAACCTTGTTCCGTGCGCATCTATGATTTTTGAATTGGAGCGCGCCATCTCACTTTGAGCTAACTCAGACAATCGCCGAACTGTTCTCTTCACCGATATCGGCTCTGCCCGTGCGACGTATGCTATCTCAGACAATTGAACAGCTCTACCCCCAGTGGGCGAGGCCTGGTCCGCCTACTCCCAGCCCCCAGCGGCACAAGAGGAACATAGCTGACGAGCGCAGCGAGGTCCCCTCCCNTGCTCCTTAGAGGGAATCTGAGGACATGTGCGTCGATAGACATCGAACATGCAAAACTGCCTATCTCGTTTTCTCAGTAGCTCATTGCTGACGGAGGTGCATTCAAAATTGGCTGGCAAGGATCCGCAGTAGTCCTACTTCAGGAATACAGTTAACACTAGTCACAGGCTGCTCCGTTGGCTTTGCTAGGTGGCGGTCCAAGTAGACAACACTCACCCGTCATCGAGGTTTTCCCATATTTCTTTAGTAAACCTGCGGATGGGTGGTATAAAATGACGGATATTATTCACAGAAGTTTTCTGAGGTCAGAGGCTGCCAGACCAGACACCGTCCTCTGCTTGCTCAAGTGTCTGCTCTGCGCGAAATAGACAGTGACTGATGACATGTAGAGAACAAAATGTCACACTTGGTAAAGTGACCAAATCCTGTTCCAAGAACTGTGATTGGTTATGAATGAGGTGGCTATGTACTTGACTTCGTAATTACGGCAAATGGGCGAATCATTGACGTGATAACGGAAGACAGTCAAGACCTTCAGGAAAAGGAATTTTTTCGAGGTTGCTGTCGCGTTTTTGGGTTCGCTTCCCGGTGAAAGCAGACCTGGCGAGTAAAAGACTGGAATATGGTCTGACAGCGCCAGACATCAGAATATGCCAGCGAGCAATTTTCTTCATTTTGAGCCACCGATTCATGGGTTTTAGTAAGAAAATGTGGGAAAGCCTCGATGTTGGGCGAGTATTGCCTACTTGGATCGCCACCTAGCAAAGCCAACGGAGCAGCCTGTGACTAGTGCTTGCTGTATTTCTAAAGCAGGACTACCGTGGATCTTTGCCAGTCAATTTTGAATACACCCCCATCAGCAATGAGCGGCTGAGAAACTGAGATAGCCAGTCGCGCATGTCCGATGTCTATGGAGGCGGATGTACTCAGATTCCCTCTAGGGAGCAGGAGTAGCGGACTGTATGAAATCGGTGTGGTCCATAGATGCTCCATAAATTATCGAAGTTCCGTGAATTCGATTGTGCGGCATAAACTTGCTAGAATCTGAAGGTGCGTCATGACCGCGAAGTGTGCGGAAAGAGAAAAATAAAGTTTTAAAAACCAGAGTAGCTGCTGTGACCTCAAAAATTGGGTACCAAGGTTATTTCAGGTGCTGACCACAATGGCACTGGAGAGCAAACTCCTTGGTCAGAGGAGAAGCCGGGAGTGGGAAATTCGGGGGGTGTCCTATAATTATGAAACGCACTGTATTTTAGTTCAGCAGAGAATTTCAATTTTGGACAAAAATGCTAGAGATGTCGCAGAACTTTTCAAATAACCCAGTAGGACTCTGTTTCTTGTGAGGATCAATATGTGATTTGATACGACTATGATCGGTCGCACTAATCAGATTGTGGATTGGAGGAAAGTCGCGCACTACAACTGAAACAAAAAAAAAAGAAGCCTAAAGAACGAACCTGTTGGAAACATCCGCTCCAACAATATCCTCACGATTCAGAATGGAAGGCCTTTTGATGGAGCCTGAACCACTCGATGAAGACGAATTATTCTCCATTACAACAGAACGGGAAGTCCTAGAGCGTGGTACTGGAATAGGCTCTGCTCCTACCGCTTTGTTGTAGGACAGCGGGCGATTATTTGAGCTTTCCGATCCATTACGGAAAGTCTGAAAAGGAAGTTCTTTTCGAGCGAAACTGACTATGAAGCTGAAATAAGGAGTTGGTTTCAACAGTACAGGGGGCGGTGGTCGCTGTGGAGTAGTAAGAGAAGCTGCTGTGATGTCTCCTTGACTTCGTGACATGCTTCCAGGGAGCGACTCATCTTGATATTCATCGAATGAATCGTCCGACTCCGCTGTCGCAGTTGGCGACATACCGAAAGATTCGCTCAGATCGGCTGACATCAAGGATTGACCTGGAAGCCGATAATCAGTAACGATGACCCGAACACTTACCAGAACCAAAATAGTACCAGCGTAAACAGGAAAAGAGGAACTGAAAGGTTATTGAGAACAGCTGACTCACTCTGAGTAAGACTAGGATCGATTCTAGCTGTCGTTGAGGTGTGAGCGGTTTGATCCGTGTTATTGCACTCATCGCTGAGGTCAATTAATGAACCTAAAAACAACCGACTGCAGACATGACAGATGTTCGAAAAACTATGGATACTCGGCTGAACTTCTCAGAAGATACGTCGACGAATTAGAGCATAAAACACTCCATCTTGATCAAGTAATTTCGCAGTGGGATTTAATGACACTATGTTTGGAGCGGAAACGACTCAAACAAAAGGGTAGAATACTTATAATTTCGTTCGGATATGATATATAATGAGCTCCCTGATAATGTGAAGTTCCAAACCGAATGAACGAATTGTGTGTCTCCACAGCTCAAATACCTGGACGTTCCGAAAGATAAATAAATCAGTTAACTTGATAAAAAAGAGAACATACCCGTCTTTGGTGTGACATAAGGAGGAGGAGGAGCCCGTTCTTTCGGCCTTCCCCGTGGCGAGGTGCCCCAAGATGAAATGCTGCCATATTCTGACCTAGAACTTTCATACATTCAAATGTATACACCACTTTTTATGGGTCATGCACCAAGTACGATGCTTCGAAACGCTCTTCAAGGCTTATTGGCATTAACTTCAAAAGATGTTGTTCCACCTAGATGCAGCGCTAAAACCACAAAAACGCCGTCCGCAACACAAACCAGGGCGTGATACTACCAAAACAGATAGCTGGGACTTAAACACCCTTTCTCCTCCTCCCAAACAAGTCCTATTTTCAACAAATTCATGCTGTTGTACATAAGTGGACCACGGGAGCAAAATTTTGTCGGTTATGGATTTTCGAGGCTGGCATCAGGCCAACATTGTTGCCACCAACCGCACGATGTTCGCAAGCCCTTTGGCGAGCACCATAACCATAAGTCAACCTCTCCAGTTGACAAAGCCAATTAAAGAAATGATCAAAGAGAACCGACCTATCCTTGGACTGCCCAGGCTTCGGAGGTGAGTTGGTGTCCACGGTAAGTGATCGTCCAGCTGGCTGATGACCGCCACCACTACCGTTGTTGACTACTGGGCATCCGAATAACCTCGAGGCATGTTTCAACAATGTTTCGACAATCTGAATGAACTTTTAAAATGAACGAATATCGCGTTATTGGAAACAAAACGACGAAGAGACAAAAATACAAAACCAAATCCACACACCTTAGTACCTACAGCATTGTTCCCATCTATGTCACCACCCAAAAGATTCGGGCCAAATACTATAGCGAGATTACCACAATTCATACTGAAATAAAGAAATGGATGAGACTGCTAAAACTGATTTGAAAAGTAGAGAAGAGGTATTCATTATGAAGAAAATCCAGGTCAAAGCAGGAGTAGGAAAGGAAAAATAGGATGAGAAAAGCCACTGAAGGGCAGTAAATCATCCAGAATATTAAAGGAAAGACAAAATATGGGTTGATATTCCAAAAGGCAATAACAAATTAGTCACTTATGACAAATCGTTAATTTTGGGTGATAATCCAGAAAATAAAAACACTAACGCTGTCTGATCTTGATGCTGCAACATTTCCGAGAGAAAATTGATGAGGTAGGTGAGGTTGTGCCGATGACAAGCTGGAAGTTCACCAATACAACGCTCAAATGCTTGCAGTTTCGCTTCATCTTCCAACCTGAATGAAAGATAATTCAATAACTCAGCAAAGAAAAAACATGCCAAGTAAGTATAACTAATAAAATGCTAGGAATATCTAACTTTGCAGCGTTCACCCATTCGTTATGGAGCCGATGAGTAAGTAGAGGATCTGGCAATTCCCTCAAATAGCTTTTTAAAACACTACACACAGAGTGTGGATCCAAATAATAGGCCCGTTCGTCAGTCTGAAACACTATGAATTTCTGATTGCTAAAAAAAAAAACAACGGGAAAAACGTTCTGAAAAAAAAAAACCGGGCTGCCTCACATCGATCTGCCCGGCATCAAAGGCCGCCTTCATCCTACGAATTTTCGTGTTGTTTCCATTGACTCGGAACAAACCTAAAGTAAAAAGAACTTATATAAAGTGAAAACAAAAAGGATGTGTTGGAGTAAATTAGACTATTACTGGACGAGATACAATGCAAATGATGTTTGATTCCAGCAGTGAAGAGAAAGGCGATGAACATCAAGGCCGCACTTGGGATTTCCTATCTAACAGATCTCTGTACTTTTGTGACATATGAGTTTAATTCTTACAGCTCTCTGCGAGAGGATAGAAAAGTCTGCACATTTCTGAGGAAAACCTTCCAGAGAAAGTGGAAAACCCCTCTGTAAAAGAAAAAGGAGGCCCAAAAGGTTTCTAATGAAACTTGTTGCAAAGAAGATAATCTGTCTCTCCTTCTACTACCAAAAGAAATCCCTAGCATTACAACATTGTTGTAGAAGGAACATGCTTCCGAAAAAGGAGGAAATCCTCAACGGAAATCATCCGGATACAACCCAAGAGCAGCCGTACATTAAATAACAGTAGCGACGAAAAGACCGCGATTAGTACACATGAAAAGGAACTGATAAAGTATTTTATTACCTTTCTCAGTGAATCCACTTGCTCTGAGCATTGAACAACATTTTTCTAATACAATAGCTACACGTCCCTGAGTATGCCGAAGATGCTCGGTGAGGTCGACACCAAACACTGGACGCGGGCGAGCATTATCTGAATTGAATTTAATCATCATTTGTTTCTTGCAGTTCTAATAGTCAAATAGAAAGGAATCGATAGAATTGAAAGACAACTTCGCAAAAAAATAAGGAAAACCTACAAGAAATTCTGTAATCCACAAATGAGGTGGAGCATTATGAACCCCAACTCACCAATATCGCGGCGAATCTCTGGCAAAACCATCTCAAGCGTTCGCATCGCGACACGATGATACTCAAGCTGCTCTTCTAGCAAAGCGGTAAACACCTAAACAACAAGTTACGTTGTGTATCTTGATTTTTCCATTTCTTGCAATTCACGACTCGAACAGCATGTCACTCCCCGCCCGTGTTCCGGGGAAAGCAGAATTTCATGCAAACACATCCTCCAGAAACTAGATCATCCACGAACTTTATACTAGTCTGACTACCACTTCGAAGCATAGTATAGGCTCTTAACAAGTGAGTGGGCACTAACAGCAACAGGTTTTTTCGGGTAAATAACATGCAGCTACTTGAATCGCTACAAGTATCCAGACGTAAACTAACCTTCGCGATTTCCTGCTCTTTTGCTGCCAAAGAGTACACATCGGTGATGGTGTTATCCTATAAAATTTCCGAATATCTGAATTAATGAGGTAAAAAATACAGGTCGAAATATGTATAAACAGACCTTTTGATTCTCAAGCTTCAGCTGAGCAGCATCGAGGGTATCCTGAAGCTGTGAGATGTTGCTACTTGTGCTGTCTGCTTTCTCCAATGCCTTTTTAGCGATGTCCACATCTGTGTAGAGAATGCTTTAGTAAAAAAAAAAGGTTCTAATTAAACTCAGTGAGTCGTCTGATTGCTAGAGAACACAGAGGCAGATGTGGAACTACGTACTTTCAATACAGGAAGAAACTATATGTTAAAAAATGAAGAGCACGTGCTGCAATCGCAACGGTGAAAAACAGTAATAACCTATGATAACTTCCCGTAAGCCTAAACCCCAGGTAAACCAACACGAAAAGTGGTCACCAGGGGTAATGAAGACGACTTATTCAAACTCTAATTTCTCCCAAGAGAGATTGTTACAGAGATACCTCAATGAACTTATGTGGTAGTGCCTAGATTTTGGTGATTTTCATATCCCCACCCCAGAAAGATTTGCGGAGCAGGAAGGGCCACTGAAGACAGTAGCAAAGGTTGTAGGATCCTATACTTGTTCAATATGATGGAAAAATCAGCAGCAAACACGCCCGTGGTCAAATTCTGCCAACACATACGTAGAACGATGAATTCAAATCAGCTTTGACAAAAACCATGCGCATAGATTCCCGTAACCGGCTCTGAGCCATGGTTTCCACTTGACTATGGAAATCAAAGCTCACGCAAGATTGAGAAAAAAGCTACTTGCGCGAAATCCGGTCCACTTACTGGGAAAGTGAAAAGTAAACCGCGTCTCGACCTGTCAAGAAATAAAACTGACGGGTAATATGCCAATAAATGAACGACACAGCTTAACAACACAAAAATGAACTGTTTCATTCCAAGTAATTGTAAGGTGAAGCCCATACAACAACGATGTTATGAGGTCTCGCAACTAAATAGAGAATTTGAATTGTGTTGAGAGTTCATACTAATTTTCTTCCACACCAAATCACAGAAAAATCCTAGACCAAAAAAATGTAATCGTGGAGAGCACTCTGTCCAAAAGGTGTGAGTTCGCTTTGGCTTTGGAATCGAGTAAAAACACCCCAAAAAGATCCTAAGCGCTTTTAGTAAAAATAGGAGTTGATGCACTCAGGTGCAACCAGAAACCACTAATCCACAGCAATATCTGCCAACTAGAAGTAATCTCACCGGTGAATGCGTTATTCAATCGTTCCCGACTCTTGGTTAAAGCCTTCTCCATGTCTTGAAATTGGACCAAATCATCCAGAACTCGTTTCTCAATCATCATGTCGTGCTTAACCTGCAAACAAATGAGTTCGCCCCTGCAGAAACGGAACAGAAATCAACGCCACTCTTAGTTTATGACAGCAGCAGCTGACGTGCTCTGCAAAGTGAACTTCATGAGACGTCAGGCTAAAGAAAACCTCGTTTCTTTACGATACATTGATGCGGCGCGGCTTTGTGTACTAGGAAAGCCTTACAACAAATGCGCTCACAGCTTTAAAGTAACTCTACCGTAACACGTGTGAAAGCGAGCGTAAAATTTACGGCTGTGAACGAAAAAAAAACCTAAGTAATCATCCAACTCGTTAACGATGGCATAGAAATACGGGAAAAAAGTGGATTCTAGATTTAATAGGTCGATAGGGTTCCTTTTGATGAGTTGAAGGAAACGGTAGTGGGAGTTCATTCCTGATCGGACACGCTTTGTGGTTGCTCTTATGACTACGCCGCAAACAAGAGGCGATGAAAGTGCACTCGGTTGTAGGGTTGGCTTGGATACAAACGTGACAGCATAAACTAGAATAGAATCCAAACAATTTTCGAGGGACTAAAGTAACTACGATTTGATGACTGCTATTTTCGCAGTTTTGCCGGCGTTAATGCAGGGCCGGAAACTGGTTTCTCAGCCCTATCCCAAACCTATTCGGCAAGAAACCCGAGGAATCCAGAAAATCGCTGGTAAATCTCTCGAAATCAGTGATAAATTTTGAGGAAATTGAGCTAACTCAAATAGACATTAAGATTGCATACATGTTCGCTCAATCTTTTTGCAAATTTGAAAGAACATCGACAATGATTTTCTCATAACACCGGGTGGATTCGTGTTACAACGCCTATTTCGAATGGGTGAAATTTGATAACCCTTTCGGCGAGCGCAGATAAAAACGTGCTCCAATGATACGGAGGAAAAAACAGTGTTCTGGTGATCTCCTGTCCTCCTGTGCGGCATTTATAGAAAGGAACGAGGATAGGAACATCTAGTGAAACTGAAAGCACCAAAATAACCGTACCTTCTCGTCCACAACAACTTGTAATGCTTGAGTGATTTTCTGGATGACTTTATGGAGACAAGTTGTGTGCAACGCTTCGAGTTCCGTCGATATTTCCCGCAAATCCGTACATAACGAGAATTCATCGAGCTTCTTCTGGAATCAATTCGTGGACTAAATCACCCATTCTAGACGGTTACCCACGGATGAGTGGGATGGAGAACACGAGAAGAAATAAGAAAAGTGCAAACAAACATAAAAGAACAAAGTTAGTAAAACTAAAATTGACGGTAAATTGCGTACCCTGCGCTTGTCGACATTTTCTTCACGCAGCCCCGTTTTCACTGTATTTGAAACATGTTTTCTGTATGTATAAACAGCGTTGACGACTCTTTGATTGCGATGCTCAAGAGCATTCACAATCTTCAGGTCATCATCGTCATCTTTTCTCGTTGAGCTGCAAGAAAGAAATTGGAGAATTATGGTTAAAAACGAGGGTGAAGTCTAAAAATGTGTCGAAAGTGCGTAAAAATTACTACCACGCCACAAATGAGACCGCGCGGTCCCGTGGCGATTACGCGAGCGTCTGTAATCCGTCGCGATGTGTACGTATGAGATAATCGAACTCACTTTACTAGGTTGTGTTTGATACGGCGAAATTTCTGCCCAACATCCTTCTTAGCTTTCTCCATAATAGAGACTGTGCGGCATTCAGAACTGTAAAGTGTACATGAAAAACTAATGCAAATAGAGGGGTAAAGTGTCACAGATGCGATTCTATATTGTCGCGGTCGAGGCAAGAAAACGACGGAAAATATGGAGAACACTCGAACACCCGCGGTCAGTGTTCCACGATCAGGAACGAGTGGACTCATGCTGGTCAGTGACTCATCCAACATGCATATCAGCTCTGGCCAATGTATCAGGGACAGCGCGATAATCGATTGACGAGTTTTCACGCCCGAACAACAGTGCAAGACAAGCGCACTCGCCCCGAGGCACTATCCGAACTATCCAGATCCAGACGCGCTCATCTAATCCGAGCCGTGTTTGCACAAGCGCCGGGGCAAAGTAGGGGGGATTCGAGCAGACAAATCACATCGTAATCAACAAAAACAAAGTAGCTCGGACAACAGCATATAGGGAATCGCCTCAGATCAGCTGTTCACGTAATTACTAACGTTGAACATCACGCCAGCACATGCACGAGGACGAGATGCAGCCGGTGGAACCAGTTGTGGAGCGACGGCCAGAGTGCAGACGTGCAGAGAGAGTACGAGACGGTCAGAGACGCAGAGTGAGGTCTATGTTTGAATAGATGATAGCGGCAGCACAAAAATGACTCACACCGGCCGAGTCTTGAGAGTGATCTGTAAGCGCGAACGCTGGGAAAGACCTTTGGAGGAGTAGAAACGGTGAGGAAGAGGAACGGGATGAAAGAGGAACGGATATGAGGTCGATTCGATAGGCGCAAGCCATAGCTGGGATTGAGGTTATGGCGTTTTTGCACGAAATCAGGTTGGTGACGCCGAGCCGTGGTGGTATGGAACGTTTCGAAACTAGTAACAACTGGTAACAGCAAAGCGTAATCGATCCTCATCACTGTTTCTGGAAAGGGCGTACGTATCTCTATGACTTATAGGGCGGGCATCTATTACTAGTTGCTGTTTCGATCGTGGATACTCGATTCAGGAATACAGAAAGAGGAGAACTTTCTTAAGGTGGATTATCAAAGAGCCAAAGACCAAAGAGATGTTTGCCAAATCGTCCTCACTGCTGTTAGACTGAAGTACTATTCATCACTCAGTAAACAATGTCCAAGCCTCTCCGGAAGCGACGGATTCTCTAAATCGTCACGAATCCAGAAAATGGCAATGGATGTTATAATATAACCTTTGACATAAGAAATTCTCGCAGTCCGTCATCCACAACTCTCACTTGGTCAAGAGAAATGATAGATCCCAGAATCTAGAACTTTTTCCATAGACCCTTAGGAACTATAGAGAGGTCAAAAAGCAGTCCATTCAGAAATTCGCTTGATTCGCTTTCATTACCAACGAAATTTTTAAATTTTCTCCGGAAGAAGTGGAAATAATCCTGCTTCGTTCCTAAGAACAATGATAAGGCAATGATTACAGCAGTCACCATAGAAAAAGGCTAGTCATGCGATGTAATGACACATGTGCTTGGAACTTTAATGGATACCAGTCCAGATGAAACAAAATCTTAGTCATTCGTCTGTTTCTATTATTCAACCATCTAATGAGCTTCTCCGCTTTCAAACCAGATAGAAGAAGATAGAACAGAGAAGGAAGGCTCCTATTTTGTACGATTCTCCAGAATCTTTTTGAAACTCCAGGATAACCGATACGTTAGAGCAGTTCTATTGCTTGTTTACTCAAACGGTAGGTGTCTGAGTGTGAGAACTCTCACACTTCTTTTTTGGTACTTCACAGAAACGCTGACGGTTCGTAAGGCAAGTGAGCCTCGTCTGCAGAAAAGCGATGAGTCACATAAATAACCGCATTGATGGCTAATATTTTCAAGGAATGACATCATTTGGAATGCATTCGCTTAGAAGGACAAATTTTACAAGAAATGAGGGACGAACTATGCGCCAGTTTCCAATTTCAGGGATCCACTGGGCAGGATGCATGTCGTTCAGGATTATGAGCTTGAAAGATTCACAGAGGATGAAGCGAGAGGCGTGAAAAAGTTTGCTAAATTATTTCTCGAATTTGAATCCGTGCTTTTGAGAGATTTTGCTGTTTTCAACGGAAAAATGGGTAAATCACATTACTGGCGAAATAGAGTTTTCCAGGACAACTTTGTTTCGGACCAATTCTTCCAGACAAGGGTTCTCAAAAATTTTATTTATTTATTCATTTACACACTCACCGCCGAGACCAAAAAAAAAAACGCAAAACGATTGAAGAAAGAAAAGTTAATTCATACAACAGACATGAGCCTATCTGCTGTGCAGTCTCTGCATCTTGGATCTCTAAAAAAATGCACCTCTTTGAGACATTCTGGTTTATAAAGCGATTTCAGCAAAAGTTTTCTCTGTATTTTTTTGTCCAGCCTCTGTCCAGCCTAGTTTTCAGGATATGTTTTTCTAAGCGAAAAATAGTCCATTTTCTCCACTATCAATTGGTGGGCAGTTCAGCACAAAGTGTAAGGATACGGGTGAGAAATAAACCAGCAAACGCTGTACAGTAATTTTTGATTTCCTGTCATAGCACGACTTCCAGAGAGCGACCAAATGGCTGTAATATTTTAGGAGTCATCTTATATATCTATCAACTTTTTGTTTTGCCATTTCTTCTCTTTTAAAATTTATTATTCTACGTTTTTTTTCTTTTACAGGAATAACTGTAATTCAGGGCATGTTAGTTGTTAGTCACTGTATTTGCCATACTTTTTCAATGCAATTCTCTTTTAAAAGCCACGACGTTTGAGTAATTGTGCCTTCTGTCTGCGCTTCTCGGCTGCCTCTTCGAGTGGCGCACAATCTCCTGCGTTTTTTTTCTCTAGCATCTCTTCAACTATCTTCTCTGGTGAAATGAGGTATAGCGTAACTGCGCAGGAACTTCGTTCCACAGCTATTCTTCCAGTATAATTCAAAAGGATCATCCATTACGAGTGCCACTCCTTCATGGGCCGCATGCATCGTTGTGATTACTAAGGGACTAAGGGGAAGCGTGTTAACACCACACAAATCTACCCATCGTTAACGCGGGCACAAAAAGTCTTACCCTGAGTAACCTCAGAGATGCATCCTCGTAATTACAGCAAATTCGGCTGGTAACTCTTCACAAACCGCGACTAGCGCAGTATTTAGTGGTGAGTGGCGGCAGTAAACAGGAAATGAGAAAATAACAGCTTTCCAGGATGGTAACAATCAGCGGTGGGATTCATGAACGTTACCGGGAAGATGGCGACCGACCCGCCGTTCTTAATTGGGTAAATTTCCCTGTTAAAAGATGGGTATACTTTGTCGCTACGAGTCGCTAACAAGTAAGTTCAAGGATATCAAAATATATCACTTTTTTCTAGGGAAACCCCTCAACTCTAGATGAACGGGAATCTCAAAACATTATCGGGATTGTTGGTGAATCCCGGAACAGGTGCTGGAGCGCTTTTTTACAACTCATGACTGCTACTTAAACCTACTATACTTATGCATTTCCACATGCAGTTGTAATCCGAGATGGCAAGGATAACCTCACTAAGAATCCATAGAACTTTTATGCTGAGAAATTTCCACACAAGAAATCCCTCGTCACAACTTTATTACTGTTATTCGCCCAAGGCAAAGTACAGCTTAGATTACTCGAATAATCATAATTCGCAACAGATATCAGACATACTCTAAAATTCCTGAACACTATTAAGCTGTTCAAGAAAATTTAAACTCGATGAAAATAAGTGAAATCTAATAAGCTTCTAACCGCGACTAGTTTAACGACTCACACATTGATTAGGCAATATAGTAACTCTAATCGAAATATGGGTAAATTAATTATGAACACGTGATTTTGTCAGCGAAATATGCATAAAACTGAGTGGATATCAGAAAGAATGGAAGACGAATAATTAAAGTACGTTTAGAGAGAGAATTACTCCGAAAAATAACAAAGCACAAGAATGATACGTCAATTCAGGTGCTGAAATAGTTCAGTAGGAAAGCTGTGGAGATAGAGGGATAGATGTAGAGAAAGAAAATGATAGGAAATAGAAAATTAAAGCAAAAGATAATAGAGCATGTACAAACGCACCTACCTAACGTAGCAATGTCAGGATATCAATGACTAGACAAAACAAGACTGATAAGCGTTATAAATAAACACAAATTGAACCGAGTCACGATGATGGCATTATTTTCTCGTTGAAAATAAAATTTCTTACATGTAAAACGTCTAAATATGTACGCAAATGCGGAACACTGGGCTGCAACCGCCATTTCCGGTACGTCGCAGCGAAGTCGCAGGAGGGGGGTGGAGTGGAAATTTATGGCTTTTTTCGGTTCGTCGGCTTGATTTCGTGCGACCGCGCCCAAGTCTCTTCTTCTGTCAGGAACGTGGAGAACGAGTCAAAGAAGCACAACACCTTCTCGTCGCGATTGATGTCGTAGTTCCTGAAAGAGGCAACACGGACATGACGAGTTCTCACGGGGGTCTCACGGTGAAAGAGAACCTCAATTTTGTACATTTTTCAGCTCCTCTCCTCCTTATTTCTCTTTACTTCTATCTTTCCCACTGTTCATATCCCTATGCGAAATTCTAAGGAAATTTTTACCAATCAGAACTTCATTTGTTGCACTTTAAACAAAGGAAAAACATCTAAAACATCTAACTTTATTCAGATTCAGATATGTTACAGATACTGAACTCTTTCTTCAGAGGTATACATCTACTTTGAGTTCGTGGGGTTTTTTCCTTTTCTTTTTTCCCTGTTATAAGTGCAAGATCATCGGACCACTCGCGGGGCATTTCGTCCAAGAATCTACCAATCCCAATTTCCTCCAAATTTACTGGTGCGTGAAGAAAAAAATAGCAAGGCAAATCTAATTTCAAGGGACCATACATATCTGGAACATGCTGAGACGAATCCATGAATTCCCAAGAGTTGTTCAGGAACAATTTTCCGGACATTTGCGGGTTTTGAAACTAGACAATCGTATAGTTTCCTATGTAGGCCTTGCAGAAACAGATTGCGAATGATTAACTTTGGTTTGTTTTTGTTTGCTGGTTCTTTGTTGTTTTTTAATTTGGTTTTTGTTATTTGGTTAACAATTTAATTTAATGGCAAACATACAAAAACAGCACCAATACCTGCTTAGGAAGCAAACCCCTGAACAAATAGTAACTAAACAATTAAAACAAAACACCTTTTGTTCTCGAGGATTTTTTTCAGTACGTGCTACCACACTTTCCGAACAAATCCTTTCCTCTAACAGAACAAGAGATCCAAATGTGGAAGGGGGGGGGGGTATGTATTATACTTGCAACAGGATCGAGTGATTATTCGCTCAATCGTATAAATCATTCCAACCGAATTACTCAAATATTCGAAATCTTTTAAAAAATATGTAGATATAGTATGTATGCAGTCATACCCCCCTCCATTTCCCATATTTTGTAGAAAAAACTTTTGGATGTAATTCCTTGAAAAAAATGCATGTACAAATTCCTTGAAAAAAAAATGCATGTACATAGATGGCAGGGCGTTTTCAAGCATATCCTTGAAAAAGTCAAGTAACGCATGTTCCACGCTCCACGCAGCTGTCCAGCTATCCTCACGTTCGCGCGGAATCTGGATTTTTCCCGGAATGTCGAGAAGATTTTTTTATGCGAGGAATGCTCTCAATCCAACAATGGGGCGTCATGTTAGAAAAAACTAGGATGTAACCAAGATCCGAGGATTTTTTTTTACCGAACTTTACTGCGCAAGACAACTGAAGGACGAGTACTCTGGCTGTCATAGGATCAATGTACACAACATGTGTTTTGGGCTGAATGGGGCTCGTTTATAGGTCGTTTTATTAATTCGGAAATCTAGGAAAACTCCAGAAAGGCTAAATGGAGCCAGGAAACTTCCGAGTATGAAATTTTTAATAGAGAACTTATGATGTTCAATGACTCTTTAGATTCTGCGCAATGCCAAACCAAATCACATGCGCACCAGCACCACATCGATGGTCGTTCTTTCGTTTAGAACTGTGATCCAGCATAAACTATGAAATGACAGGTCCGCTCTCGACACCGGAACAGTCTTTACTTTATTTATTGACCAAACACTTGACAGAATCCAAGAGTCTGGAACATTTCCGCTTTTCCGTAACTGGGTAAACCGCTAGGAGCAGCTTAATCCCACAGCCAGTGGTTGAGGGCCTTAGCAGTCCTGTGAGTTATCCAGAGAAATTCACTGCTGGACACCATTCGTGATGCACTCCTTCTTTCTTCTAATCCATGATTCACGAGAATTTCATCGGCGAAAAACATATGTTTATCGTATAGAGCGACTAGGACAATGACTCAACCATGTGATACATCACAATAGTTTTTCCAGCCGCTCTTCGCTTTTTCCACACTCCTCATCACCATCTGCTTCGATTTGTCTCAGCGTACACTACACGAATTCTTTGTTTTGCACTGGGGGAGAGGGCTCACAATCATTTGACGCACTCGAGATAATGAAGGGAAATGGTCAGTTCATCACTCTGTGCTAACGGCTCGTCTTGGGAAGAAGAGCAGCGAACGCGTGGCTTACTGCTAATCCCCTTTCCGGACGACGGCTATTGCATTGAATTAGTGCACAGCCGTCTCGAAGCTTATGCATTGGGGGAAAAGCGAGAATTTCTCAGGGGCAGGGGAAATTTCCTCGCAGCAGTTGGTGGCCTTACTTAGTCAACATTGGAGGAGAAAGTGCTGGAATTCGGGGAATACTGCGCACGGGAAGAAAGTGACGTGAAGAGATGATGTGAAAAAAAAAAACAAAGTAGTGATTGATGATAACGGAATGATAGTTGAGGACTATGTGTCGTTGAGGAAAACCTTTGGGATGTTCTTCTGGGAAAAAAGCACTTGTTCTTGGAGAATTTAATCTAGAATCCCAGAAGATGCTTCACTCATTGCCTTAAAAACTCATTTATCCTAATGAGAAGAGTTCCATGCCAGAAATTTTCCATTTTTGGAGAAATAGGGGTATGTACATATTACCAGAATTACAGGAACCAGAATAATAGAAATCCTTGGACTATCTGCTTTTACGACTCAAGTCCACACCAATTAGTATTAAAAAATGCTAGCTCATCCAAAAATTTTCTTTCATCGGGATATTTTCTGCCTTCGTGTTCACATTTTCTGAGTTTCTGTGATATTTCCTCTGTTACTGAAGCATCATTGAGTGTGATCAAATAATAAATAAATAAGTAAATAAGTGAATAAATAAATAAGTAAATAAATAAGCAAATTCACAAGTACCGAACCACATCTAGTTCAACTCCATAAACTAATGAAAAAGAACAAAAGTCCCCGAAAGTCACTCATCTATGCAGCTCCTTTCAATATCAACAATGTATCCTATTTTAAACGGAAAAAATCCTGATAAAATCGTCTACAGAATTCCAAAAACATATTACTCATTAGTTCACGGAAAAAAGCCAACCAATGCTTGTTGTTTGTGCATTTAGAAAAGCAAAGGTGAATAAGTATATGAATCATTTCCTAAGAACAACACTTATCTTCGCATAGTTATCAGTGTACAGAAGAGGACAGGGTTGTTTGGATAATAGGGAGTGGTTGCTTAACTTTGCCTCGTTATCAGAGGGATTTCGTCGAGCATTTTATTATTTTGCTCAGTTTTTCGTGAACCTGAAGAAGAAGAAGAAGAGTCTGGATGACCTATCTCTCTCGATGAGATGAAATTGCTCAAGGACCTAGTCTCTGGTTTCTTTGTGAAAAGTGCAGTAAGCAGTTTATTTCTTGAAATAATATACGCATATCCCACCGGAAGAGGGTGAAATCAACGATTTGTCGGAGCTCTCCAATAAAACATAGTTTGGAATACTATCATAATTTGACTGGTATAGTAGAAATCTAAGGACTACCTGCTTCTAGGATCCAAGTCCACTTCAATTATTACTGAGAAATGCAAGCACATCCGAAAATTTGACACCAGATTTTATATCCAAAATTTGATACCGGATTTTCATATTTTATAATCCGATAGTTTTTGATCGAATAACGTATCACCATACATCCATTCAAATTCAAATATATGATTTCGAACGAGTTCAAAACTACAATGCAAAGAAAGGTCCATAACCCTGGATGGAAGGTCGGGAAGTGGAGGAGGTTAGAACGGGTGAAAAGCTCCTTCTTTTGGGAATGTTCAACTTATCACAGCATTTTCAGCCACCACCATTAGGCTGCTAGCCAGATGGTTGGAAACACATCATCAGTTCCCGTAGAATATGGAATAGAAGAAAGATGCGCCGCGGAAAACGTCCTACATTTCTGGCTCGGCTTCCGTGCCAAAAATTCATCTTCGCCACGAACTCAGTGCTTTTAAAATTCGTAAAAAAAAACCTATGCAAAATTCCATTATCACTGATTCGCCTTCAACACGAAAGGGAAGCAGCAAAAATAATGAAGAACCGTGCCAAAGCATTGCACAGCGGCGGTATCGAGCGCAGTTTTACCCGTGCACAACCCTACTCGTGTGCAATTTCACTCCTGGGCTTTTTTCCAGTACACACTTTTACCCGTGTGCAGTTTTAACCATGCGTAGCTTTGCCCGTTCACAACTTTACCTGTGCTCATCCTCAATCGAGCACAAATTAACCCTGGTGCAACTTTACCCGTGCGCAGTTTTCCTAGTGCGCAACCTTACCTGTACGTAAATTTGACCATCTACATCTTTGGCCGTGCGCAGTTTTACCCGTGTACAATTTTACCCGTGCGCAATTTTACCCGTGCACTATTTTACCCTTGCATAAATTTACCCTTGCATGACCTCACCCGTACATAACTTTACACATGCACGAGTTTACCCACGCAAAGTCGTCAATGGGTTAAGGAACTGAGGCTATGTTTCTGTCCAAAATCAGATCTGTTCTTGTTCTACAGTCTATCCGAAGTTTTTTTGCTCTCAAGCACCAGTTTCCCCAATTCTCAACCCTCATATACCTAGGATGACTATACTACTCTGTTGAGAAGATCTGCAAGGAAAACTGACCATCGTTTCATTTTCCGGATGCTGTCGAGAATTGCATACTGATGCCATCTTTTCAGGAAGTTGACTAATCCACGTCGACCACCGCATCGATCAGCAGGAAGTTTATCTGAGTTTCCGGCGTGCACGAAAGTGAGGTCTTGGAGGACAACACCACTGGAAAAGGATTTTATTTAGATCCTGGGAATGTTCCGTAGCATAAAATTTGCTCTATTTCGAACAGTATTTTTATCAAAGAACTTTCCACTCTGTGATAGCGCTTATTCACGAACTATTTCCCATGAAATACAATATTTATCCACATTATCTAGTAGTATAGTAACATTTCCATCCAAATTGAGGAATCTCCTAGTACTTCGCTCAGAAAAATCAACGAGGACGTAGCCACACTGCACTTTTTCATTTACAGCTAGACTCTAAAACTGCCGATTCCGGAATTTTATGACTTTTTGACGGCCTTCTTTTATGGGACAATGGAATGAATATTGGGCAAACTAAACTAACATATAGGGAACAGTGGGTGGTGTAGCTTGTTGCAGCAGAACACGGTAATTCTTGTACGAATGGGCGGTATCCATCACTTCGGCATGTTCCCTCAGGGCATCCGTCACTGCTTTGCTCCACTCCAAGCGAGCCAGAGGGCTTGATACGAGCGCGGACAACAATGCCAGATACGAGTTGAAATTCCCAAGTCGACGCAGCTGCTAAAAATTTATACTTTAACATATGTACATATTAAAGCCATGGGAAGCATATTTATTTATTTATTTATTTATTTATTTATTTATTTATTTATTTATTTATTTATTTATTTATTTATTTATTTAATCACTCCTGTACATATCTATGTATTTGGTTGATTGACTGAGTAATTAAATTCTTCATTTATGTCATACGCCCGTATGGTTTGTGGAAAATATAAACTATATTCAATGCTTTACTATTAATATTTAGCCAGAAAATATAAACTAAATTCAATACTTTACTCTTAATATTTAACCATACTTAATATTTTATTACTTCAATATTATAGTTTCACCACCTAAGCTAAACAGCTAGCCATTGCTTGCTACCCTGAAAATCACAAAAAAAAAGCAGAAATTTTCAAGTAGAGGGATCAAAATCACAGAAAATTCTGCTAAAATACTTCCTCGCAAAGTTTTTCTCCCCGCAATTTGCGAAGGCCGAACCCCTGCCAAATGGAATTACATCTTTTGCTCGCTTCTCCATAGAAATCCATGCGACCAGCTAATTTTTGGATGCTTTAGCAAGGATTTCTCCTGCACTTCCTTTCTCACAATAAGGTCAGGGTTTGCTTCAGATGTAAAAGCTGTTTCGCGTCTACAGTATCTGGTAAATAAATTCGATAAACTGTGAAGAAGTAATTCACAAGGACTCCGATCCTCAAATTTTGCAACGCTTTGAAAAAAAAAAGACGAATATTTGTTGAGAATTCATTTCATTTGTCTGAGGATCCGTTGTTTTATAGGCCAGGATCCCAGCTTATCCAGAATGAGGTTGACTTGGCAATGTTAGAAAGCAATGCATACATCTTAGGAAGTAGTAATTCAAACGTGTCATTCATTTTCAGGGCAAAAAAAAATCTCCGACAAGTTCATACCATAGTTTTAAATGCATACGAGTAACGCAACAAAAAATTTTACGTGAATTCAATTTATTTGTTCTACTGCCAAAAATCTGAGTATTTCATTGTAGGGTTATACGGCATAGATCAGATTGATCATTCTGAAAAAAATTGTAGAATTTCAATCAGTACATATGGAATACAGCATTGTGTGTGTAGTTACTGAAAGCTGATGTGATGTTGAACAATTTGCCATCTAATCTAGGTCACCCTTGCCACTTACATTTTTAATAATTTACCAACTATGGTTGGGTAAAAAAAACAACTACTTAGGCAATTTTTTGTGTAGTTTTCTCATCAAACATTTTAATCCTGCTTCTTTTGAATATTATTTGTAATCTCCCTATTGCCATAATCGAATAATGGAGTTGTGAACCATGCAGCAAGAATAATAGCGGTATTAGAAAGTTTAGTCCAATCTACATACTTCCTATCTGCATCCTAGGAAAGTCACGTTAAGACCGATTTTCACTAGCTATGTAGTATATTTAGGGTCGGGTACTAGTGCATCAGGTATTCGAACCCGAGGGCCCGATTTCGAAACGGCCGAAAATTTGGAAAAAAACAAAAAAGGGAGCAGCACAATGCTAGGAAATATGATAATAAGAAGGAAATCAGAGCTTTCATTTTTGAACATTCAAACTTCTCGGACCAAGTTCTGAATTAGTAATTAAGGTAGTTATATTAATCGGCTTTTGTTCGATGCAAAGT
Organism: Ancylostoma ceylanicum; assembly: GCA_000688135.1. Taxonomy (NCBI): domain Eukaryota; kingdom Metazoa; phylum Nematoda; class Chromadorea; order Rhabditida; family Ancylostomatidae; genus Ancylostoma; species Ancylostoma ceylanicum. The sequence continues at coordinate 53,138 of JARK01001598.1, forward strand.
ATAATAATGCATCGTCTCACTAACCTTCATTATCTTTATGAATTTCAACATGTACTTCTCCCTTTCTTTCGCATTAGATGGTGTTATCACCAATGTCCGAACCCAGAACGAGACCTGCAAATATACCGTTAAGATTTCATGGCATAATTATTGCAAGAACCAGTAAAATTCCCAAAAAACTTTGCGAGTTTTAACGGCATCTGGTACTCACATTGTTGAAATGTTCCGTAAACGCGACCAGATTCGGGCTTTTCATCTCATCCTGCTCTTGCGCCCACCATAGGAGTTCAGCAGGCTGAAAAGTGGGAATAGCAAGCAGTTGTTAGTTGTTCACACAGGCTGTGTTTATACTAAATGTTTATACTAATTCCGCGATTGCGTCGCACTGATGATTGGAGCATGTGCGATACGAGGGGGGAACGATGGTCGTGAGTCGAAATAGCTTGAAGACGGAGGAAACAACGACATATTGCAGTCAACAAGTTAAGTCTATGAAATGGTCGTATCGTGCAAGTGCGACACGAATTCAGACAATCGCGCGTTTTTGGAGAAAAAGTATGAACTAGGCGTGCCGCGATGAAGTATGAACACAACCACAAACTAAAAGAATGAGATGGGGTGATCAGTTCATACTTTTTCTTTTCAATGCGCTATCCAGGTGAGGGTTAACGAGTTCTGCTTCGTCGATCCTTATTCTGGATTTATGTCTATGCAAAATTGTGACTTGTGGTACGATCAGGCTTTTGGGTTCACAAATAACCTTGAATTTGGTTCTCAGGCTGTGGTGGAAGCAGTTAAGCCGAAATCTCAGTAAGGAAAAATATTATCATTGTTATCTATTGCGCAGGCTACAACGAAAGTGAACATTTTTTATACCAAAGTTCAAAAAAAAAAAGATTGAACTTTGATTTGAAACCACGAAATGTCCAAGAAATACCTAATTGGAATACTCATCTTTATGAGCAGATGACTCGCATACCTCTGATAGTTAAAATGCCATTTGACCTGAGAGAAACTATCCACGAAAAAATAGAATCCTCCTCAGTATTCTACCTAGGAGTCGTTCGAAAGAATGACAAAGGTATGGTTTCCTTGAAACTACGAAATGTCCAAGATTTACGTAATTGGCACACTCATCTTCATGCCCGGATGACTTACATATTCCTTCAAATCTACCCTAATCTCTGATATTTGATGCAGAAACATACCCAAAGACCACTCACGTTGTGCGTAAACCCTGAAAATGTTGGCAGCTCTCCAACTACAGCATAGTCCCACGCTACTGCTATTCGCGTCCGAACAAGACCACTTCAGCTGCGCAAAAACTCGTCTGGATCCTCCAGAATGCGCCTCTATTCACCAACAAGACGTAGGACAATAGCAGGAGCTCACGACTTCTATTATTGAAGAGGAGTATGCTGGAGCTTCTTCTGAGGCATTTCCACAGCAAAAAGTTGTCACAAAAATTTGCGCAAGCACAGCCAGCTAGTTTTTTTTTGTCTGGATTTTTTGATAATAAAATAATCTGCCACAGAGATTTATCCGTAGCCAACTCAGCGTTTGCAATAAACGGAACTATGTATGGCAAAGGACTGATCCAGAAGAATTGAAGTCAATCCGGATGTGCCCGTCCTAAGCAATAAAATATAATAGCTACACCTCGATCCCTAATTACTATTCATTTTCTTTGTGCTTCAAGTGTCGTATGCATCACAGAGTCTACCCAGGGTAAACGTGTTAACACCACACTAAGCTACCCATCATTCGCATAGACGTCTACATGGCTACCTCTGACTACCTCAATGATGGATTCATGCTTGGATTTTCACATCAAGCGGGGAAGCGCTCTTCTCACTCTGTGCTTTTCTTATACATGGATAAACCCTAAAGAAAAATTACCTCAATAAGATGAAACAACTGTGAGTCGATGTAAGTCATCTGACAAGCAATATCCGATGAACGAAAATCGAAGAGGTTGTAGGGCCTGAAAAATTTCGGAATGGGTGCATCATTTCTCCTCTAGGAAAACGTTCAACAGGCAATTAAACGCACTTTCGAGGTGGCGTCAGTTTCGACACGGTTGCTGGTGGCGGTTTTGGTGTGACTATTCGATCCAATAAACGCTTTCTGGAACACGGTTTGAAAAGCTTATCCATCAATCTGGCTTTTTCGCACTTCCTTCCCTGTGCTTTTCATCTCAGAAACCGCACGGAACAACAAAGTTCCAGAAAATTCCTGATCTTCTACAGATTCCATAGGATCTCACAGATTAATTAAACATCACGTTATCATTCCAGTCGTTATTCTAAAGAGATCCTTTGACATCATGATTTTTCTCCTCAAGCAGATCTATTACAGAGACAAACAAACGCCCAGAAGTCCTCTGGAATTCCCGTGGCTGCTGGAGTCATAGTCCTATTCTTTGAGTGAGAAAATCCTTATGGATGCATATTCTGTGTGAAAATTTCTGGGATTGTCAGGCTTTTCGATGACTATCTGAGCTAAAGCTGAGAAGTTAGGCTCCAGTTCATAGTTCCGCATATTATATCGTGCGCTTATAGCCTTTAATTGAATTTGACTTGCGCACGAATCGTGCTCCACTGTCAATATTCTGCCCTAGGACCAATGATCAGCTAGAAATACTTCAAAGTCACAGATTTCCCCATTTTATCCACGATCCGATGTAACCTAATTATTCCAAGCTAGCAACTTCCTGTTAAATTACAGAGGCTGCCCCGTAAATCATGCTTTTTGCAAAAATTCGCTGGTTTCGAGCAAAGTTTCGCAGTCCGGATGAATCATTTTCGAACTGTGTACTTCCAAAGATCCCAAGTAAATTCTGCTAGTTTTTCTCATTCCCTGAACTTGTGCTCGGATTTTGGGCGAAATTCGCCAGGATTTTGCAAAAAGAAAGCTTGTACGCATGACATGTCATTATAGTTTACTGTTTTATTAAATTCTAAGTGGTTGAAAGACATGCCAAATTTGCCACATGATTTGGGCTCCAGGATCTGCCAAGAAAGCTTCGATTCATTCTTCACATTCATATTCTTCTCCTCTTTGAGACCTTTCCTTCCGAGAAATGTGTAAATTTTTCTAGTGGTTAGAGGGGCGTTGAGAAATCCCGCTCCTTTCTGCCATTTTCGGCAGAAACAGCAGAAACACCCGTGATATCCATAATTCAAGCCCAACCCCCCCCCCCCCCCTAAAAAATCCAGCAGAGCTTTTCATCCAGAACAGAATTAAAGTGATTGTCTCATTTCAAGAGATTTCTTGTTTAGGAACCTCGGCATAATTATTCTCGTTTTCTTCTTTTGTCTCACGTCCAAATCTTAAAGGTACAAAAATATGACAGCGTGTTCTATCTATTCAACAATATCTACACCATCGCAGTAACTAGTAAAATTCTCATCTCCAGCTCAAATATAAACCACCAAAAAAGCTGACAGCGTTGCAATAGGGCGTTTCCTAGTGAAAGGTGAAACGGACTGGTTCCTCAAGGTTTGAAAATGCACGAAACATGTCGGCGATAAAACCGCAATATGTTTGAGATTTTATCTCTCCACGCGGAACAGCGTTCTCGGATAACGTTCTCCAGAATAAGTTAACCTCCAGATGACCTCCAGAGTTAGCGTAAAGAAGGAACAAGTGGCTCTCTCACCTCAGCAGCCGTGCAAAAATCAGATTCCCTTCGTGAATGAGGCGATAGACGAATGAGGTGACAGTGTGAACGAGTGCTTCGCTTAACTCGTAACTTGTCAACTCGTCGACAACTCGTACTAGTACAGAAAATGTTAGTCGAGCAGCTGATTGCGATGCTCGATCTCCCGACATGGACATATACACGTATCTGGAACATTACGACAATCACTTCCATCACTAACTAGTAGTTAACTCAAGTAACAACTACTTGTACTTTCAATAATTCTAACCTTGTGATGAGTTTGTTAATGAGATCATGAGACGATATAAACGTTCGATAAGTGACAAGGAATGCTTCTTGAAAAAGTACAGAGGAATTGTGTTCAGTTGCATGAACAATTAGCGCGTCTCGTGGACCACCACGAACCTAAACAGGCCAGATTTTTCTTAACTGACAAATTTCCAGGACAAATCCACTGATTATCCGGCCCCGTTGAAGAAGACCCACAACCTCTGGCGGCTTCGACAGATCCTCCCTCGTTCGCATAACCAAATAATCAGAGGCGTCCAACGTGCAGATCGTTTCTGGAACCTGCGCGATTGCGCGTCGCTCCAACCAATCGATAGCGCGCCTCGGAGTATGGTCGTCCTGCAATGGCGTGTTGCTATTTTTTTCAGGACAAACGCTTGAAAATGCATAAAAATGAAAGATTTTTTATCACCTCTTTTTCCTCTTCTGCCCATTTCGATGGAAGCGTGAACGGGCCCAGTTCGGCATCCTGGAGGAGTTCAGCGAGATTGGCAAAGTCTGGAGTTACCCTTGAAGTTCCTGGAAAAACGGAACCATTGATCAACAGTTTGGCTGTGAATTTTTCCATGTTCCAGTAGTGAGGTAATTGAAGAGCTACTATGCTTCTGGAAGAAAGTTGGTAGTATTCCTTATTTTCACTCTGGGATGAAATAACTGCTAAGAAGTATGCGTGCGACCCGTTAAAAACCGAGCAATTTAGTTGATAATCATTCACGAGTCAATTCGAACATTCGAATACTCGGGAAAGCGAGAACACTATGACCGTTAGCATCCTTTCTGAGCTGTATTACCTTCTTTTGCTCGCACATTTGGATTTTGTACTTATTCGAAATCGAATGCTTCATCTCGAATAAATCCGATGCGGTCCTAATTTTTCTACGAAAACTATCGTTCCTCTTCTCAGGGCACGACCACTCAACGCCAAGTATGAAAAAAATCCGAGGAAAGGACAAAATTCTGGATTCCAAAAGGTCATGCACTTTTCGCGCGTGCGCACGCTCTATGTATTGTTGGACGAGTTAACCGAGTGGAAACCAAATCAACCGTGCAATTTACCTGGAGTATTAATGTACCAATCGATGGACACCCAATACGGGTTAGGATCCTGATCTGACGAGTAGCCGCAAAACATACGGCGTGAAAAGATGCGCGTGCGTTCGCCGAAAGATGAAATATGCGCGTGATAACGCAGATCAACGACGGGGGACGTCGCCGGCGTGTTCAATCGCTGCGCTGCGCGATGTCGTGTCGCTGCGATGTCGCGCGCACGTATGCGACTACTAGACCGGTCGCCGCGAAGGCCATCGAGTGCAACTCGTCATCGTCGAATCGTTCTCGGAGTAGGTTTTTATTTATTTTTTAGGGCTTTTTAGGGGAGCGAGATAGTTTTTATGCAGGACTAATTTGTTTTCCAAAAATTTGAAGCAGGATTATTTTTATATTTTGGAATCGCTCCAGAACGTCATCAAAGCTACTCGTAATTATATTCAAAAACTTCAAACTTCTCTGCTCAAAGATCTTTTAAATTCACAGGCTTCGACTTTTAAGCGGAAATATTTTGTAACAAACAGCTGATTTGAATCCTTGCCCTTGTGCCAACATTCCAGGCTGAGATTAAGCTTGGTATGACAAAATCATGGAACTTTTTTTCAGATTTCAAAATCACCCACAATGGAAAGGAGTATTTTGTGAAAATCCACGGGCAGTATGCATCACTTATATTACCTAGGGTAGATGTATTAACCCCCCCCCCCACAAATTTACCCATCGTTAACCTGGGCCCGGATTCATCATCGAAATAACACAGTGTAAATGTGCTGACGTCCGGGTAGATGTGGATGGGTAGATTTGTGTGGTTTCGACACGGTTACCCCAGGGTAATCTCAATGATGCATGCGGCCTATAGGCGTAAACACGTTTACCCTGGGTAATCTCAATGACGCATCCAGATATAGTAAGGGTTACCTGACCATGTTCCTGGATATGCTAAGTTATGTTAATTTTACTTATTTATTTTATTCCATTTACCCTTGAGGTGTGCATGCCACAATAATGGCGTTATGCAAAAAAAAAAACTAAACTAAACAAAGAGCAGATAAGTTCATATATTTCGACGAGAATATGTACCTGAAACGCCCAAAAAAGAGCTGGGCCATTTAATCTTTCTGGATCTAGAGAGCCTCATCCCGTAAATTTTTAGATAGTCTAATTCATGCATTCATGCATCAGAAACTTTGATTTTATACCATTTATTACAATCAACAATCTAACCTATTTCTCACCTGAAGGTAAAAAAGTGCCAAGAAAGTGAAAAATCAGCTCAAAAACTGTGTATTTATATTGCTTACCTCTTCCCTACATTCTTTTTTCATATCAAAAAGCGAATACAAATCCAGACTATGTAAAAACCAAATCGAACCAAACACGATTATTCCTTAAGATGTTGGAGTGCAAATAAATGACCTTGTTCTCTAGAAATCCTCGTTTTTCAAGCAAAGTACACCCACATGTCTTGCGATGTCCGAGAAATATGAAAAATTCGACGCTCCATCAAAAAATCGGGCTTTCAGCACTGCAGACAAATGAGCAGCCATCAATATAGAACCCGCTAGGGCATTCCTGTCAAAGCTTTCAACTTCTTCACCTCAGGCTGTAATTCCCTCAAGTTTAGGAATACGACTTGTACAAGCTTCTTCGATGTTTTCAACTTCCGCATAGCCCATTCCTAACTACCGATTAGGTTTTGCTTCCTCGCAAAACGACTAGTTCCAGATTACCGGCATCTGGAACTAATTCTTAGCAAAAATTGCACCAATGCGCCTCGGGAGCTGGTCTTTTTACTTGATTCGAAACATCCAGGAAGTTTGGAAAAGGTTGAGGCATAGATGTTTAGTGTTTACGGATCATCAATTATTACCAATCCAAATCAAGTCAACCATGAAAACTGCGGCAATTTCTTAAACTCCTGTGAATCCACTGAAAATGGGCGCTACAGGTACTTCGTTTGCGTAAAATTTGCATCCATAATAAATAGGATTCTTCCAGACTCTGGCAGAGGAATGAGGCCTGTGCGAAGGTTAATATTCTTATGATTTCCAGGACTTCACTATTCGTGCCCTGTGGTTACCGAGCTATTCGTGCCAGGATATTCAGATGCCAGGATGTTTAGATATACATAAATAGTAAAACTTGAGGCGGAGATACATTTGTGGATAAAGAAGAACAAGGAATTTGGTCATAAGAATCTTTAGCAGATACATTTCCATGGAAAAGTTGGGGCTTTCTATCTGAACAAATTGCCTGGAACATCCTGAATCCACTGTCCAAATGACACACGGATCTAACCAATCCTCGAGAAAAACTCCTCTCAGAATAATTTATCTGAAACTTCGCATACATGCATGGCAAGAGCAACGATCGTCTTCCTTGACTATGCTTAGCAGTTTTTCGCACTATGGATTCACCCGTCAATTCATTGGATCGAACTTTCGTCAAACGTAGGACTGATAGTCGGAGCGACAAATCACACAGTCAATTACTTTGCTTTTCAGTCACCCGTGAACCGCATGACCTTTTCACGGAATGGAGAATGTAACGTGGTGATCCTTAGAAACCAGGGAACACCAGGACTGGCCAAAAAATCCAAGAAAGATGTGACGTCATGGGCATGTGCTGTTACGTTGCTTTACACAGAAAAAGGTTAACTAAATAGAGGAGTAATCTGGCTGGCGATGTTGTTACTGCTTGGAACTTCTGAGTAACAAAGGGAGAAGCTTTCTGGATAAATTCAGGGAAACCTCCACGAATAGAAGCATCATCACACATACCTGCTGAAGAAAATTCAAATTGCAATTTCTTTCGAAACTGCTCTTCGTGAAATCGCAGATTGTCATTGAGTGTGATGTACGATGAGAGAGCCGTTCCACGGAAAAAGTCGACGTCCGTGTTTTCCTTATTGCCAAACGTCTGGAAATTTCCAAGCTGTAGCGGTACATGAGACATGGAGGCGAATGAGGGACTCAGTGAACAAACTATCAGTCCGGATAGGTTTTCTTACAATGGTCAATGTACACAAACGGACGAGGATGGTCCAATAGCGTTTCTGGTTCGACGGAAAATTCTGACTGTTCACTCGTGAATTGGAGTTTAATCTAGTAGGAGAGAGTTATAATCCAATTACAACCTTTTATCAGAAATCCTTAGAACTAATACTGTCAATCACTGTGGAGGTTATCCCAATTTCGGTGGGAAAAATGTAACAAGGAAAGCGAGAATTGCTCCCTGACTGCGCCCGAACCTCCCGATCACAATGATGCAAGCATAACCACTCCAGAAGAAATCCCTAACCAACTTCTTTGCGCTTCTCAAGGCTGCCTAGCAAAGTGGTTTTTTGATGAATGAATTAAACTGCTTATAAACAGACATTCTGGCAAGCTTTTTTTTTCCTGAAAATGAGCGCAGAATGAGACATGTACGTTTAGCCTACCATAGGATTTGAAATTGGTTATTCATTGGAATTTGTTTGAAAAGTGTGCAGAGAATGCTCATTCTCCTTTTTTATTTCTTGCACTTCGAGGAGTAGCAGTGTCTTCTAGGCTGGAGTGCTATAAAAGATATTAAACACTGAACAGGAAAATGTAAAGTGCAGGAGTAAAAATAACAAAGGGATAGACATTGTCGGTTCACGAATCTCAAGCAAAAAATTCTAGATTTTAAGGGATAAAATGACGTTAACGCTAAAGATACGTCCCTGCTTCGTAGAAAGGATTCTACAGAATCACATTAGTTTTGCAGAATAGCATAGGATTGCTCGCGTCAGAATGTAAAGTTTTGCCGAAGGACCTTCAAGAACAAGCGAAAGGCTGGAAAGTCGTTGGATGCACAAATTTCCTGAACTTCCGAATATTTATTGGTGCACCAATAAGGTGTATCAACAAAACAATACTATGAAAAGTCCAAAGTTCAACAATTGGTAGTAAGTATGACCAAATACAGAGAGTTAACCTTAGCCAAAATACAAGGGAGGAGTATAGCCGATTGGAGGAATATCACAAGCTGTTCTTACCATACTTATCTATGGTTGCAGGTGAACGGTACTTATTTTGGTTTGCTTCTAAACCCGTAGTTCCAAGTTGCACTGGATATTCTCGATCCGGTATCGTCCCAGGCAGTAGTCTGCCCACCTGCTTTGGAGTAGCCAAACTATTCACGGATTCTTTGACCTGTTTATAACTTGAGCTTGCATATTTCCTTTTTTTGTTGGCGGTGCGGCAGCGAAAGCTTCACTAACCTATGGAACGGAATCTTGCCAGAAATTATTCCTATGGTGAAGCTCCCCTTTGAGGAACACTGTGATCGTTCAAGCAAGAGTTGGGCCCATAGGAATATCTCAGGAGAAAAAAGTCGGCATTTGAACCAGCTTCATATCATTCTTGGACGTAGGAATTACACCCTTCACATCCATGGATGTTGTAAAGCAATAAATCCAAAAATCGAACAGCGGAAAATTCAATAATCCTTTTGCCGAAATATTACTTAATTTTCAGAGTACGCTAGAGTAAAAAAAAACCATAGAAAATCGGGAAATCCAAGTCCAAATTGTAAAACTATGACGCTAACAAGAACAAAGAACCCATGCTGTTCATAACTGAAATCCAAACACGTACCAGCATTTTGTAGGATTGTGTTCAGGATTCAATGCAGAACAGGCAAGAATTTCTGGATCGTACAGTCTACGAGAGGGATGATTAAGAAAAATATATACGGATGTTTATGCGGTTTTCAGCGAATCATTCAGCACCTTTGCTCTCGTGGCAACAGATGCGCAATATTTAATGTCACTAAAATGTCGAGAGGCTATCCTTAGAACTAGTACGATGCATTTTTTGAGCGCAAAGAGTGCAAAAAACCTCGTAAGCTGAACTTTAACGAAATGAGGACTACTGGAGTATTTTTATGGTCCACATCACCTCCAGATACAAGCTAGGTAGTAGGGCAAAAGCTGTAGGAAAAAACGTGTTTTGGCACCTTCGGGAGATACAAGGCAAGCTCATTATTCCAGGATGCGCCAGGATATTTGAGACTTGGGAAAAACTTTGGTTATGGCAATCTGACTACATAGTATATCTAATCTCACCTGCATGTATTCTACGACATGCTTCCGAGGTGGAAGAACTGGTTGAGGTCCTAGAGCAAGCGGCCCTCGACGCACTACGCTGCTCTCCTCATATGAGCCCTCCCCTTTTCGATCGAGCAAATGCGAGCCCTAAATGTACTTTGACGTAGTTTTTACTGGATACTTTGACCTTATTTGTATCTATTGTTGAAGAGGAGCACTTATACGTCAGACTACAGGTTCAACGCTTTTCTGGAAGAAGCTGAAGGTGGATTTAGGAAGAACATAAAGAAATATACAGCTTAGAGCACCAGAATGTGCTACTTGCGAAAATTTTGAGGAAGAGCATGAATGCCGCAGAAGAGGGCAGGAGGGACCTTTTCGAGGATTTCCCGGATTAATGTGAACTTCCCGTAGCAAAAATTTCTCGCTGCATTTTCATAAGCAATAGGCGAGGAATCCAGGATTATCCTTAACCAACATATTCTCTGTTCTTGCAAAGTTACCCGAAGACCGCAATAGAATCCAAAATGCTCCAGATTCTCCAGAAACTCAATATCATTCCTCTATTTGCTATCGAGAACTTTTTTCCACGTATGACAGATTTGCAGCTGCAAAACGCCCTGCACCCACGACGGGACAGCGGTGTGCAAATAAAAGCGCCATGTCAACATTTCCTCATCGCAAAGGTCTCGAGCAGGAAGCCTCTTGGTAAATGGGTGGAGCTGCCGCTGTTCTTCTGGATTACTCAATGCCGGAATCAATAATGTCACCTGAAAGGTATCCGTCTGACGAGCCGTTAACGCCGAGCTGTCGAGTTTTTGGGCGGCATTCTCGCGTAGAACTCGTCCGTCTCGTTCTTTTCGTTCGCTTACTGACTGGGTGACTTCGCTGGTTCGCTCAACGCTCTTCGTTTTCGTGGATTGGCCGGCTCCTGGAATATGCGAGTACAAGCGGCATTGTGCCAGAAGTGGTACTATGCGGGGTTTATTTTTCGTGTCAATAGTGGATACCAGATACTTATTTGCAGGTGCGGTTGCCCTCGAGGCTACGCATAACTTGCAGAGCTTGCTCATTTCCATGGTGAGGGTACGGAATTTACTATTCTGAAGCCTAGGGAGGGAATAGTAAATGTTTTGGAATGAAAGTAATTTTGTTAGTATTAACCACGTACTACTACTGCTAGAGAAGAGGGAAGAATCAAAAATGACATCTGAATTAGAGAACAAAAAGCTTCAAACCAAAGAAAATACAAAAATTCATTCTCCATCAAGGAAAAGAGTTGGAAAAGACCCGGTATAATGGTGCCTGTCTTCGTTATTTTGGATTAAAAATTGAAAAATCCAAGCTCACCTGGTGCAGTCAATTCAACCGTCTGCATATCCGGTGAATGTCTCCTCCGGAATCTGAATACCAATCATTTCAATTATGGATCTATTCACAGTTTAGCAGTGAACTAAACCTGTCAAAAGGGTCCCGCTTGAAGAAGTCAGTTTCTTCCTCCTCTTCGTCCTCCTCCATAGCGCTCTTACCATCCGTAAAATGTCGCGTTACACCAGGACAACCGAAACCACGGCTGGAGATTGTTACCTACAAGAAAGACTTTACTCAATGAATGGGGAAATTGTAAGATCAACCTCATCAAACTGCAGAATGACAGACAAATAAATATCACTGGGAATAAACAAACAAGGGAATAATTGGGAAAATACATGGAGATGAGCATGTAGGTAAATGAATAAGAAGTAAAGAAGTCGTGAAAACCACAAGCTTGTATTTTTCTGTTCTACCTTAAAATGTTAAACCCTATATGGTTTCACTACAAATCAAAATGCATTCTCATTCTGCAGGTCAAAATCCACATAAATAGTTTTGGAAAAGTAGAATTAAATCAATAAAAATTATTCACAAAAATCATGAACTCACTCTTATTTTTCCATTTTTATTGTCGCTTCTTCTACAGTCATTTGAACACGAAATAATTAAAAATAGCCCAAAAACAAGAAACTTACATGTTTACGACTCTGCTGGACGTTGACCGTTCGAGTTTTCTTCATTCGTACCTCAGTGCCATCTGGCATCTTCTGGACTTCTTCTTCGCAGAGCTGGAACGATTACGAGATTAAAGAAGGAGAGGCACGGCAAGTGCTGGATTGTCATGGAAATTGTGAGGATCACAAAAAGTTAGGAATTGACAAAGCAGCCGATCCTTGATAACACTTTTGATATAATTCTAGGGCAAAGAAGAGGTTAAAAGCGACTCCCAGTAAAGATTCTCCCATCAGCTTCCGTTACTGAATGGGCATTTACCTAACTCTGAACCGAAAGCTCCTAGGAAATGAGAGATATTTGTTTTTTGCTCATTATCCAGAGTCATTATGTATCCCCGCCCCTTGAAAATTCTCTCTTACTAGAACTTCGTCAAGAAATATCAAAACCCGTCTACGATTGTGGAGGTTTGTCCATGTGTTTGACGATCTTTCATTACATAATCAACAATCCCTCTAACTTGAATGGCTGATCTGTGGAACTCTTGTCAGAAATTTGTGGTCTAAGGAGTGGATGAGTGTAGCTTTTTAGGAAAAAGGTAGTAAAAGAAAAAAAGAAGAAGAAAAAGAAGGTAGTACAGTAAAATGAACTTATTTTTATGGGATATCCTACTAGACTTGAATAAAAAATCTCTTCTTTTTCATAAAATCCTTCGCGGCGATAAATCATAATAACAAAATGTTAGGCGTAATCGCAAGAGAAAGGGGCCGGACTTATGGGTTTCTTATTTGAATGAGAAACGTTGTACCTGAAAAAGGCAGTGAGCCATAGCTGTGCGATTGGTCAACTCATGCTACCGACCAATGACATAGCTCAGCCGCACCGCCTTTCTCGAGTACAACACTCCACAACTCCGCCAGTAAAAATTCCATAATTGCACAAGATAATTAACTGGTTCCTTCAGTAGTGAAAGATCACAGGACCGCTTTTCCAGCCCGCTCTTTTACAGCAGGCAATTGGACCACCCGCACCTGCCTAAAAAGTGCCAACTTTGAAGTTTTCAAGAAAAGGAATCAAACACTTGATTTCGGGTTGAGGAAACAACCGGGACCAAAATTCAGCGATCGAAAGTTCCCCATACACCGCCTTTAATTTAAGGAGTTCTGGATAACAGCTACACGAAAACCGTCCGATTTTGACAACATGCAGTAGAACGTGGAAAACATCGCAATGAGAACTTCTGCACATTTTATTTCTTTGCTCAGTGATTTTGTGCCAGCTACGAGATACATATGAGGACGAGAGAGAGGAAAGTAAAGAGAAAACATTAAAAGAAAAAAAACGTGAGTACTTTCTCACTAATTAAACACAATTGTTGGATTCGAAGTCATTAACTGGACTTCATCTAAAATGCACAGAAAAAGTGAGAGAATATCAGTGACCAGAATAACCAAAAAATATCAGCAGCTTGGTCAATGTAGGCATTTTGTCGGGAATCTTTTTAGAAGCTGTCATAAACCATCAGAGCAAGGTAGAAATTGGAAAAGGTGGAAACAAAAAAAAAACTGCATAAAATTTCGAGTTGGTGGAACCAGAATTAGCTACCAAATTGAATAATTCAGAGGCTTTACCTTCTGTCCATGTTTCTCTTCTCGCTCTTCTTTCCGTTCATCCGTCGTGACAGCGTAATCGTCATCTGACTCTGCTGTGTCCAAATCAGGAAAAGTTGGTGAGAATTTCGGAACCTGCCTGGAAACCACGTGGTTAAATAAAAGGTTCCTAGAGCAATATAATACATGGAATTTAGCCAAACCTCAAGTTCAACTTGTTCAGCAAATCGTCAAGTGTCTGCTCCTGTTCAAGCGTTGACTTGAGGTTGTCAGCGCTGGATGCATCGGAATTTTTATGGTTTTTATCCTGTCCTGTATTGAGTTCAGGCGGCGGCGTATCCGTGCCGCTCACGCCGGCATTTGTGGCCGCTGAGCAGCCTTTTACAGCCTGGAACATTTTAGGATCTCCCATGAAAAGTGTTACTTTTGAGGAAAAAGTGCCCAAGGCCCGGATGCATCATTGAGATTACCCAGAGCAAACACTTTGATGACCATGTTGACAACGGATGGATTTGTGCAGTGTTGCCACGTTTACTCTGGGTAATTCCAACGATGCATGCAGCCCCATGTGTGAAAAAGGAGAGAATACTCAAGGATTGACAGGATATAATCCTTTCAGCGATGAACAAATGGCATGAGGACCAGTTCTCGCACAGTAACATCCAGGAAAAAAAGCCTGCGCCAATTAAACGTTTAATGACCTCCGACAGCTGTTCCACGGCATTTCTAATCTCTTGTGCTTTTGGCTCAGCATCAGCTTGGACGCAATCCCGATCCGTACATCGCAAAAGCTGTACGAGGGCAGCCTGAAATTCACGATCCTGAATTATTTTCCGCAAAATCTTTACTATAAAATAACGCTACACTCAAAACTTCTAATAAATTACCTGCAACCGCTTATCTTTATTATTGCAGTTTACGGACACGGCATCAAATACAGCAGATGTACTATCTGAACAAGGAATAATTAGAAAATATATCTTGAGGAAAGAAACCAGGATCCAGAAATAGCCATTATGTCCAGGAAGTCAGCTTTATCACAGCAGTTCCTCAATTTCTCTGTGAAAGGAGAAATTGAGGCGGAAAAACTGTAGCTCTTTCTCAATTTCTCCGTAGAAAGTTTGGATAATTTTCGGGAAAAGAGGTACTGGCAAATGGAACCCTAATTGCAAACTACAAACCACATAACTCAAGGTTACAAAATCTCAGGAAATTTTGGAAAATTTGGGACTGGATTTAGAGTTTTTTGGGAGATCAATGCCTTGGTTTGAGGAGATGTTCAGCCAAGAACAGTGGACAAATATGAGTCTATTCGGGGAAAAATTAACTTGAAGGAAAAAAAAACAAAGCACGATTGTGTAAAAAAAAGCAAAAATTCTATATTAATTTAAAAAGGACACGCAATTTTGTGAGAAAACAGGAAATTCGTATTAATTTAGATTTTGTAAATCTGCTTTGTAACTTTACTACAATTTTTTATGCCAAATGCAGCCCCTCTAACATTTGAAAAACGTTTCTACTTGACTGAGTGTTTGGGAAATTACTGAAATATCACTTAAGTTTTGGAAAATTGCTGAAATATTACTTAAATTTTCAACAATCCGAGTAGAAAAGAGTTAAGAAGAAGAAAACTCACTTAAAATTAATAGTGGACTTTGTGATGAGATGACTTGTTGAAGGTACCTCAATGCGACCTCAACCTCACGTGAGCAGGACATTTTCTGAAATATGCATCTGCATTAGCGACGAAGCTCATAATTAAATACAATAAAAAATTGATTCGAGCTGAAATTAACAGTTGGAAAAACTAGTAGTATGGAAGTAGACTGCAAACGGGCCTCAGTGTGGAAATGAACGCGGCAGTAACATTTCATTGAGCTAGTTCAGGATTTCCTGTGGAAAGATTGCTTAATTCACATCAGGAAGTATTTAACAAAGCATTTGACAAAGTGAGAAATAACTGTTGAAGGACAACTGGTAAGAGGAAGTGATATTCGATTCAAAGGTCTTAGTGCACTAACTGCAGTAATTTACATTGTTGTGTTGTTGTATTTTTTGTATTAAAATTATCCCGTTCAATCCTGAAACTCTCAGCGGAGAATAAGTTATAGAAAGATTACCAGTCATTTTACCGCTGCCTTGGTGATGAGCTTCATTTATTTGTTTATTTCATTCCTCGCCATTTTTTAAACTTTTCATGTCAAGTAAACACTTGATAAGCACATCATTAGTAAAACTATAATGTAAAAGTACTTCACAACGGAAGACCTCCAGGAATAGGTCAAGAATAGCATTTCAATTCAAGCCCTTAAATCAAGTACAAATGTGCTGGTAGACAAGCAACATCGCCTGAACACCTGTACAAATAAAAGCACTGTTATCAGAAGCACCGGAAGGAGTCCAGGCTTGCTGAGAACCGGATCAACACAATCAGCAAAGAACTAGTAAAGTAAACTAGTTGCGGTTATTTAACGATATCCTTCAATATTCTCGCATTCATTTGAGGTTTGCACAGCTGTTAAAAGATAAGACGGGTTGGAGATAGTCTGTTGATCGAATGATGTATTAAATACTTTCGATATTCGAATATTCTATTTCGATTAAGTCAACGAATGCTGGAAATGGAGAGCTCTACATTCTTGGGTGTGATAGATTGTGAATCTTTCTCCAAATTAAATAAATTTATTCGCTTTTATTCGGTCAACACTATAGCTGCATACCAGTGCCGGGCGCAGGACGGGGGGGGGGGAGCGGAGTTTTGAAATTACTTTACAAAACAAACAGAAATCTTGTTTAAGTTCATTTTTTATTGTCCATTTTTATTATTTTTTAAATGTCAATTATCT
>JARK01001598.1:70502-99120 GCA_000688135.1 Ancylostoma ceylanicum
CACCAGAACGAGGAACCCCTGGAATGATTCCGGCACCGGCACAGAGATGAGGAAAACGATGTTAGCGAGCCATCCACGAAGAAACATCGAAAAGGGCGATGCATAATAGAATGATGACACACAATGCCTACATACGTACTGTTGACGTTCGTTTCTTCCGTACCGTCTAGTCGAAATCATTCCATCAAAGTTCGATTTGGTAAGTGAGGCTAAACGAAGGGTGGCGAGGTTGTTGACGGGTATAATGACAATTCCGAGAAAGATTGTGATATGCCAGCCCTTCTGGAGTTAACCGTTTTCTTTCAGGCAAAAAATAGGTCCACTTCATTCGAGCGGTTATGTACATAGGAAAGTCAACGAAGCCAGCTAATGACAAAGATATTAAGACATATCACATTGTTTTTGAGGAACTAGCCCTCTCTGGATGGAGAGGAAGATAAGGATCGTCACAAGACTATCCATGAACCCCACTAAGGGTGAGAAGAAGCTGGCGCTGATTAAGTGCATAGCCCTGCCAGGTATCCGATCGTTGTGTAAGCTGAGCCCTTCTTCAAAATGGAAAACCCTTGAAAGAATAAATGAGCTATGGCTCAGCTACCTAAGCCAAGACATTTACTGCGCCTTGCTTCCGTGTTGCAATAAAGAGACTTTTTGAAAAAAGGCTCAAGTTTTGTCTTAGTAGAGAAGCATGGCAGTCAGAGAAAATTACTGCAATTTCGACAGCCTAGAAGTTTACTGCAAATACAAGAATATCCCTAGACATGAACAGACCTGCACTACTGGTAAAACAACTGACGAAAGAAAGCCTAAATAACACTGCTACTGCAATGTTACTTCAGTTTTCATGCAGATGCAGGTACTTTACCAGACATCTAATACTCAGAACAATTCCTAGGCAATCGTTGTAGCTGGACTTGTAAAACACATGAGGTTCTATGTTCCATGATTCGTCTCGAGATGTTCTCACGCTATCAAATTAACGTTTTGCCAAGACTGATTAGAAGAGCACATATGTTAGAGATCCATACACCCATACATACGCTATAGGATAGAAAGCTAATGGGGTTACCGAGTTGAAAGATTCTAAGTAAGAGAGGATCGATCCATGGAGGAAAGTGCTCAGATGTACACTGAATCATTCCTGAGATTTTCACATGAAAAAAATCCCCAATAGCTGCAGAAGATTCCTTTCATGTGAAGCTTTCGAAAATGACCTCGAAATGAGACTGTTCCTCTAACCATTCACCGAAATTATTGTCATACTAGCCACATTGCCCTTTTGAGGAACCTAATATTGTCGAAAAATTCCTGATATGTTTCTGCTCAGACTTTTTGTTTGTATTTTCTGTACCGTAGTGGTGACTTCAAAAAACTTAATTTTAATGTACTGTCCCATTTCAAAATCATTCCTGAGATTTCCACATGAGAAAAAATCTCGAATAGCCGCAGAAGATTCCTTCCATGTGAAATTCTCAAAAAAAGATCTTAAAGTGAGGCTGTGCGTTTGACCATTCAATGAAAATATTAATATACTAGCCTATTAGGTCGTCAAATGTGAAATGTCAGATTTTTCAGGTGATCCGCTTGACGGTTGATTTCCTCTAAGCTTCACATGAACATCTCCTCTCTCTTTTTGCGAAGGATCATCCACCTTCTTTCGGAATTATATACTTGGTTCTCGTCCAAACATCCAAATTTCGTTTCCAAACAACTTCTACGAAACGATATGAAGCCTATTTTATAAAGCTGTTACTTTAAATGTCAGGAAATGATTAGCACAATACGCTTACTACATCAATACAATGGCTCTATAGCACATAAGTGCAGCAAATTTTTCCACTTGCCCTAGTGTAGTTAGTAATATAATACATGTACTGAGTGGATAAAACTTCTACCAACATCTAGTATTGTTCAACGTTTCTTGTTCTAGTGCATAGGAGCTATATTCGTCAAGGAAGATGACAGCATTATCCACATACAAAACTGCTCCCACATTTTTGCGTTTTTATAACCAAACGATCGGGCGAGAACTGGTGCTCATGCAAGCGAGGGTCACTCAAACCCTCCACTCCTCCCATGCAATGCAGGAAAGAGGAAATATCGATAAGAGATATTGGAAAAAGAGTGCTGAGCTTCTGCTAAAAGAATAGGAAAGGAAAACATGCATATACATACAACAGAGATTTTCAGAAAATCTATGTACGAATAGTTCTAGTGAACGACCAATCAGTGGGGAACAAGCCTCTGAAAATGGTGAACGAATCGAAGGATGTTGCATCAAAGTAGTTCACGAGCCTTTGTTGACAGAAATCAACATGGTCACTCTATTAATTTATTTCCTCAATCTGTCCTGGATCTTGGCCAGAACATGAAAATAGATCCTAGATAGGCAAAGCAAGTGGATAAAAAGGAAACAACAAGAGCACACATGAAGATTGGACAAATTCATTTTCACCACCAGGGCTGGGATTTATGAAGAGTAACTACGCAAATCGACGATGGTTAGTGTAGCTGGATAATCCATAGATCAGCCTGGCTATGCCTCCAATAATCCCAGCTCAAGAATTGCAACAATAAGGCAAGCTACTATTACCAAAATATCCACAAAAATATACGGAAGCATATGGTGCAAGCTTGCATAAGAGGGTAAAACCATCAAGCAGGCAGGATTTCCCCATGAAAAAACAGTAACAATAAGCATCCCAAGAAAAGAACCTTGTCAGCTCGGGAAGAGCAGCGGAACGACCAAAATTTATAGAGCGACATTTAGTCCGGATGACTCATCCATGTGGAAAGTTTAGTCAACTGACAGAAAAACCATAGAAAAAGCCAGAGCACATGTATACGTATAGACATTAAACAAATGAGTAATAGAAATGATTAGATAAGATTACATGAAAAAATTCGATTTCATGATCAACAAAGAGCACACTCATTCATATTTAAATATGCACGATGGGTGGTTAATTTGGTGAGAAAATTCGGATAATGACCAATTTTGTACGAATGTCAGGAATGAGAAACTTCCAGAAATAAGATGAGTTCTACAAATTTTCACTCCGTCCCTTATTTATATCTCAGGAATTTTGGGTCTGTGGATAGATGTGAAATTATACAAAATAAGAAGAAGAATTTTTGCCTCGGATTGAAAAATACCAAAAAATTTGCCGATTGCTTTTGCAGTAGGGGGGGGAGGCTCTGGACGTCGAACACGCCATAATATAAGATTTTCCAGAATATACAAATAATATCCATTCTGTAAAAGCTCTGGATTGTAGCTGTCCAGAGACGCACCATTTGCAAACTCTCATTGTGAAATGACATTTTGACGCAAGCATTCGAGAGAGATCCATGAAGATAAGAATTTCTTGAAATACTCGTCAGGATATACTTTTTCCAAGATATTGAATATGTTCTCATCCACAAGCAAGCTCCGGAAAATCCACCAAAAATAGTCCATTATGGCCGGAGACTTCTCAATGCTCATCAGGCGGCTCCGCAAAGTGCTGGACTCCCATAAAAGAGCTCTTATCGGTGGCATGCCGACCTTGCAGAAGAATAGCACGGCTTCCGGACAAAGTTGTTCGGCGGATGCAAACCACATGTAACCAAATTCACATGGTTTAACGCTCGAACAGACCATGTGCTCGTTAAAATCCATAACACAGCCTCACGGGGCACTTGATAAAACCGCCGACAAAGTCTTTCCGCGCTTTGTGAATGTTTTTGGGTGGGCTGTACACTGTTGTTCATCCTGCAGGAGTATGCGAATTTTGCAGACACACGGAGTAAAGCAGAAAATATGACAATAACAACTTGATGACGTCACGAATAATAATGACATTAGTACTGCATCAAAAAATACGCATGAATCTCTAAAAATCTAGCTAGAAGGTTCTGGATGTCTTATGTGTGAAATTTCTGGAAATACTGTCTACAGTTGTACAGAAATGCACAGGTTGGGGAGGCATTTTTAAAAGAAGCTACGTATTTTTAAAAGAATACATCCACTGTGTTGTCGTACTCATACAGCAATGTTTTCCGGAAAATTAGAAGAGCCTCCCAACACGCCAAGAGAATGTTCACATGGCTAGCGCCGACTGACGGACTCGTTATATTTGAGTTCGAATGTTCGGTCCCGAACTATTCAAAAATTCCAGTGTCCGAATCACAGAGAACAATACAGCCCCGCCCACCACCGCTCCCCCCCCCGTCCCCCGTGCACTCCCGAGGAAAGATAAGAAGTGCTGTTGGGTTCTTCCTTCCTCGAATATTTGAAATTTAAGCCGATCCTTCAATCAATCACTAGACTAACTGAAATATCTAATTTTTCTTCTGTCCAAAGTATTTGGTTATAAATAAGTATTTGGTGATTTGATGATTCGAAAGTCATTATTAGTTATTTGGTTATTTGGTTATACTATGTATATGGGGAGGGGCATACGATAATATAGATTATCGGTTGCCGTATTTACGCAAATGATTGGTTGTCAAAAGAGGTAGTAGCTTCGTATTTGAATGTAACAATACTCAAATCCCAGGAACCACATTCGTAACAAGCTGAGAAAGTAGTGTGATACAACAGCCTGATATTTCGCTGGTTTTTCGAAAAAAAAAACTAATGAAAATAAGGATTAAATCTACAACACTGCTACATAATGTTCTGTTACTATTACACTGTGTATCATATTATGTACGTTACTACAGACTTTTACTACGTCATATTATATTCTAAATTACTATCACATCCTTCAAGTTACATACTGCATCGCTTATATCCTAACTACTGCTATGCAGAAAAAAATGGATGAGATGATATATGTGATGTTAGATTGGTCCTAAAATCTTGCACCAGATTTTACACCTTTTTCATGCAATCATGAAATTATTGTTCATGGATAGAACAATCCATTTTATAGATGAAAAGTAGTAAGAGATTCTACTTCATCCTGTTGCCAAAGAGTTTCAATGCAGAACCATGAAATTCTGACTCTAAAAATGAATATGGGTGCAAGACTTTCAGACCAACCTAATATTAGAATACTGTTGTTACAGCTATAGGTACTATAACAGAAATGAATACAATACTGTCCTGTCTCATAGCCGCGTTTGCCTGTGATGGTGCTGTATTGTCCTTGAAATGTGAAGGTCTGACGTAGGCATTAAATGCCGAAAGCTAATTGGAATAAAAAAGGAGAAATTCATAAGAACAGAGTCTTCGCGTAACAAAAATAATTAACTGAAAAATGTATACTATCAAATATGATACAGCTTGTAGTTAGCAAAGAAAGTTCTAATCAACCTCTACGTTAATTACCAGCTCACACAATTTGTACATGTGTATTATTTGGCCGTAGCTTATTTTCTTCCTATTAATTGATCCTGTCTCCCTGCTAGACATCCTCAAAAAGGACCACCCATATAAATTTCGATAGCTATCTGATAGTTCCCTCGTTCTCTGTTCAAAGAGTAGGCAGGCCTTACTAACTAGTAAAATTCAACAAATAATCGCTAATCAAAATTAAAAGCAACAAAATGCTCATTGGATGAGAGAAGTTTGAGAGGAAGACCAGTCGCATAGCTGATGTGAGAGAAATGGAGAAGAACTAAGAATTCAATGTATTCTGCAACGCGAGCCGCTCTCTGCAAAGAAGCTCGGCAGAAAAAAAGAGATTGAAATCCTAGAAATTGTGGGAATCCTCGATGCGAGTGTTTTTATCAAAACAACGAGGATCAATTCCACTTTATTACAGCCTGAAGGCATAGTAAACGTGCAGCGCTCAAGAACCAATCGTTCAAATATGTTATTTAATAGTTTAAGAGGTTGGAGGTTTAGGCTCTAGAATGACATCATGTAGAAGAGAATCGTCACAGGATGCCATTACATTCATTTCTCGAAAATGAATAAGAGAAGACTCATAAGCCTGGAAGAGTCACCACTCTTCCACATCAGCTGATTAGTAGACTATCCCTTCCATGGGGAAATTGACGCCGTCACCGGAATTTCCGCCGAATTCCTCGTGAATGCCCCATTATTCCCGGGTATCTTCGACAATTTGTGTGAATGTAGCTAAGATTAGCAGCAGCTTTGCACTGATGAAAAAGAGACAGGAAGACAGAGAGTGCGAGAGGGCAGAGAGACGGGGAGGGAGAACTCCAGACACTGGAGACAGTAATATATTCGAATAGCTTTTCGTTCCTAGCTCGAACTGATTCAAAATTGCAGGATTACCCGGAGCACAGGTAACAGTTTAAAGCAGAAACGGTGTAAGGAGAGAGAATGTCATGAAGAAAAGCACTATAGGACTGCCGAGAGTTATCCAGGAAGAACAGGCCTTGTGCTGACATCATTGACAAATGTCCTCGATAAAAACACGCCAGCGACAGTGCTCGAATGGGGACGAGTCCAGGCTCAGCTGTACGAGCAACAAGCCGAGCGGACTGTCCGCCCGAACAACTGAGAGGAACGAGGGAAGCAGCATGAGGTGCTGGTGTTCTGGATTCTCGAAGCAAAACGCCGCCTATTTGAACAAGCGCTACATGTTGAGGCACGTGACTCATCCGGGGGACGATTCGACAAGTGCCTGGAGAAGAGATAGTTCTAGGGCTGGGCCCCCTTTACTTCACTGCACATCTCATGGAACGAACAGAACGTGCTGCTCCGCTTTTTTCTCCGGAGTCTTAACGGTCTGTGATCCAGATGTGCACAGGCAAGTGAGGCCGGCTGACGCGTGTTGAATGAGTGTTAGGCGCAGCTTACGCTTACATAGGGTCATTCTGGATTAATAGTGGAAGGACGAAGCTAAAAACAAAAAGGTATCAACGGCAGTAACACAACTAGATTTATGCATTGGCAATAAATAGTGTTCAAAAGGTGCAAAAAGCTAGTGCTGTGGATTTGGAAACAATCCAGAAAACATTGGTTGTTTGCATCTGAATATCCACAGGAAAAAGTGGCAGAACACATAGTTTAGTTTTTGATAATTCAATTATTTGATAATTATAATAACAATAATAGATAAAAATAATGATAATTTAAATTTTAATTTAATTTTAATTGTTAGCATCCATCTTTTATAAGTAACCTGCCGAGGCAGGATTTCTCAAAATCGGATGTTTGGATGAATACAAAAATTTCTTAGTGAATTTCAAAAAAAAAAAGCACGTATCATATCTAAGTAACGGATGAATAAATTTCACATTGATCTCAGGTCCAGGTGATTTGTTGTCTTTTTGGACTAAGTAAGGGTTCTCTGGATCTGCTGTTGTTCTCAGGAGGTCAAACAACTCAAAATATGATAAAAGCATTGCTAAGCAGTGTTTCTCTCATACAATCGAGGTGGAGAGTAGATTTTTAGGATGGATAGGCAAGCTGATTTCTGTTTTCAAATAAATATAGTCCTTTGAAAGCCACGCCGACCCTCTGAAGATTTTATTTCCATGAAACAGAAACTGAGAAAAAAATGTGTGCAGAAATATAAATTTAACAGGTGTCCTGGTACTATAAGTAAAAAAGGCTGATGCAATGAGTAAACGAGTAATATAGGTGGGATTGGGTAACGCTATCTGATTGAAAGTAGTTCTTTGAAAGCCATGCCGAACCCATGAAGATTTTATATCTAATTAAACCTAATTATTCTCAATATCAGTAAAAATGGGTAAGCGAATATGAAACCATAGATTACCCCTCCGGACTAGAGTTAAGCCTTAGCAAAATAGTTCTGAGCAACCGTACCAACAAAATTTGGCGACCCATTCTCGGGGAGGGGAGGGGAGGGGGGCTTTCAAAAATGTCCAAATGGTTTCCGGATCGAAGAGACTAAACCTACTGAAAACCGGAGTAGGGAATATTTCAGGAAACGCATGAACTATTTATACGGCATGACTACATGTATAAATGCAGACGAAATGGGGATTTCGATCCTAGAGATCCCATGAAGTGTCTGGAAAATTTCCAGTGAGCAGAGGAGTTGCAAAAACAACATGATATCAAAGTACGTCAATTTTCGCTAGACGTATTGGTTCGTTTTCAGTTTATTTTCCTGAATGAAAATTGGAAGTCACAGTTTCAACTAGAGAAATGCTTCGAAAATCCATGAAAATCCCAACCAGAGTGATAATATCTTGAGATCTGAATAATAAATATAAAACTTGGGGAGTGTAGCTTAAAAGCTGAGTGAGCATTCGGAGAAAAGAATTAAAAAGTAAATGCTCCAGAGATTATACTGGATAGAGGAATGTGGAATGACCCAGGTCTTTACTGATGACCCATGTAATCAAGTCCACTTCGGACTCTACCTTTTCCAACAGTTAAATATCTTTAATTTCTTCCTTAGAAACCAAAGAGCAGAATTCGGAACGAACAAAACGATCCAGGTAACATGACGCCACATGAGGCTGAGGTCAGTTTTTTGAGGAACCGAGGCGTCGTTTCTACAGCTTTGCCGAAAAGTGCACGATGACTAACCGAAGGTTTGGGAACAAATAAAATAGTGCGGAGGCGACGTAGTTCTTTATCTCAAACATGAAAAGTTAATGGTGGACAAGATGACGATATCTGGACCTCGCCTGACATTCCTGGAAATCCTAGAATCAGCTAACCACATGGTCACGTCAACGAAGTCGCGCAGAGAGGTGAAAACCCTCAGTGGCAGCCGGCTGTGCACCGAAGGATGGCGCCAGCGGATGGCGACGTCAGACGTCAGGCAGGTAGGTGAGGATCCTAAGGACATCCCAGGAATGATCTGAACGGATAGTACACGGTGTCAGCGACACAGATCGATTGTAGATATGTGGCGGTGGCGGCGGCCAGCTCGTCTTGAGTCAACAACGCCTCAATCACATCTAATTTGTAGGCGGCGATGATGGCGCGTCTGCCTGTACAATACGTGCTCGGAGCCAGCTTACGGTATGCAGCACCGGCACGCACACCTCGCCCAAAGGTAGCTGGAACCACTGCAGATAAACAGCTGAATCATGGCGTCGGCGTCAGCGTGGGGTGTCGGAAGAGCTGACGTCATGTCTACCGTCGTTATGTGAAGATGACACTCGCCCTTCGACCGTTGGCCGATGGCCAGTGGCGGACAGATGTGTTTGGGCATCTGAGATCGCTGAACGATAGCAAGTCCTATTTCGAATATTTTAGTCCTTGATATCCTGGATATTCCCAGAAAACAGAATAGAGGGATTGAAGGAAATTAATGGAAAATATGGCACATTAATTAGTAACTTAGCTTCAAATGGCATATTCCAGGTGTTCGTTCTTATAATGTTTTATTTTTATATAATTAATATTACTGGCTCAGGTGCGATCACCTTAGTATCTCGGCTAATCCTAGAAGACAAAGGGATTAGGGGGTTTGCAGAAAAATCGTGAAAAATAAGGCCCATCTACAAGTCTGAAATTGCGTCGTCTGATTTACCCTGAAATTGCTAACGTAACATGAAACCAATGGCTAAAGGTATTATTCCAGAAAAAGGAAAAATAGTCCGAGTAGCTCCTAAATAGGTGATAGGAAATTTTCAGATAACAATTTGATGAATCGCTTTTTCCTGGCCACACTTATTTTCGTGGCATTTTATTACATAGTTTTGCAACCGAACGGCTTCGTTTGATTTGGAAACATCCCTAGTACTCCCATGCAGGCATCAACCAATTAAAAAGGAAAAAATTTCTACCTAAGGCACCCTGAAAATTTCCCTGAATCAATGAAAATGTGAAAAAGATGCAAATTTCTAGGAGACTAAAAACTAGTGGTTTCCGTTTGGTCCACTTGAGGCTTTCCAAGGGAGAAGGAAGACAGGTCAAAATAAAAACTGGGAAAAGATGTTGAAATCCGTGAAAAAAGAGCAGTATGTCAAAAGAAAGTATAAAATGTGCCTAAACGACCAAAAATGGTGGGATCCATCCTAGAATTACACTAAGCAGTACAGTACAAAATTACAGCTGCTGCGATTTTACGAGGAGTGTGGTGTTTACATCTTGGTAATTCTTGGAGAATTTCTAACCACTGTTCCTTTTTTGTAGTGAAGTTTTCCTGCTATACCCACAATTTGATAGCTAATACATATATAATAAATTCGTTGGAGAATCACCTCTAAAACGAAATGTAGAAATTCGAGCTCTACTTTTTCAGCTTATTCCATCTGAACTACTTCCATAGCAAAGATTTGCAGCAACTCCAGATCCCTAAAAAACTATGTCCTTCAATATTTTTCAACAAGAATTTCTCACAGTTAGTGGATCTAAGGAGCCAAGATGATCCACGAAATGGAAGACGGCTGTGCAAGGGGATGAAGTTCTGCTGAAAATAACCGATGCCCAAAAGCAACGTGCGAGTCGAGACTCATGAATTTTATACGTCTAACCAGTAGTAGGTGAATAACGTATGCATGAATCCAGGCCAAATCCATCAAACAACTTTGAATTTCAAAATTCTGCAAGAGCTATATGACTACGACAGAAATCTTCCTACAGGATATATAATAAAAGGGGAAATTGAAGAGAAAATCAAGCACCAGATCGTTACATCATAAATTAGACAGGACATTTTGCCGAAGATTTCATATGAAGGACTTTGAGGATTTGCATGTTTTCTCTAAATTATAAATACTATACTGGTAAACAAAATCCTCTTAAAATGTGCAGAAAAAAAGCGAAAGAATTCGAAACATTCGATTCGTAATGTGGTTCTTGCACATTTAATGCGTCATTTTGTCGATATGACTGGTCTGCTTACTTCACAAAGGCAGTCTCCGCCTAGATTCCAGGAGAAGGTGTCAGGAATGTGGTACAAAAAAACGAAAACAGCTGTAACTTGACCTAGTTCACCAGAAAGTTTAAAAAAATCTGATCTGCGTCTGCTGGTTGTCCTATAAGAGTTCAGGATTCCTTTAAAATTTAGCAGGAATTTAACCAAAAAGAAATTTGCTGTGGAATCGCAAGTGGTCGACACGTGATGAGAACGGATGGACAAAATTGTAAAGAAGAAAATCTCTTGGAATCTTTGAGGAACTTTAAAACATTGACGACCAAGGACTCCGCTGGTGGATCCCACGCCAATAATGAGGATCCCTATATTAAAATCCCCTGATACTTTGCACAGATGAGCTAATTTACTCGAAGAATTTGAAAATGACCACTATTTTGTACCGTATAATAAATTTTGCAGGTTACTGTAGGAATACTGTTTCACCTATGTACGATAAAAATCAATAAATAGTCACATTAAAATCCTGAAAATTGATTAATTTTATGTATATTATAAAAGTTATGTCTAATTATACGATATTTCCATATTTCAGTGAATGCTACTACCACTAGAATTTATTATAAAATCATTAATATTGCTGGTATTTCTATTCACTGATTGATTGTTAGAAGACAGTGACACTACGTGGGATCGGGTAGGAATTTTTCCTTCATAAATTAAAGCAAATACAATGATGAAAATCAGGGAAAGTATAATGAAGGAAAAGGAACCCCAGAAACCTCAAAGACTCAGCCGGTGAAAAGAAAATACACTAGATAAAACACATTGTGAATTGTTCGGTAAAAAAGCCGATTAATCTAGTTTTTGAATGATGAAATTATCAATAATCCTGAAGCAGACTTTACACCACTCCACTAAGCCAAATACAACTACACGTATAAGCTTGGAGTTATTTTTTTACTACAAAAACAGCGATATAAAAAATTCTGTGAAAAATTCTGGATAATTTCAAAGAACTGAAAATAATGCGGAGAACAGCTTGCATAATGATAACTATTGTTCAAGGAATGCGCATTTTCAATGAATGGCACCCCTTGGGAGACAACTAAGAAAGTGTCGGAACTACTTGTCCAGCCAAAAACAAGAGCCATTGTGACAGGATTCCACATCCGGACTAATAGGAAAGTTGTACTACATCTACAAATACATCTAATACTTTGGCTTATTACACCAAGAATTTTATAATATTTAGTACACGAGATCATTAAAATCAAAAGCATTAAATTATACCCTCGAATAAGATTAGGACGTTGGTACTATTTCTCGAAATACAACTAATCTAAAGCAACAGCAACAATGTTTATAAGAAAAATATATGTTAAAGCAAAACCAACAATGTTTACAAGAAAAATATATGCTTGTACGTGACGCACATATATGGTTTACGTAATTTCACCATGACGTTGATTCTGGGAGGAATTTGAACGACAAAAATCAGCCATGTATTACATCAGCCAAGGACAAGTTGGCCTGGTTCAAAAAGATTTAGTAGTACGAACTCTGTATCTATCCAGAAGGTAGAAGAACTGATAGAGTATATTATATATATTCTGATAGAGTATATTATATATTCTTCTGAACAGTTTCACTACATGTATGGTTCAGAGTATTGACCAAATAAAAATCGAATAAATTAAATCAATTGGCTAAAAGTTCAAAGCTACATCCGAAAAACCGAATATTCGAAGAATACATGACATCAAAGTCCTCATTTTCTTTCATTCAAAGGTGTGGGCTCTCCCTTTCCTGCACACTTTAATTTGACGACTTCTTCAAAATCGAATATTCGAATATCGTATTGTATCTATTACATTATTAGATCAACAGGTTAGTATGATTACTTGAGCAGATAAAAGTTGATAGCCCAGAAATAATGCAGGGACGCGCTTGACAAATTTTATGCCAGTGCAATATACATATGTAGTATTCTGTCCATGTAATATTTTATCCTACATAGAGAATACTATATGTGTGAAATTCTGCTGCTGGGTAAGCTCGCCTAACGATAGGTAAATTTCTGTGATGTCAACACTTTGAACCCGGGTAGTCTCGATGCAGACGGCGCCAGGACACCAGTATATGTACACAGGGTAACAAGAAAATCAAGCTAATTAAAGGACTTTGAAGTGAACAAGGGCATAAGTTACCGGCAGATCGCCATAGAAAAATGAAATTCGAGAGGGGAGCTAGTGCAAGACATGTTTACACGCATTTTCTCCCCCTTCTCTCCTGTCTCTCCGAAGCGGACAATTGCACCATCTCAATCAAATTTGGCGATTCTTTCATTTTCTGGATTTGTGTGGCAAAATTATCCAAACTCGCGATTGCTTGTGGGATATTCCATTCCTGATGTAGCCATGTGAGTATTGAACAAGATGGGCAGAACACTACACGGACAGAATATTATACAAATACCACACTGGCGAACAATTTTGGTGCTGGGTTTGCTACTAGATATTAAAATCCTTTGTGAATAGTTGCCAAGAATGAATCCACATGAAATTTGGTGGGAGATACAATAGCCGCGCTATCTTCGTTAAAAAAGAATACACAAAGCGCGATGTAGCATTCTTTTCATTCCATCGCTATAAATAAAATAGAACCTTGGGTATGGCAGAATAAATCAGACGGAAGAAACACTATTTGATCCAACTTTAATCTTATGGGCAAATTATTGATTGTTTCTTAGCCACCCCGATTTCGCAGCGCATCGCGCGCGGCAGAGCGCACGACGAGTTGCGCGATCTCCTAGGAATCCGCTAAAAAGTACATTTATGAAGTTCTCTGATCCAGAATCATTACAAAATTGAACAAGCACTGTATTCACACAACCTTGTTTATTGTTTTTGGTCAAATTTTTTTTTGAGCTGTAGATCATGTACTGCGAACAAGAGGTCTCTCCTATGCCAGCCCTTCTGTACGCGGTATCAAAAAAAAAAAAAAGAAAGAAAGAAAATATGCTTGAATCCGTAGTATTCCCAGCAAAAGTGTACTTATACCGTTTACAGAGATACGCCCCTCGCAAATTACCAAGAATTCACGACATCGGTGATGACTGAAAATTTTGAGAAATTTCATGAACTTGAGAATACAGAGCATCATAACTCCGAAATTATGGGCGCTACGCAGCTTCGGCCTTGCGGGCTAAAAGTAGTAGTCTTGCAGTACTGAAATATTGAAAACATCTGGTGAATCTCCATCCAGCATGCGGACTGGAGGTCTGGGAAAGAGCAACTTACGTGTCCGTAACTTCTTCGGATGCCTTATTGGGCAAGTCATTGCACGTCTCGCAGAGATGGAATCAAAGCCATATTCTCGATACTAATGCAGATTTTTGTGTTCTTGCATAAGATAGAAAATTATACGATGAATGCCAGCCATCATTTGTATCGGATCTTCTGAAAACTCAAGAATATGCAGAAAATCCCCAGAACGTGCGAAAAACAAGTTTTATCCAGTGTATTAGAAGAATTCATGAGTTGGGGACCATGTCGTTGATGTTCCTTTTGTCGCATCTTGTCATAGTCCAAAAACTGGCGAATTTGGATTCAATCGATTTTTCCACATTTTGCTGCCCAAGTGGTGGAGGGCCTATCAACGGGGCGATGTCGACACCAGAGGCGGTGAAAATGTGAAAAAATCGATTGAATCCAAATTTGCCAGCTTTTGGACTGTGATAAGATGCGACAAGAGTGAGATCAATAACATGGTCCCCAGTTCATGAATTCTTCTGATAACACTGAATAAAACTTGTTTTTCACAGTTTGTAAGGATTTCCTGCATATTTTTGAGTTTTCACAAGATCCTATAAGAATGATGGCTGGGATTCATTGTATAAAATTCTGTATTATGCAAGAATACAAAAATCTGCGCATTTCTCGAGAATATGGCTTTGATTTCGCCCCCGCAAGACGTGCAGTGACGTGCCGAATAAGGCACCCGAAGAAGGTACGGACACAAAAGTTGCTCTTTCCCAGACCTCCAGTCCGCGTATTGAATTGAGATTCACCAGATGCTTTTGATATTTCAGTACTACAAGAATACTATTTTTAGCACGCAAGACCAAAGCAGGCTAGCGGCCACAATTTTGGAGTTGCGATGCTCTGAATTCGCAAGTTCATGAAATTTCTCGAAATTTTCAGTCATCACCGATTTCGTGAATTCTTGGTAATTTGCGGGGGATGGATCTCTGTAAACGGTATACGCTCACTTTCACTGGAAATACTACGGATTCAAGCATATTTTCATTTTTTAATACCTAGTACAGAAGGGCTGAAATGGCGCAGCAGAGACCTCTTCCTCGCAGTACATGATCTACAGTTCAAAAATTTTGACCAAAAACGATAAACAAGGTTGTATAATTACACAGGAAGAAAGATCTTTTGGGTTTTAATAGTGCTAAAACTATAATGTCAGGAGTACAGGCGTTCCAGAGTGTGAGGATGGAAGTTCCAGGTAAGCGAGAGCGAAAATGGGGCTAATTTGAAGCCCTGAAGTCAACCATCTTCATTCCTATTGTTCGGAAACGAGCTCAGTACAGAAGTCATGCATGAATGCGCAGCGTGTAATTATGCAACTTCTTTGTAACTCAACACAAATAGAAAGTTCTACGTCATGCTTCTACAGAACGTCTTAAAAGACACTCAGAAATTTCTGTGGTGACAGACTTCACCAATAGCTGTGGAAAAAGGCGAAATTACTGCTCCCGCTGATCAGACATCTACGTAGATTTCTCAGAAACGGGTAAAAAAATATCCAGCTATTTCTTTCTCTTTCAAATTGGTTCTGGCAGTTTACTGGACTGTGTAGCATATTTATTTAGTTATTTATTTATTTGTTTATTTATTTATCTAAGCCACAAAGTCGCGCCAGGACACACTAGACAATGAAAGTAAACTTCATCAACCATAAAACAGAACAATGTCTCTCGAAGTTGCAATGCTAGGCAAGGAGCATGAAAAAGGTCAGTATAACATTCAGAAACTAAAAACTGAAAGAAAGCGAAGTTTCTGTTTGATTTTTGAAAAAATTGAGAAAGAAATATTTTGAATTCTTTAGAAGATACTAAAATTCTCAAAATGCAGTGCGAATCAGCTGATATCAAATTTTTTCTTTGATTACCAAAAATCGTTAAGCCGTGCTTAGGCGTCCAAATCTGGATCAGCTGATATGGGAGAGATTTCGGCAACAAAACCCATGGCTTGGAAGAATATAGAAGTAAGAGCCTTATAATTTATATTTAGGACCGAGCAACATCTTACAGCGAAGGCTCAAATGAATATTCGATAGAGACTAAGCCGAAAACACAAGTGCTTGAAGGAATGTTTACAAATGTTTAAAGAAAACAGGGCCGCGCTGCTCTGGAGGAGAGACATGCATAGAAGAACATGAAATACTGCAAGGTTCTGTCTTCTTCAAGAATTCAATTTTTATATCTTATTCGAAATCAGATGTTGTTTATTCTCTATTGATGCACTAAAGGTGTGCAAGCCTGATAGAGGTGTTTGTAAAAAAAAAAATATGAAATTGGAAATAAAATCAGGACGACAATAACAGACAATCATAACATTGAAAAAAGAGAAATAGTGATAGGAAGAAGATTTCGAGAACAAATCTCATCCTAGAGATTGACGAGAGCCCCAGTGATGGGTCGGCGGTTTAATTTAATGGAGAAAGGGTGACGCGAGATAGGAGCTATTTATGGATTGGAACGTATTCTGGAAAACTCATCATCGAAGCTCTAGACAGTAAGCAAGCTCTTATCTATGCGCTGAAAAGCATGAAGCAGAGAAAAATCAGTCGGTACTCCAGAAGCGCTAGTATTGACCCCACAAAAACACTAATTCCAGATCCCTACCCTTACAATAAACTGGCTATATGTGAGTGTACTTGAAAACCGTATAAGATATTCATTTAAAATCCACTGATGCGTTACGGCGACGTCAATCCAGCATCATCGGCACATCCTGGCATCATACACAAGAATAATCTCTTTTGAGGTTAGCTAAGGTAAGCAGGAAGCCGTATGGATATCAGAACTGTGAATCACCACAAGAAATCAGCGCATGTTTGGAAAATAGTGGAGGAATAACTATTAGAGGTTGTGGATCTCCCACGCTGCCTACTCCCTAGTGTGACGTTGTGTCAATTGGCGCGTCGTTGAGTAGGTTGTACAACATACGCAGGCAATTCGAACAAATGTCGACATAAGTGAGCAATGATTTTTTGAGTTCATTAAACAGTTGTGACACTCTGAGTACGTAAGACCCTTCAAATTAGAGGCGGATCCTCCTGGATATCCAGGGAGAATCTGTGCACTAAGCTTGCTCCACTTTCTGCTGAGGACTCGAGGGGATACCTGTCCAGAAGGAAACAAACATGGCAACGCCTGAGTAAGATGAGATTCAAAAACTTCGGACGACTGTACTTTCAGAATGGAAGCGTTCCTACGGGATTTCCGGATGCATTCGGCACCGGATTCACTTTTCAACAATAACATCTGGTTCTTGCAGGAGGGACCACCCAGTGGGCTCGTCTATGGGAGAGATTAATCTTGTCCTAGGGCCAATCATCAAAACTGCAGTCCATGAAAATCCAGAAAATGAATCCAGGAAAACCAACGCTAATATGGCAGTGTAATGACTACTTTATAGCTTTGGGAAGGCAAAAACTCCGAATAATACTACTATAATACTTGCTTTCATTGAATGAGTACGTGAGAAAAGGAACAAAAAGAAATGACAATCAATATGTAGATCACAACTGACCTTTTTCACCGTGTGTGATCCGTTCTGGGTGGACTCGGGCGCTTCCTAAAAGTTTTGATCTATCAGCAGCACTTCATTTTTTCAACTGTGTGAATCCAGGATTTCCCCTAACAACAAGACGTCTGTAACATTACCAAACATCACTATGCAAATCATAGCTATCGAACAGTACATAATCGGATGAACCCGTAACTGGTTTCGGGTGTGTATGAAAACCGCAAAGTGCAACAAAACACTCATAACAACAGGAAAACGCATCGAAATGCGAAGAATTTTCGAGAATGTTCGATGTCAGTCAGGTAGACATGAGGAAAACTGAGGAAACGGCCAGAGTGGGGCGTTTATTTGCCAATGGACGTACTGATGTGCAAGACGACACGCTTAACTGAACACGTACACCGATCGAAAGTTGGCTTTTATCTGGCAACAAAAGCCAGTGACAATGGCAATGACATGGGCTAACAACGATTAGCAGACACGGTGACAATGACAAGATTGACAGAGGTCAAAAATGTGACAAACGGACCTGCTTCCAAACACCGAAAAAGTGCGATTTTCCGCGTTTTCGATGGCGGTTCTTGTCCATCCATGTACCATTGAACATTCTTAAACAGTAAAATGACAACTTATATACTTTTCCAGAGGATATGTCAAACTATGTGTGAAATATCTCAGCGTTAAAACTATTATAAATGAAAGAAAACAATCAATATGGGGCAAAGACGGTGTTAGCACATGGAAAATTGACATTAATAAAAGTTAATTAAACATCTGAAGACCAAAAAGTACTTTTTCGTAGGAAAATAAACCATAGGAACAGTAATGGAAAGCCAAGATCTCAGAGAAAATTCGATCACGTTCTGGAAAGGAAACTAGCACGGGTTACTTAAGATCGAATAAACTCGAATATTTTCAAACAAGTATAAAAGTTGAAAAAGTTATTATCAGAATTAGAATATTGGAACTTCTCATCAAGAGAGGGTTCCCCACTAATTAACCTTTTTCTTTCATCTACATATTTTTGAAATGTTTTTGTGATTTTTTTCTCTCGGTTGTATGTGAAAAAATTCAATAGTACAGCCAGTAGCAAGGAAAAATCCTGGAAGAGTTATAAATGTGAAGTGATACCACAGCAAGTGTAGACAAATGAGAGCCATTCAAACTATGTAAGTATCAGCACGGAATAAAAGCGATATTTAGAAAAAGAAACGCTAAAAAGAGTTCAGAAGTCAGCCAACAAACCGTATCTAACTCGGAGATCATAGGGCTTTTTTACGGATAATATGCATGAAAAACTGTCAAGTCAGAGGTTAGAAACTCGCTAAAAGATTTTTTTCTATGGAAACATTCCTTGATAGCAAGCCAGCTCAAGTGAGATGTGATGAGGTAATAGTAACGGTCATGTAAAGTGTCAAAAAAAAATAAAATGAAAGACCTCAAACCCTATTTTTTAAAGTCTAGAGGAAACATATACAGTTCTCTCATTAATTTTTCAGCCTGAATTTGCATTTAGTTGTGGATTTGGAAGCTTTAATTAAATCGCAAGTTCACTGTAGATCAGCGGTATTAAAAAAGTAGGAGATGGCGTCATGCTGTTGGACACTTATGGACATGTTCTTTAATTGAAGTGAAAAATGAAGATTGTAAAATCCTAAAAATATTTCACAGCTCATTTCCCATCCTTTGAAAAAAAAGTGATAGTCAAGGAAAGATTTTCCGACAAGTTTATCTGCAAACATCTATTTCTTCTCCAGACTTCCATGCTTCTCGAACAAAAAGACCTCACAAAAATCGTGAAAAAAGGTGAGAAAAAGCCAGGTTTTTTTTAAACTTCGAAACTACATTTTTGCTAGGCTTCAATGTTCAGTTGATCTTCGATGGGTTGTTCAATCCTTTGGAGATCGGTTAACCACTGGTTTCAACAAAAAATCCTCTTGCTCCAAAAATAGTGTTGGCACATAATTTTTCGAAAGGCAACAAAGTCATTTTTATCCATGTGGATTTCCCTCCCTGCAAATCTCTTCACCAAAAATTTCAACGATTAATGACAGCCGCTGGCGGTTGCTGAAACAGGCAGTCAGAGTGAGGAGGGGGACTAAGAAAATAAAGACTGAAATTTTCGCGAATATGGAGACCTGAATGGCAGGAATTTCGAAAATAAAATTAATATAAACACTAATTTTAATGTTTAATGAATGAAAACCTTATAACTACATAATGCATAAAAAATCTTATAACTACATTCTGCTTTTATAGCCAAGACGGACATCGATGCCTTCCCTTGGCCATGGAATTTCATGTGGAAGAGGTATGTACACTGTGAGTAAAAGATTTGCAAAAATGCTTCTTTACGAGGCTTCTGCTAGGAATTAAAGGAGGTGTGACTGGAAACTCAATATAACCCAACTTTTACTTCAAGAACAACATCTAATTTTTTTTTCAAATTTGGAACGCAGTCATTGACAGCCAAGACTATGAGGCAGCATAAGGTCGCTTATATTAGGCATGAAAACGAAATTATGCAAAAAAATTCATTGAGCTCTGGAAAATTGTCGCAGTAAATCCAATCGCAACATTTGCAGTGGGTTTCATAATTTTAGGATCATCCCCGGATCCTGGCTTTCCAAGAAGAAATGGTGCTATGGGTGAGATCTGCTTTCATGGAAGGTAGATTTTTTCTTTCAGAGCAGCAATTTCGGACATTTTTTCGCTCTTCTACAGATGTTTTTTTTCATCGTTACTAGCATTTCTCACTTACAAGACCACCTAGAAGACGAAAATAGTCCCAAAATAAAATGGATTTTCGTGCCTAGAGTAGAATACAACAATAATAGTAAAGAAGGAAAAACTTCCTTACTGGTTTAGGTAGGAACCAGTTTCAGAATTACTTTGATATTGCAAGAATATGACTGCAGAAGGACGTTGTTCTCAAAGTATGGAGATACAAAATTGGGACGTGACGCGACGACGAAGAGGCAATGAGCCCCGTCAAAACGAACCATTGTTCGGTGGACGGCGATGGAAACACGTTTAATATTTCCATGACTCAGATGGAAATCAGCGTCGTTTTCCCGCGTTGTACGCACATATACACAAAAAAGAGGCTCAATGAGGTGCTCGGAGGTTAACCCCGTGCAAACAACGATCAGGCGACAACAGCGGATTATGTCCGTAGTTCTGAATTTAATCGGCTATATGGCGGGCAAATAAAGGAAATGACTGAGCACGGGCGTGCAAGAAGAAACTGGGAAGGCGTTGAGCCGAAAGAATTACAGGATTCAGTTCTTTTCATGGCTTGAAGCGGTGAGAGTTAATGGAATTTGTAAGGAATTTGCAGAGAAAAGGCTCAGAGTAACTTGACTTTATTACTTCAACTTATTACTTTTGTTTAACGTTGAGTAATCGTGTAAGTAAGGAACGGGCCCGCGCATAAACAAAGTTACAACGGCTGACAGCGTACGACGACAACTCAAAGGTCCCACCGCGTCCCCGAGGGAGTATAAGGCCCCCCTTCCTCATTTTGATAAGTCGATGCGCACCATGACTAGCGTGCATTCCATGGTCTGGACACTTGCCTCATCCACTACCTCCATGAATTGGCCATTTATCCAGATCTTATCCCAAAACCTTGTTGGTACCCTCACCGATTTAACCTCAAATAATTTGAGGGAGAGGCTAAAAGTGCTTCGTTCCAGAAGAGCGAGCAGCAACAACTTGTTTCCTTATTTTTGATCTAGAATTACTAATTTCAAACTTTCCAGAATCAAGGATGTTTTACTATGCAGAGACCATTCAGATGATCTCCCCAAGAAACCTTTCAAACAGCGTCATAGCAAACCTCTCTGCTCTAATACACAAGTAAACGTGAACATGAACGTGAACAACTGAGCGGCTGCGTCCATGAGTCTCAGGAAGTCAGACTATTTCTCAGCATAGGTCCGTTATTGACTACATGCCCATACACAGGTAATTCTTCATATGGGCGGATGAAAGAACAACGATGACAAAGCGTGCGACTCGTCAGCGGCACGGATTCGAGGAGTACTCAAGTTTGTACTCTTCCGATTCTATTCTGGGATATGGAACCACAACTAGATGTTGATCAGGATCTGGATTATTCTGCATTCCTGATAGTGTAGCGTTTCATCGAGTATGCCCAGGAATAGAATTTTTTAGAGTTTACGAATTTTAATGAGTTTATAGAGTTTATGAACTCTTAATGAGATAATGGTAGATTTCATGAGCCGGTTTGAAACGTTGTATGTCTCTCGTTACCTTGCTAAAGAGGATTGAGCAATACTTTCCTGCTCAACATAACACTAACCAGTATAACCTACGCAGTTGCATAAGTGATAACCAGTCTAGAAAATCATAGGTTTTTTCCTGAATAACATGAAGATATGTAGCTGATCGGTCTGCTGTTACTATACTGTTACTACATGTACTACTACTGCTACTACTTCTCCTAGCACTGCCTCACCTAGGATGGTGTCTCCATTGATGAGTACGTGTTTCTGACTGCCAACAGAGTATGGATTTGATTTGAGATATGTACAACTGACAATCAGTTAATTAATTGCTAAATTTATTCATCTATTTGAAAATACCCAACATTCTTCATGGACGAAAGCCGGACAGCTAAGGGAAATTTCCTACCATTGCATAACTGACCCACCATGTAAATATGCGCGAATACCGCAGGGTAAAAAAAACAATGTTGAGTGCAGCTACAGAGCGGTAATTTTCTGCAGTAAAACAAAGGACAGAGGCACCTTTATTTTAATAGTACTACAAAAATGAAACTGGATATCCTCCACTACCACATGAGATAGTCGAACATCAGCTCAACCCGGATAATAAAGGCAGTGTATTCCTCGTAGCTTACAGACGAGAAAAATTGAAGTGGTAGGATGTGAAAAAATGCAGCATTCCGCTAAAACCGCCCTGGTTTGATTGCAATTAATTTGGAGCGGTACCGGATCTGGGTGCCTCACTGAGATTACCCAGGGTAACATTGTTAAGGCCCTTGCTAGAGATGGATTCATTTGGTGTCGCATGCATAATTGAGACTACCCAAGCTAAACGTTTTAACATCAAACAAATTTACCATTAGTTAAAACGAGCGTCGTCACAGTTACCCATTTACCCTAGGTAACCTAAATGATGCATCCAGTCCCTAGAGAGTGTTAACACGCCCACAAAGAGCAATCTCAATAACATACGCGGATCTTGGAGCACATTGTCTAAATTCTCACTGGTGGGTCCTGTGAGCTTCCACGGGAGACTGAAGCCTATCCGAAAATCCAGAAAGAATGTGTTTCTCGAAATGTCCCCAAATTTTCCTCGTGCCATAATTCGAACATTTGAGGGAAAAGAGTGTATTGGTCGAATAGTGTATGTACAAGAATTCAATGCTCTAATGGTCAGTTTCGAATAAGTCCAAAACTGGAATATTCCCAAAAGCAAGAGTTCTCCAAACCTAATGAGAAGAAAAAATGACTGTGGAGCTCCTTGCTTGTCACCGATTTTTCGGATGAGCTCCTTAATTATTTATCAAATTGAAGGTGAAAACTCAGCCTCGCTCATGGGATGTGCATTTGATTTCCAAGTCAGCGCTGAATCCTTCCAGACTCCTTCGGTACCAATTCAGAGACCCCGAAGGGATGGATGGTTTGGTTATTCAGGGTTGAGATCGAACTATTGACTGTGTGCGCTGCAGTGCACCCCTTACCACTGTGCTACATGCGCCTATATTCATTCAAATAATTTAATTTATTCGACTCCCATTCGAGAAGCACTCTAGAACAAATTGGGTAATAAAGAACCGCAATCTGAGCTTGTCCATTCTGAACTGAAACTTTCGGGAAGCTTTATGGATACTGTTGAAGGCGTACTGAGGCGGATAGACATTATACTTTGGACCGAATAAAAATCGAATAATTTTGTTTCTTTAATAACAACCTAGGAAACAATTCGAACATCTAGATATTCGAGAATGAGAGCCCTAGTGCTCTTCTTCTCATTCGTGCAGCACTATATTGGTCTCCCATGTTGGGACATTCGAATTTTCGATTTATTCGAAATCGAATATTTTTGCTTTCGAATATCGAATATTTCGAATGAATGGAAAATTCCAATGTTGTAACATTAGAGACCACTGTGGTGCTGAAAGAAAGAGAAGAAGAGCTTTGGGGCTTTCTCATTCTCAAATATCTGGAAGTTTAAATTGTTTCCTGAAATGTTATTAAAGTTATAAAAATTATTCGATTTTTATTCGGTCCAAGGTATAATAGACATTACTCGAAGTTTCCTCCAGAAATTTTAGGAAAAAGCAGTATGAACAAAT
Source organism: Ancylostoma ceylanicum (assembly GCA_000688135.1). Taxonomy (NCBI): domain Eukaryota; kingdom Metazoa; phylum Nematoda; class Chromadorea; order Rhabditida; family Ancylostomatidae; genus Ancylostoma; species Ancylostoma ceylanicum. The sequence goes on from JARK01001598.1 coordinate 94,388, forward strand.
CAACTGATACTTATAACAGAAACAAATCATCTCAAAATGATAACCAGAAAGAAACCCAGAACAAAATTATTTAAGGTATCAGAACTAGTCATTAAATTGTACACTTATCTCGCTCCCTTTCATTAAGGAGTCTCGTAAATCGACACTCGCACTTTCCATTTATTTTGAACAGCGTTTTATAACAACTCTAAGCGTCTTCTTCTAATTTTACCACCGTTTCCGAACTCAGAACTCGACTCGATTTGACTTGTGCTACAAAATTTATTGGTGCGCATAAGATATACTCCTACCGTACTTGAGGATATTAGTGAAATCTCGTACTAATTTTACGTTTGGTATTTCCCAAAATATCACAGTAGTAGGAGACTTGCTGCTCAGTGTATCCTAGCAATTTAGCATACCTTAAAGGCTGTTTTGTGTATTGTAATACTCACAGATACGTACATTTTATCGTTCCAGCTCACATGCATAATAAACAATCGACCACGAACTAAACAGGCACGAAGGTCTCGAAATCACACATGTACGGGGAGCTCCTTTCGTACGGGCCTTAAAAGTTCAATATAATTACTTAATACATACATAAGGACTGATATAAATAATTAGAAATGGATATAAAGAATATCGCATAGTGTTAAGTACTGAACATATAATATTAGGCACTAAGAAACAAAATAAAACAAGTGCTTTTCTGCATCATCCTTGTCAAACTGGAGGTCTTGGTTCACAGCTACATGTATTCTATCATTCTTTTCTATTTTGTTATCATTATTACTATCTTGCCTATGAACTTTATTATCCATAGTATGGGGCGATTTTTGCAATATTTCCCGATGTTGAGCAACTTTTTTTTTATTAACCGTACGAGTTTCATACTGAAGAAATCGATATCCCAACGAAGTTGGGATCATTTGAAGAGTGGATCAGATTTATTCTGTCGATCCAGAAACAAGAAAATGTCCGTGCTTGCAAATTGCCCAACTGTTTTTGAATACAGGGTGGGCGATAAATACGGTAACAAAGAAAATTGCAGCTAGAAAATGAATTTCCTAGTAATTTTTAGCACTGTCATATGTTTTGTGTTCAATGCCTCTTACTGACTAAAAAACCAGACAACCTCCAGAAATACCGTCCATTCGCCAGAAATGAGACGTCGAGATATTCAGTGAAGTCGCGAACCGTGGCGCGCAAGTGGTTGGTCTCAAATTGATCCATCGTTTTTTTCGGAGTCCTTTTCCGAAGACTCTGAATTTCTATGGGGAATAAAAGAAGCTTAGGTCCTGATCGTTTCGGATACCTACTAACCCAATTGATTCTGTTCTGGGCAATTGAATATCCACACGGCAAATCAAGCAGGTCCTAAAATATATTGCTTTCCCATTCTTGAACCAGACGTAACCAAACGCTGGAGCACTGTACTGGTAAAACGCCTCGAAACATCCTCCCAGTTGAGCTTGACTTCAAACCAGAACATGCTTCTTCAAAAGAAAAACACGTGTTGCTACCGTATTTTTGGCGCACCCTGTAGATATAACCTACGTAGTGTTCCTGAGCACAAGTTTACCCCTCTACTCTATGGTCAGTAAAAATATGATATAATAATTTACCATATTCAACTTTATTTCCTTTCTTGCAATTCACTTGTATGACTATCTGTAAGCGACTTTTGAGTGTGTGAGAATGGCACTAAGTTTCCTATTCTGAAATAAAACAGTCTGCAAATGTTCGCTGTTTACTTGCTTATTATTTTTAGCCACTTATTCGTTTTTTTTTTCGAAATTTATCTAGATTTTTAGCGTGATCCAAAGCAAGAAAACGAACAGGAATTATGGTACATCTGCCTTTTAGATGTTCCTCAATTTATATACCGAATCCGTGAAACCCTTACATGAGTACGTGGGCTTTTACCTGCGTAAAAGTGAAAGGTATCTGGCAGTTGCAGGTTCTGGCATAAACAAGATCTAAAGTTGCTGGAAATCCACTAGAAAAAAATGTGCTGTCCTTCTTATACTTAGTGGTGCAACTAAAAGAGTAACTAATCATCCTTTTTCTGAGGGAAAAGTGCAAGAAAAGCCGCAGGGCCGAGTGTAATGCTAGATTGCCAAGGCTGCATGGCCTTTGCAAACAGTGTCATAAAACTAGGCAATGAGGCATTTGTTAAGGCAAGGCTTAGTCAACTGATACATCTTGGAAAGGACAAACTGTATATATGATGAGTAACAATATTCCGTGCTTGTCTTTTGGAAACAAAAACAAAACAAAAAGCGGAAAGTGTGAAAGTGCGAAAAAAAAACGGAAAAAATAAGGCAAGCGCAGGAAGCATGAGTAAACTGTGACAATCTGGAAGCAAAACGTTGGACATGGATGAAAGCATCTCGGGATGCCCTAGCGACCATCATGGTCATTCCTGGTGATTCCACGTCACGTGAATTTTATCCTGGGGCATTTGAAATTGAGAGGAAAGTAAAATTACCACAAAATTTAACTACATATTATATATTGGGTGTGTATCATCGTTAGGGAAAAACGGGCGTGGCCAGGCCATTCTGATTGGCGCACTTGGACCGGCCGCTACGCCTATCTGTTCAAACTCGTACGGCGTCAACCGTGACGGGCGGCCTGAATGTGCCAATCAGGTCTGATCTTCGCTCACAATAATACACACCTACATATACTATACTACCCCGGTAGAAGTTTTACTCGCTATATGACTCCGGTACGAGCTTTACAGAGGCGTTTTTCTTTGCAAGGGGTTGCTTTTTTAGCGTTCGTTACCTATAAACACACACATAGGCGTTATAATAATAGCCGCCGATATAAAAGTTTGACCACCCAGCAACTAGCCAATTTTATAAACTCTCTACTTGATGTGCCAAAAGTCTTTGAACAGGAACGATCGATCAACAGAGCATAAGGAAGAGGAAGTTGGAAAAATGAATAGCTGTCATACGTAGCAATTTATTTTTAAACACAAATACTGTTCTCATTTCCAAAATTTCATCCGTAGGTAGTGACGCAGGCCTAGATCAAGGAAGGTAAGGTTTTGGGTTACGTATGTACCCATACTGATGAAATCAAATTCAACTCGAGCCTTCTCGAAAGTATCAGAAAAAAGTCCAAATTTCTGCAGGGTCTTGAGAAAGCCTTAGTCTACAGAATCTGGAAAGCAGTACGAAATCTTCCAAGACTGGTGCACGTCCGTGGTAGGCCATTTTCGCAATGTAAAAGAATGACTCTACGAACAAATTTCGCTATGTTAGAAATCCCAAATCAGTTAGCACTAATCAGAAATAGCAAACCAGCGATATATTAACGGAAAAGAGCTGTGGAATCGCACCATTACTAAGGAAAATAGCAGTTATGACGTGTACTACTTGCATGTGCACAAAAATTTTGTCCACTGTCTAGAGGGAAACCAGCAATGACGCCAGTGACACTCTACCGATTTTCAGGATTTTCTGGTGTTTGGTGTTTTTTCTGGTTCTGGATCTCATAGAAGAAGGCTTTTCCTACCTCTCACAGGAGTTCTGATTGTGAGTCCCCTGATTAACAGATGAAGAAGTAGGAGAAAAACAATGCCCACTCCCTGCGCAAGTCCACAGACGGACCGCATGCATCTTGATGGCTGGTTTATTATCATTGGTCTCATATTACCCGAAGTAAATTGGTAAACACCACAGAAGATTACCCATCACTACGCCTACTCCTAGTAATCTGAACTATGCTTTCAGGTCAACGTCTCATCTCAACTTTCAAAAGTCTGTGCATCTGCAAGAGGAGGGGAGGAATCCTAGACTTGAAAAACAATGTCCAACTTCACAACTAGGATAGAAACTGATAGTAGCCACTGGTTTTTTCCTCTTCCATATGTTTTTGGAGAGCAATTATCCTTATCCAGAAACTTTTGACGCACTCTGTATGTTAGTTAAATTGAGTGGAACTACTAAAATAACAATTATAACGTAGTCAGGATAATTTGGAGCCCGGCAATGAACCAGACATGAATCAAATCCAAGCGAAACCTTCCATTTGTACTAAGGTGGTGAAGCTTTCATTTAGTATTCATTTTCAAGTGGAAAAGATTGTAAAATGTTCGTGCATCGTTCTCGTAAACACTACACACTGAACGGCTACTGTGATGTTTCATGGAATCTGCCAACGCAGTAGTAAAGAAAGCGACACATGCTCTGTTTCTTAATTATAAGAAATTGACTGCCTCTCCACAAATCCCTGGAATTTGTCAGGTATTGTAACGTGTACTGAACCAGGAATGTCATATGTTTTTAGTTATTCTCAGAGGTGCTAAGGACTAATCCCCTATCTTTCATTATCGGTGACTAAGGAAGCTCCACAGTCGGCGATAATAAAGGATAGGAGAGCAGCACTTAGGCTTCCCTCTGGATTTCTCTATGATAAAAGATATTTCAGGCATGATAACACAGAAAATATAATGATTCCTGCATTAGAATAATATTGTGTCATAGTAAAAGTACAAGTATGGCAGGACGTCTAGCAAGAAAAATATATAGACACAACGATTATTTCAACGAACGCAATGGATTTTTAGAGAATATAAAATCAAGGAATGAATTTTAAAGAAACATAAAACCGTACCTCTCAATTCTGAAGGATCCTCACAAGACTCTCGTAGTAAGCAGTCATATTCGGCACCTGATACGTAAGCAGCAGTGGCGGACGCAGAAAGTGGGCGGGAGGGGGGGCGTGGGAAAAAT
>JARK01001598.1:103918-131726 GCA_000688135.1 Ancylostoma ceylanicum
CCTGCAGCAGTCCCGGGGGGGGGGGGAGTGGGAAAAGGTGTTTTTTCCCAACAGCTCATCAAGTTTAAGACCTACACATAACATAAGAAAACTTTTCGAGGACCTTCTTTCCGAGGACAACGCCGATCCTTGTCAGACTACGTCAGCTTTTTTACCGTGTTTATGCCTTTAGTCCTTAGAGCGCTGCTACTATTTTTTCTACCGATTCAAATATATGTATCGAACCATTTTTCTGTCAAAACACAGAGGAGACACCTTGAACCCTTTCGTCACGTTTCCGTTCCATTATTTGCCCTGGATGCTTTCTATTGCATTGTGGAAGATCTCTTCCCAAGAACCAGAGATCGAATCCACGCGCCAGACATCTTTTTCATGTGCCCGTCAAAAATGCATGTTTTCATGGAATTCAACTCCTGCTCCTGCATTAAATATTGACATTGACACTGCATGTCTTGTTTTAACGTTTTCACAACGATTTCCTGCACATCTACATGAATGAAAAGTCCTGAAGAACAGCTTGAGCGTAAGTCACGCATAGTAAGAGGATAATGAAGTGTACTATCACATGGATTGAACATTAGCAGCAGTCCATTATCGGCTCTGCAGAGTTGTTCTCCATTTTTGAATAATATTCCTGGGAAATTTGGAAAAACACTACTAGAAGATGCAAGAATCAAGGCTGCCTCATCCTCCAAACGAATCCTGCAGAAATGAGTGATGACAGTGGTTTTGATGTAAAGTCCAACACCTTGAATGAACATGAGAATACCAGCTCGATCACCGAAGTATGTATAAAGAATGGTAAAAAGATTCTAAAATGTATAACAAATTCAACAAAATGACTTCTTTTGCAAGCAAACGAATCGCAAGTTTCAGTAGGTCCCAAACAAACTGAATTATTTCAGAGAGTTTTATGTTTATGTGTATGACAATCTCTCCCAGAGAAGTTTATGTATATTACATTGGACTTTCGTAGTTACTTCAGTAATGAGTGAATCAATTAATCAGGAAACCCATCAATTTCATCAGTCGAATATTAAAGTTAGAGATTTGCAGGATTGGTAAAACCGATGAATAGTAGGAGTGAATCAATTAATCAAGAAATCCATCAATTTCATCAGTCGAATATTGAAGTTAGAGATTCGCAGGATTGGTAAAACCGATAAATAGTAGAAGATTCACTAAATCGAGTAAAATCGAGTCGAGTTCCGAATACAGTTTGAGAGCCCCTTCCACAAAATGTCTATTGATAAAAAAAAACAATTTCAAACATCTAACAGATTTCTGGTGGTCGGTTCAATTATGATTTCTCCAGATTAGCTCTCGACAGGATTCGATCGATATGCATGTATATAAATGCAAAATGATTATAAAATCCCATATATTATTACGATTATTTCAATATTTTTGGTGATGTATAATAAATCGGAATTGTTGCACGTTGATAATCCTCTTCCTGGCTTTGTTTTGAATGGATTGGCATCGACCTTCAGTGAGAACTCCCCCGGATACCCATATCACTGGCTCAACCTTCATTGAAATGCACAAATTGGCGTTTTGAGGCTCGAAATCTCTTGCAAAAGATGTTATTGGGCTTGGAATCAGAGTTGCCTCGGATGATCCACAACGACCTCCCAGTGGTGGTGGCAGCCCGGTACAGTTCCAATGAAGATAATTTGATTCGTCTTCCTTCTGAGTAAGAAGTGAAGCCTGATATAATACATATCTCCGTAAGTTACGTAGAACGCGATGCCATTCACACAATAATAAAGCTATGAAGATTCTCAGGCAAGTATAGAGAAGCGCCTAAGCTCCCTTAATTCCCGTATGAGAGGTAGATTTCCCATGTGGAATTTCTTGGATAGGTTCCTCGATGCCCTTAACCCACTCGTCTATCTATTCTTGAGGAACTCTTACAACGTCATCATCGGACTAAAAATAGCCATATGCATTCCTCAAGGAAATAGGAGAATTTCTGGATGATTTATTGCCAAGGCTGCATCAAAGACAAGAAAGAGTGTCCAATTTATGAAGATGTTGTGAAAGTTATGTTGAGCATCGTAATGCCGCTTCGCAAAGAGGTCTTTTTCACGGAATCTCCTAGCGCGGCGGCAGAGGGTATCTCATGTTTCATGAAGATGATAATGATTACAGTTTTAGGTGTAGTAAAAAGTTACAGTTCCTAGATTATTCAGCATAGAGCGAGTGCTCCAATGCGCAAGAGTTCATTTAGAGAAGTTTGATTATCGACCTTCACGTTGCAAATCTTTCACGGATCTTTTCAGGATGTCACCTAGTCACAAATCGAAAAACTCATGATTTAAGTCTGGATAGAAGAGTACAATGTCGTATCCACCTCCTGGTACTTACGTCTCATGTGATACTTCCTGATAGAAACTTCGGTTGAGGTCAAAATCCGCCTTTTCGGTTCGGTAGCCATGTCGAGTAAATGGTGTACTTGTATAAAATCTAGTTTTTGAAAAAAAAAAACCTTCACATCCTACTCGTCCACGATTTTGCGCTTGATACTTCTCGCCGCCTCCTGGATCTGATCGTTGCTCGGATACGGGCATCTGGGTACTTATCAGAATAGCAAGATTTATGACTTGAAGAAGAAGTTGAGAAGTCTGAAAATGCCAAGGGACTCAGAAGAAGGACAGAGCTGACACAATGCCTATTTTTGTTCTTTCTGTGGCTCTGAAGTTCTCTTACTAGGTAAGTACTACTAAGGTTTGAATCCTTAATAGTTTAAATATCGCGAAGAGAATAATCTGTTTTATTTAAATCTTTATTTCATATTATTACAAATCGATCAGCATATAATCTATTAACACCGGCTAGTAAAATACTGAGTCACATACTCCGATCAAAACCATGCAGAAGTACGGCCCTAGAGGCCAAATGATTTAGTGAACATTTTCAGGGCTCGTATCACTGGAGCAAAATTTAGCCATGGAGCATATTCCTCACTCACAATTCAAAATACTTTTAAGGTGTGACGCCCTGCAGTGATAATTACCCAAATGTTCTGGAATGACAAATGATAGTGAGGAAAAAATACCCACAGTGTCCAGAAAAACATGAGCGATTGCCGAACATAAGAAACAATGACGAAAATATAAGGCATACAATGGGACACATTTGTTTTTTTCAACATGTCTCAGAATTTCTGGATTCATACACGTCAGTAACTATTCAGAAACACGTACACAATTACAACCATATTAGATATTACTTTTGAGTTTTTTTAATGTAAAAATAATTATGCTGAGGAAAAGTATGTACACATTCAACGGATTCCCTATATCGCTTATTACAAAATTACCGTAATTTGCGAAATTCTGCAGGTCGAAACCAGTGGAACAGAAGTAAATAAGTGAAAATGCATGACATCAGTGCAGATTTTACGATTTTTGCACCAGGTTCCTGGATTGCCGATGGCACAAAATCCTTCCAGTGGCACAGAAATCGACCCGAGAACTCGATCCAACTACGGAGTTCTAGACTTCCCGAGAAATTTCGGATGGTACCGTCAACGTCAGCGCTGGAGCGGACTGGCGTCGCTTGCGCAGCCGCTCGAAGGCGCTCTCGGGTGACGCATCGAGAAGCGGCGAGTTCCTGCGTGACCATGCACCTCTGGAATCGGAAAATACTTTGTTACTTTAATACAAAACACTTCACCATTTTTAGGAAACGAAATGAGTTCTCGACTTACCTTGAAGCATGCTGTAGTATTGTATGAGAGTATTTCGATATTGAAATCCGAGCTTTTCGGGATGCTTCAAACGCTTTGTTCCGGATTTCTTCCTGCAGAATGAAATAGCACATGGAGAATAGCACCACTCCTGAAAATACTTACGTATAGGGATAACAAGCAATATAGCGAAATTGGGGAAAATCCCCCTGCGACATTTTCATTCGGGAATCCCCTCGTTTCTTTTTTTATTCTATGGATTTATTTTCATTCCAGCAGTAGCCCACCCTCTTTCTAGGATAAATGAACATTTCAAGATTTTTTAGGACCTATCACCTATTGAAAATCGTGAATTCTTCAACATTCTTGGGTCAGCATTACATTCAATTGCTAGAATTGCACTACAACAACCCTATGCATGCCACGTTTTGGCTCGTTCATAGATTTTGAAGTTCCAGAAGACAAACCGTATAATCCCTAAGGTGGAATCCAGGATGACAGAATGATGCTACAGCTGATGCTAATGCAATTCTATTGGTTGTTTTTTATGGAGCACCAACTAATTCTCGTGGCTATCGCTGTTCGAATTCGTGAAAATTTCCGAGAAGGGAAAGTTCAGCAATACCGCTTGCTGGACGAGTTTTTCAGGCTCTCATATGGATGTTTTCTCACATGTTTCCGTGTGTGTTTTACTGTGGGACAATAATTATGTGCCACCCTGAACATAGACGTCTCTTCGATTGGGTATGATGATTTACTTGTAAGTTTCAGCATCTCAAATTAATGTGATTCGCAAAGATAGCGGCGTAAAATTTGCGCAGAACGTCCGACAGCGGTTTTTATTGCAACACCTCGGTTGCAATTCTACCTCACGATGAAGAGTTACATACCAGTACTTGAGGGATAAAGTTTAAATTTTTTCGTCTCCAAGTTCGAATTTTTCTGCCTTCTTGCTAATTTTGGAAGTCCCTTCCTATCGCTATGACTGGTTTACACCCTGCTTTTTAGACATTAATACAATGTATTCTGAAGAGAGCATGCTTGACTGCTCCAGCCTTTGTCAGACTCAGCTGCTGCAGCCTTATTCTCACCAGCTTCTTTAGTTTGGCAAAAAATCCGTTAAGGTCACTGGATTCCGAGGATCATAGTTACACATGCGTTGCTTTCAAAAAAAGCAGGATCTTTGACGCGTTCCAGAAGATCGTCCCAACAACATCCCTTCATGAACCTTTTCACAGTTTAAACCATTCCTCTTTCTTCGTGGAATTTCAGAATAGGAGCACGAAAAGCGCAAAGAACAATGCATTCAGAAGTTTGATGCTTTAAACTCACCAAAAACGATAAAAACTGCATTGACGAGTATTGTCCTCGGCTCTTGGGGGAAGACGTCACCAAATCCTAAAAAATATTTGAACTCCCACGTTCCATATATTTCCTTTCACTCTATAATTTTTCATGTGTCCTCGCTTTCAAAAGTGCATCTTCTTTTTGCTAAAATTCTCATCAATCTTCAAAGTTGAAACATCCAAGCATTCGCAACTCACCGATAAGAGCGACGCTGTTGAACAGGAAATACACCGAAGTAAAGTAGTCGAATTCGGTGGAAATTGAGAAGAGCAACGATGATAATAGAATGTACAGCACAAAGAACAGAACACCAGCAATGAACACACGTCGTTGCTCGTCCAGCAATGACTTTTGTCCTGAAAATGCACCTGTAGTACGTGAACTTTCTCACATTCGCTAATGGATTTCGTCGGCTGAGTCGTCTGGGTAGATTTTTCCTGATATTTGCTCATCTCATTACGTGAACAGTGCATAGTAACTCTCTGCATGGAAAGTTCAGAGAAATGGGAATTTCCGAGATAAAATTTATCGAAAGGAATGCAGAAAGAAAGGTGTTTTGACAACCTATTTTTCATTTGGTCGGGAGAAATGGAAGAAAAAAATGAATAAAAATGTAAGAACAAAGAAAACATATACAGTTGGTTGGGAACAACTCCGGTACTTTTTGGGCCCTGAAAGTTTTTTCAAGTTAGTTGGTGCTGCGCAAAACTTTACATGTAGTGAAATAATGATAACTAAATGAAAATAACTTAATTGACAGGATCAGTAATCAAGGAAAGTCCAAAAGTTCGGATAAACGAAGGAGAAAATTCCCTATAGCAGTCCACAGTCTTCTTCAAGAACTATGATGCTCTCAGTTTCCCTAATTTTCCAATTCTCAATCTATTCGAAATCGAATTTCCGATTTCGAGTACACCTTGTTTATTCCGTTCTATTCATAAATAGGTTCACTTGGATAGTATCCAACATTGAACTTCTAGAAGCGGGTTTCTAACCTCCCCTCCATCCCCCTCCACCACCTACTTCCACGCCTCCTTTCCGTTCCCAAGAATGATAAACCCTCCCGGATATAGTGGAAACTTGAGGAAGACGTGAGAGTGATTTGAAACAGGAGACATATATTTATTACATGAGTTGCCTCATGTGAAAAATAGTAACAACATGGAAGAATCGAAATAACAAAATCAAACGGAGGTAAAACAGCAATTGAACGTGAAAACTGTAAAACACATACCATCGCCTAGGAGAAGAAAAAGAAACTAGGAAGTTTCAGGATTTTAGGTAGTTATCGATTATCTTTTTAAACGATCGGACGCTGTTAGGAATTGCTTGTACTCTGCTTAGACATATGTAGATTTTGGTAGCGAAGAAAAAAATTAAACAATTGGATTGGATGGAAAGTACAAATTTTATGCGTTCCTGAAACTATAAAACCTCTACAAAACCTTTAAAATATTCAATATTATTATTTGGTATGAGTAAATGTGTTCTATTACTGGGCAGTGTATTTGCGATGTCTTTCTATACCTTAATAGCGGTAATACTGTCGATTAATTTAGTCCAAATCAAGTAAAAATGCAATGCCCTGGTAAGTACAGGAACCAATATAGTGATATTTTGCTTCTACTCATCATTTTCATCTCATTTCCTAACGGAGGAGATGTGTTTGCTTGACTTCGAAAAATATACTATATTTTGCTTTGTAAGGAATTATCCATAAACAACCTTCCCTAGGAATACTGTAAAATAACCACATGCATGGCTCCCCCAGCCATTCTGCTCCAAGAAATTCTAACCCTTCGATCTTTTTTCCATTACATCAGCAATTTTTCCCACACTTCTCTTACTGACGTCACGGTTGCTGTTTAATTCATTCAGCATGTTCGAAAAGACGGTCATCATTTCCCTTGGGGACAATCTTGACAGAGGCGGGATTAGTCGCAAAAAACCGCTTCTGAAAACCGTGCCAAATGCGGAATACTGTGACGCACGAGGTTCTAAAAATAAAACACTCTAGCCGCGGTAAAGGCGTAATTATTGAATTATTTATGGGGTTTTCTAATCCGATGGGAAGCTAATTTTATAGGCAATGACCAAACAACTATAGATTCAGAGTTCAGTCACGATTTCCTCTCAATCATAACGGTAAGAGTAGTTCTATATGCTAATTACATAACTGTATAAAATTTTACGAATACCAAATTTTTCAGAAAACTAGTAGTAAAATAGTTGTTGGAAGGGAAAAAGGGCAATAATATAATTCTTGTCCCCCAAAAACTCAAAATAAAATTCTTCACTGAGAATGCGAGTCAGTGAAATTTTCTACGAGAAAAACACTGAAAAGTAAAAAAAATGTAGAGATCTGATAAAGAGTGGAGAAAAAAATAAAGAATGGAGGGTATCTCACATGTTGATCACAGATGTCATTCTCATTTTAGACCGTAGCACCAATTTTACTGGTTTACTTAGGGCCAAAACATACATAAATATTCTACAATTTTTTCACTCGGAAGTGTTCAATAAAAAATCCTGAAGAATCATAATTTTGAGCCAATCTTTAAAACATCAAAAACCCTACACTGGTGTTTTACTGAAAATCCTAAAATGTAGTACACGTTAATAACTCTGAAACCTTTCGCTTGTATATGTGAATGAAAGAATGAGGAGGTTTTTCCACGATCTCTCAGCTCGGATAAATACTGCATAGCAACCTCTTACTTATACTTCTTTCCGGAACAATTTTGTCCTAACGCATACAGTAAGCAACTTATATATAAATTTAAACAGAGAATGCAAGGTTTATTTTGTACCAGTGGACAATTTTGTAGACAATCCCCGCTACGTTTCTCCCCACTGCTATTTTTAACCAGTTACGTTGAGAGTCTAGACGATAAAAATAATTTAGAGTGCACTTACCTAGAAGTGAGGTAGTACTGTACTTTCGAGCGAATCGTGCCTTTTTGGTTTGTATGTCTTCGTCCAGTAATGGTCGATGCAGGACGTTGTTAGCAGTACCTGGAATAAAATTATGGATTATTGGCTTATCCTGAATTTTCGAGATTTCTAGGGGAACTGCAATTGTATTTCCGCTGGACTACCCTAAAGAATACAGGAAGAAACTCCTTCAAAACACCCCAAAAAGGTGGAAGTTCTAATGTGCTTGAGGTAAAATTTCCTCATAGCTCTTCTCCAGACGAGAAGCATCTTATAAACAAGAAACTCAAGAATTTTTTTTGAAATAAATAATCTGTATTGGAACTCATGAACGTTTTCGGTTGTACTTCTAGAGCGTTTCTAGATGGATTGCTGACTTCCCATTCATCCAGAATGTACGAGTTTCTCGGCTAAGATTCGATAGATTTCCCAGCCATCACAACATATCATCATTTACTAAGATCTGCCAATCACACCGAAGTCACATGATTGGGCCTGGGAAACTCGTTCACTTCAAGAAAATGGGTAGCGAGAAACTTCATGAATCCCGACAGCGAATTCCCAAAGCATCCTGAAAAAGACTGTCACTCACCGTTCTCTTTGGCCGGAGGCGGGGCCAAATCTTCTCCTTCACCTTTTTCAGCTGCAATGAAACATTTTAGACAGTTTAGCATAAATCTTTCCAGAAAACGTGAGAATGTGACCAATTCTAATGTCTTTCTGGTTAAAAAACTGGCAAATTATCAACAAAATGCTCGTATCCTCAATTTCTGGATAATTAATGGTTGCTCCAGAATGCATCAACAAATAAAAAAAGGGTCATGTTTCAGCTAGGAATATCCATAAAACGGCGAAACAACGAGAGTGGCTCGTGTATTTGTTTGGAATCAAGGGAAACTACTAGGAAAGGACCTGAAATAATTTTTTTAATCCAGAATTTTTATAGAATTTTTTTCATAGAATTTCATTTTCTCATAAATAGGGAGACATGTATCCGTAGGAATGGTGGTGCTCTGGAGAAAAAAAGGAAGGGGGACACGAAATACGCAGAAGTATGGCTAGGATTCCGTGTTTTGCCATTGGACTACCTATTTTCAATAAATACATAATTGATTGTTTATTCATAAGATCAAAATCCTCTACAAGAACTTCAGTAGCGGCTCCTTGTTTTTGTATTAACCCTTGCATGGCTGCCCCATGGAAGTCTAAGCCTTGATGAATTCTATTTTTTACTGACATGTACTTTGTATGTACAAAATAGTGCAAAACAATCAAGTGTAAGCACCTTAAAAGGTGAGATCCAGAAAAAAATTCTCCGGAATATATCACCATTTCGTTTAGCTTTACCTACTGCAGAAAAAAAGCATAACCTACGTCCATAACGGCATCCACAGTGCTTCCGTCGCCATTTGCTAATGCGATTATAGATAAAGATGAACACGTTTCGAAACAGATTACCCTCTTCTTTCACAAATGCGAAGAACAGTGGAATACCTGGAAATTTTGCATTGCATCCCTATAAACACAACTGATTTCCAGAAACCAAGGATACCCACCAAATGCCCCGTAAATTATCGTGGCCACTCGACATTGTGTCGTGTCGGCAGCCATGTTCCCGTATCCTATTGTGGTGTAGACGCTAAAAATCAAGGATCGTGACTCTCTACTAGTAAATCAGCGAAAATGTAACAACAAGTGGTAAGGATGGTAGTTTATATTCCTGAATCTCTTGGCCAGAAATGGAGAGAAGCTCAGAGTTCTGTTGTTGGTTGTATAACTGGAGGCAAGCATCCATTCAAGTCTGGCCCGTTTCACCGATGAAGATAGCTGGAGAGATCTTAGGGAGACAAAGGACGAGAGAAGATGTCAGGCAGTTGAAGAAGCAGGCAGGAAAGACAGGGAGTAGGTACAAATACATATGTGGCTATCGTCGCTTTCGGAACTGAACATAAAACTCAATGTGGGGAAAAGAAATCCTGGAAATACTAGAGGATCTTTATAAATATGAATCGAAAAAAAGAAGAAATGGGAAAAAGAATAATAATATTGGCTTTGAAAATGATTATTCAACTAAAGCAGCTTCTGACCATTTCAATGGATAAATAGGCTGGGTAAAAAAATGAAATGATTACTTAACAGCAATAATTTTTCTCCATCTTCCTCAAGTTAAGTAAGAAATAGATTAGAATGCCCAATCTCTCCATATTTGCTTAAGTTATTGCTGATATAGTATCATATAAAAGGCTAACCGTCTGCAGGGCAAATCCACTACCTGACATTGGTGGAATTAGGCCCACCGATGAAACGCATTCTATCCAGGAGATTCTCGATGTGGGAATAAAATTTTTATTATAATGGCCGCCATTACTGGTACTACAAGTGGGCAGCCTCTGGGTCATATAAAGAATCACTGAACAATAGAAGGACAAAGAAATGGAGTCTCCCTACCACATGATAAAAATAGAGACAAAACAAGTGCTGTAAATCATGAGGGAAAATGGGGTGTTGCCACCTTTCTACGATTGGCTAATTCATCCTGGCTTCCCGCCCCGATATGTTGTCTGTTTGGTCTGTACGAATTCATATAATACTAGTACCATGCCATGTTCATGTCGGAGGAGCTAACAAAGGTACCTAGAAGTGGGGCAGACCCTGAGAGTGACCAATCACACAGCAGTGGCACCGCCCAGTTTCGCTCGCAATCCCGCACAGTTCGCAGAAAAAAGTATTATTTTCTCAAGCCACATGAATGGTTGGGTACTGTACTATCCCCTCTATCTTACAAGTAATGTAGGCATGCAGGCTCTATCTCCTAATTTTAGAGGAGTTCCCTTGTTAAAAATATATGGCCAACTGGTATACAAAAAAACCATATGTTTCGGGAAAACTAACGGTTTCCTCTTTTCCAGAAATGAGAACCTGAAAAAAGCAAACGAACGACGACTCTTAAACGTCTAATGGTTGAAGTCACGAGCATGTTCAATGGTTGAAATGACGAGCATTTCCATAAAACTTCAGGCTTAATCAGCAAAGGCTCGCGAAAAATGGCTAATTCTCATTGGAGCGCGTCAGTATGAGCGCTGACAAATAAAGTAGGCGCAACTACATAATTTCCCTAATACTGTATGGTCAATTTTTACCATTTCTTGCTGGTTAATGTCCATGAACCTATGAGTGCCGTTTGACTGTGAGTGGCTGAAGGGTGCGAGAAACGCGGAAATTCGATTTTTCTCCAAATTTATATAAATTTCTCTAAGCTTCAAATTTATATAAAAAGTTTCTATGAGTAGTGACACAAGAAAACTCTTTTGGAAGAAAAATGAGCTGATCTCACTGCATTGTCGTGGTAACAACCTTAAAATTCAAATCAACAGAGAAAAGCCTGCTCGAATCCCCATACAAACGAAATCCTCGACCCTTCGGGAAAATCCCGCACACTCCCAAGTTGTTTGATTATCCTTGGCTTTGCCCGATGCACTCTATGAAGGGCACATAACAACATTATAATTGAGGCAGGGATTTCTCTTAAGGTTCTGGAATGAGATTAAGCACAAACAAGGACGACCGCATTACGGTGATATTTACACGCTGTAACTCTATTCATTTGCTGTGCCTGCTCATCCTATGGATGACATTTAGGAATCGAGTTAGTGTGAAAGGAGCGGATGTATGATGTGATCGATAAGCATGAAATATGTTGTTAAACAACGACAAATCTGAAAAGCAGAAAAAAGCCCTACATAGAAAGCCTTAAAGACACAATTTCCATGATTTTTAAAAAGTGTTGAAGCCTCAGTGGTTTGAGGAGAGGCTTCAGGGATGTCTTATGCAGAGAGCTAATTCAGGAAAAGTCTTCTATATTGTAGTGTTCTCGGATTAACGAGTGAAGGAAAAAACAAGACAGAGATCACTTCTCCGCTGCCACCTGCAAAGGTTCAGCACTTAGTGGCGTTCGCAGTAGCAAATAACCAAGACATCCTGAAGAACAAGGACTACTTCTTAAGTTCACTAGCAGCAGCAGAAGCTCAGATGAACAAAGTGCAACTTCATGCAATCAGAAATCCCTAACTTTGAGAAACAGACGTTTGAAGAACCAAAGCGGAATTACGCTGCAGAACTGTGGACAACGAATTTCAGGAAGCCATGGCAAACGAATCCCTAGGTTTTACTCCAAGAAAATATCCATACCTGAAAGCATAAACAAGAGCGTTAGTGAAGTCGTTCATCGAGTGCGTGATCGTCCTGTTTACCAAATGCCAGCTGAAATATACTAGTTTAGCATTACTCCAGTAAGAAAAAATAGGCGTCAACTTACTTCTTATAGCAGCGCTCCACTTCTTCTAAATAAATCCTCATCAGATTGAAGCAGTCATCGCCGGATTCACATAATGACTTGATTTCTGTTAGCGTAGCATTCCGGGAAAGGTCACACCTTTAAATAATTACCGGTAGCTTACAAGTAAAAGGATGGAAGTAGCCAATTCCCAAGAGAAACTAGTGAAATATCTTTTTCTTTTACTCTTCTCGCTTACTCGTTTTCTCGCCTTGGAACTCTGCTGGAAGCTAATCTCTGATGTCTTCTGACTGATTACTACTTGAAAATTAGCTTCTGCTCCTCATAACTACCTTCAGTTATTCATTCATTCGGGATGTTACTTTCACGCCTTCAGAAGTAAGCGAAAAAACATTCATCCGCGGAAAACAGGCCTGGATTTGCAAGCGACGCTTAATTGCTGAGGCTCATTTGTAAACTTCCCCGTTGATCGCCTGCAACGAACAGTTGTCAGTTGCTGCGAAAATGCCTCGAGAATTTTAGGAGAAGTGCATACTCAGCGCTATTTCTGGATATAGGCGCTATCTAGCTATGTCTCGTTCAAATCCTCTTCCTGGATTGGACGTGCATACCCTTTTCAAAGAGAAGGAAACTGAGGAAATATCCGTGAAGCATCCATGAATAACTGCAGTACCCACAAAGGCTCAGAATGGTGTTGGCATTAAGGATAAAAGAATAAATAAGTCCCGGATGTCTGCATTTGTTCCTAATGCCTTAGGCAATGACTCATACGTATACCTACCTATGTTTGAATTCCTCAATCAGCCTGTCATCGTGCTCTCCATCAAGTGTCTGGAAGAGGACACTTTCATGGAACTAATGAGTACATAGACAAAGACTTCAGGATATATAGTTACCTTAAATATCCAGGCTCCTATAACGGTATAAATCGGAAGGACCAAAATATAGAATAGATGGAATAGGCGAGTTTTTCGTAGTTGTGAGCCTGAAAATCATTTAACTCCACGAAATCCACAATTGAAGAGTTGCTGTTCAGTTAAGCTATAATAAAACAAATTGAAAGTAGTTTGGTATGAGTAATTTTCTGGCAATCCAGGAAAACTTATAAGCTTGTTACTTGCTACTACGAATATTTTAACAGTTCATTGACTAATGGGATCATTAGTGAGACAGCAGAACTCGTGAAATCCTAGAACAACTCAGCAGCAACATCCAGAGCAATAATCAACGAGCGTGCTTTCAAAGTACGCTGGTTTGGACTCCTTGATCGAATGAGGGAAGAAGAAACTCAAAAATTCAAGCTGAAAACAAAAGAAAATTGGATTAACAAAGGCAATCCACCTAGTGGCATGAGGAAAACATGTGATCCAGAAAGAGTTGGCGAAAAAATGATGGATAGTTCATTTTGTTAAACTAGAACGAATAGTTCTAATAAAGATGTCATTTATAGAAATTGTTCTCTATTTATAAGGTTTTTCCTACGACGACAAGTGGGTGGCTGCCCAATGACGAAGCCGTTATTTCCGTCAGGATTTCCTCTGCTAATTTATTATACTAGTCAGTGCACAACAAGCACTCGTACCGGTTCGCTGAATGGTACGGCCGACGCTGGCGAATCCTCGCGGTCTCTCTGGATCCGGCTGATCCGTCGACGACTTCTCGTGATTTGACAGAAACCATGCGGCTCGTCGCAGTACCGATCCTTTGTCCATCATCACCTGTGATGAAACTGAGTTTTCGCATCAGTGAACAACGGATATGGCTGAGCAGGACTATTTCTCAGGATGAAAAGAGAAGAAGTGGGCGGGGCTATGGCCGAGAAGCCCAGGAGTCGCACACGATGAATGTAGGCATATACAATGGAGGAGGAGGAGACTAAGGGTCTTGTCATTTCGAGATTCAAAGCTGGCTGAAGTGCATTGGACCGAATTCTCACAGCAGCAGAGGACGTTCACGTAAAAAAAGTGGGAAATCTGTTGTACACGAAAAAAAGTGCACTGAAAAATGACCAAAAATAATGTTTTAGGCAAGCAATGAAGCAATATTTCTGTCAAGATATTAGAACAATTTTTCGGAAACTTTGGATTATCGTGGGAAAAATGAAGATATTTATTCTAGAGTTATCCAGAGTGAACTTAGGACAACATACAGGATAAGAATAGCTTTTCAGGAGAGTTACATAAACAGCGAATTAAGGAAGCCCTGAAAGCGGGATAAAATCAGAATTTGTGTACAGCTGAAGAAGCTTAATTGAGGCAGTTCCTTGGATAACTTGTCAATAAAGAAAATTTTGGAGAGGAAAGCACACAAGCGGTCGCTATTAGCGCACAAAAAATCCATAAAATTTCACGCAGATCCTTCAAGAAATGGTTGGCATCTATCCCTTCATTATTATTAAAATCTCAATAATCTAAGTGTAGCCACTAGTATAGCCTCACATCTGCTCAGAGATTCTCTAAATAAAGAACTTCTGGTGATATACAGTAGAATAGCTAGGGAAAACTAGTAGCTTTAGCCTTTAAGGATTTCCTGAGGGATATCCATGAACAAGATTTTCGTTTTTCTAGACGTCGAGCATCATCAGGGTAGTTTCAACTCATTTAATCTTTGAAAAACCTAGTCCTGTGCACTGTTAAATTTTCTTCGCCGCATCAGGCACAGTAGAAATTTTATTATGGTACTAGCCCTTCTACGAAACCTTATCCTGGAATTATCCTAGAAGTCTGAAATTGGCTCTGATGGTTTCATCTGTACATGTGAAGGTAAACACTATAAAGGTAAACGAAAACGAAGAGTGATGCAGCGTTTTTGAGAACTAAAGAGGCGAGGAAAGAGTTTTACAACCTCATCCGGAAATAGAAATTCTCTAACGACAACGCTAAACAGAATCCATAAAAATCCCAAAGCTACGTATGAAAGAGACAAATGAGAAACAAAGCCGATACAGCATCACGGGATGCGATCCGCTTACACAATAAACGCCCAAATGATCGTGAAAATGAAAGAGAAAAAAAAAAACGAAATTCAATTTTTGTTATTCTAAATGTATGGTGAACTTTTGCTGTCATCTGTGTAGTGCTCAGTAATTTCATTCTTCCTGGGAAGAGTGCTACTTTTCATAATCTTACTGTTATCTTTCTTTTTGCAGAAACGCTAACATGAATCCTGATAATAATAGCATCCAGTTATGTAGTAGCAACAAATTTTCCAGTAAAACCGTAGAAAATCAACTACAACTTTAGCTCAGTTCCACTAAAATTCCGAAAGCATCCAGAAATAGATGCACTACAGATATCCACTATCCAGAAATAGATCCACAACGCTTGACCTTTCACCACTGAAACCACTAACAAACAACATACCGTGACTGAATAATCGCCAACTGGTGACGTCATCGAACTGACACGGCTATATTCCGGAATGCTTTGCACGCTACTCGATGTTGACACGCAAGCCGCCTGAATCAGTTGACAATTATCACAAAAATAATGATCGTTTGTACCCCTGTATACTTTTTCTGGGTAACCCTTAGGGTAACATCATCAGCAGTAGTGTGTTGACCGAATAATGTGTTAAATACTTCAGATATTCGAATACTCGACCTCGAATAAATTGGGAGTTGAACTGTCCAGGAAAGGAAGAGCCCTACAATCCTGGGAATTAGAAAAGATGGGTTTTAGAGATTTCTATTTCCGAAATATTATATTTTTCGGATAGACGTCTCATCTATTTATTTAAGCCATGGGAAATTATTCGATCGTATTCATCGTGGATCAAATGTTTGACCTACCGCGCTGTGTGGCCCCAATGCCAGCACAGCCGCTGATATGGCGAACGAAACGAATCGACTATACGTTTATCAAGCTTTCTGATGCAATATCATTACAAAATTGAAACAGTACTGTAACAACCTTGTTTCTTATTGCTGCTCAAAATTTCCCGAACTGTAGACCATGTACTGCGAAGAAAAGGTCTCTCCTCCGCCATTTCAGCCCTTTTCTACCCAAAAAAAAACTAAATTATGCTTGAATCAGTAGTATTGAAAGTGAAAGTGCACGTTTACTGTTAACAGAGATGCGTCCCTCGCAAATTTACCCTGAATCCATGACATTGATGATGACTGAAAATTTCAAAAATCTTCATGAACTTGCGAATTCAGAGCATCATAACACCGAAATTATACAAGCTAGGCAGCTCCGATTTAGCAGGATGATGGAAATATTTCAGTTCTATAGAAATATCAAAAGTTCGTGGTGAATTTCAATCTGGCGCGCGAATTTGAGATGTGGGAACTACACACTTTCGTGCCCATTCTGTCATCGGATGCCTAATTCGGCACGTCACTGCACGTCTCTCAGAGGAAAAATAAGAGCAAGATTTCCAAGAACAGCGCAGAAGATTCAGTTCTTGCACAAGGCGAGTAATTACGCAATGAATCTTCGAAATAATTTATATTGGATCTTCCGAAAACTCAAGAATATGCAGAAAATTCCTACATTGTGCGAAAAGCAAGTTTTATTTGAGATATCAGAAGAATTCATGAGCTGGGGACCATGTTATTGATCTCACTCTTGTCCCATCTTATTATAATTCGAAAAAGGGTGAATTTGGATTCACTCGATTTTCTCACATTTTTGCAGTCCAAGTGGCCAGACCCCACAGCGGAACTCAACTGTGGAGAAAATGTGAAAAAATCGAATGAATCCAAATTTGCCAATTTTCGGAATATGATAAGATGCGACAAGAGTGAGATCAATAACATGGTCCCCAGGTCATGAATCCCTCTGAGACTGTGAATAAAACATGTTTTTCGCACGTTGTGGGGAATTCCTGCATATTTTTGAGTATTCAGAAGATCCAATACAAATGATGGCAGGGATTCATTGCATAATTTTCCGTGTTATGCAGGAGCACAAACTTCTGCCCTGTTTTTAAAAGTTTGGCTGCTATTTCCCCTCTGCGAGACATGCAGTAAGGTGCCGAATGAGGCAGCGGAAGAAGGTACAGACACGAAGGTTGGTAGTTGCTACATCTCCATTTCGCACGCCGGATTGAAATTGACAAGGACTTTTCGATACTTCGATATCACAGAAAAATTACTCCTATTTCGGAAAACCGGAGCTGCCCAACTTCCACAATTTTGGAGTTACGATGCTTTGAATTCGCGAGTTCATGAAATTTCTCGAAAATTTCAGTCATCATCGATGTCGTGAATTCCTGGTTATTTGCGAGAGGCGCATCTCTATAAACGGTATACGTACGCTTTGACTAGAAATACTACAGATTCAAGCATATTTGCTTTTTTTTGATGCCGAGTACAGAATAGCTGAGATGGCGTGGGAGAGACCTGTTCTTCGCAGTACATGATCTACAGTTCAAAAACATCTGACCAAAAACAATGAACAAGGTTGTGCAAATACAGTACTGATTCAATTTTGTAATGATTTTGGATCAGACAGCTTCATAGATGTATCTTTTAGTGGATTCCTAGGGTACATCGCGCAACTCGCCGCGCGCATTGCCGCGGGCGATGCCGCGATTTGCTGCGAAATTGTGGCAGCTAAGAAACAATAGCAGATACTGTTTCTAACATGTGATTTATTCTGCTGTACCTAAAGTTCTATCATTTTTTATAATGAAGGAACGAGAAGAATGTAACTTCCGCACTGTGTGCTCTTTTTTTAACGATGATAGCGCGAGTACTGCCGTGTCGTTTCAAAGTTTTCGCTGCTCTTGCAAAATGATTTTCGAAGGCTTTAAATAAATGTTTGCCTATATTATTTCCCACATATCTGAACACCGTTTCGTAGAGTATGAGCTTGTGAACATTCTGGAACGTGAAACCTGTTTTTGTGTCTCATTTTGGAAATGAAGTGGATTTCAGAGTGGATCCTTCAAAGGGGGCTTACTCGATAACCGCAGTTGCAGGAATAATGATTAGACCATAACGTTGCATGAGGCTAGCCACATTTTTGTGGAACAATTTTGAGACCATTCCTGTTCTCCCTTACACTTTCTTACTCTTTGTCATTCTCAAGCGATCTCAAGCACAAGCAATAAACTTGGTGACCCAAAATTATGTCATTTTTCTCTCTGAAGTTGAAGAGGATTGAGATGGGAGTTTCGCCACTATGTTTGGAAGAACAGGCTGTTCGCAGGCGCTGATAGAATTTAATGGCAAGTTCCAGGCCTTTTGTGGAAATCAGACCATTCTTCCTTATTGCTGACGGCGCTCTAGTTTTGGTGATCGAACTGTACGAGAAAGCAATGGGCTCACACAGAAATATCAGCGTCCAAAGAAGGGGAGCGATTGTGCCGAAGCTCAACGGAATTAATACATTAACGCTCAAAAACATACTTCGAAAAAAAAATTCGGAATTTCTATGGAAGAGCTCTTCGACGATGCAAGTCAAGCAAACGCAAAGTGCGAACAATTAAATATGAGTGTGAGAACTATGAAACTTCGCACCAGAAAACGGTGGATGTTCCATGCACTTGTGTGGGTCAGCCGACTTCAAAAAAATAATGACTCCTGTCTATTTCACTCTATTCTAGAGTAAATTGGACAAACATAGCAGATGCAGGATAGCAAGAATAACCAGTGCACCTATATTAAAGCAAATAAAGTTGTGTATAAGAGCATATTTTAGGTGAAAATGGTTTGAAAACTATGTAGATGACTCTAATAGGGGTCCATGTTTTACTGGTGTCGCGAAGAAGCAATCATGCTTATACCAAGATTTTAGCTCAATGTTTCAGTGGTCCAAAGGGTGGGACTATTGTTATTCGGGGGAAAAACCAAGAATTCTGCATTTGGCTCATTAGGAGCAGAGGCTACCGTTACAACATCAATGGCGTTGAGCTAGGCTCTGTAGCGAGCAGGGATGAGTTCGGAAGTTTCTTAATTCTGACGTCATGTAAATATATTACTCCTGAGTTCTTTAACTATTTTCGTTAGTTCAGTTGTGCAAAGTCAAAGGTACTGCTCTTGTTCCCTCAAAATTTCTTGTATTTCAAGTCTCTCTCAACTTCTGACTTCCGACTCCAGCGGTGGACTGGATGAACACGTGAGAGCGTTGCGCAATTTTCCCTCCTACCCGAACAGTAGCTTTTCACGAAATCGCACCCTATGCCACACATACGGATTTCCGCCGGCGATCCGAGCTATTGTATTACACCGCTCACTGGAGGCCCTGCTAGAAAGGAAATTACCAGAGGCCTTGGAGCTAAACCGACAGTCCCCTGAAGTAAACAACAAAAATGAGCTCATGGATGCTATGAGACCTATCAGATAAGGGTGTACCCCGTCATATACCATGTCGCAGCTCTGGTAGCTCTCATTCGCTTAGGAAGTGTACTGATGATATGTCTCGTTATTGTGTGTCCTATTTGGTTAGTTTGCGTTGTTGGTGCTTATTGATGTAGCCTGAATATTGTAAGCATGTTGTAGGTCTGAAGAAGGTGTTAATGCACCGAAAGCTCACCAATAAAGCTATAACACGAGAGTCGTCAAAACAGTCACAAGAACTATTGTAATAAATGAGGCTACGGGATAGCGGTATTTTATCATATGTCCTATACGGTCAAACGCCTCATCTCACTCTGCCTATTCTCCACTTGATCTCAGGCTGTATGTGACAGGAGCGCCCGTAATTGAGGTCTAACCCACCAGTTGTTCCAGCTCCGGCGGAAAAAAATCCGTACAGCTAACCCGTGATCGCTACAACAGACGAGTGTTCAATGCTCGACGTCTAGATTTTATTAAATCTACAGATAGCTCAAGAAAATTATATAAAATGAAAGAGATCACCTCCCCAAGATAGGTATTTATTTTTTCATTTTTTCCAAGATCCTTGGGAAGAATCCAAGCTGCTTTCAGTGCTTCCCTCGCGAAAATGTCATTTTCATAGGTTAGTATCATGTATTCGACATTTAAGCCCTTGCCATCCTGAGCCTCAACCTTGAGGTGACGCAGCGGTAATGTCACACTTCGTCTTCTCTTTGCTGCCATATGTTCCCTGATGCGCGGGCCTAGAGCTCTCCCCTTTTTTCCTACTAAAGTTCTTTGCAAGTCAGCAGACCAGTCAGCATACAATTCCTATTTTGCCACAAGCCGCTTTTTTCTATTGCTGGCAAGCAACACATTGCTCTAAGATGCATTGTACATCGTGTTTAGTCGAATAGTGATCAACTATTTCAAACGACTGCCATCTGATGTTGTCACTCGGGTCGTCCATCAGGAAAACATCTCTTTGCAATTGAGTTTGGGCTATGCATTGTCTAGAGACCGCGCTCACTTCAACCGAAAAGAATGACATGCAAAGCGGGAGTTTGTGGTACCAAAGCCTTTGATTCTGGTTACCATCACGAGGTGCTGGCATCAAAGAATCGAGTATCCGTTGCTCCATGCAGTCTTTGATGTTAAACTTCGCAACTCACACCTTTCGTCTTCCTTCGCGAGCACCCTCACACTCTCGTAATTCTAAACATGTTTGCACGTTCATCAGCTGCAAGTTTGCAGAAATGGCGTGAAATGTGATGTTCTTGGAGCTTTCCTTTCGGCACCATTTGACATTCACGGTGCCATTTGATACCTTTATTTAGGTGTTGAGATAGGGAAGCCACCCATCACCCGGGGCTCCTCGAGTGAGCCTAATGAATACCAACTAGAATACAAGACTTCCAATGAACTCCATAACGAGAAATAGGAAGGACATTATGCGAACATATTGGAGCATATTGCAACAAAGAAAAGGGGAAGTGTGACATCATCGCTAGGTCGCTATAAGATTGATGCACACGATGGGCGCTTAGAAAAGTAAGCATTCCGTGAGGAAAGAACTGGATGAAGCCTGGATTCTCACCACAAATAATAAGGAATAACAAGAATGAGTGTCTCTCCTTGAAGAAGTGATGTGATTCCCTTGATATCATTATGTGAGTTATCTACGAATGCATAAAAACCGGACTTCGAGGAACAACCGCTCATCCGTTGTAGCGATCACGGGTTAGCTAAGCGGACTTTCCGCCAAATTTAGGGATTCGACCTCAATCCCTGGTGCAGCTGTCGCATACACAGAGTTATAGAAAGTGTCTCGTCATCGGGATCGGTTTTCCTCAGAAAATTTCTCGTGGACTTCACTTAAAGGTTATCGACATGGTGTCTCATCAAGTCGTCATTTCCTTGCCAAGATTGACATCTTTCTTTTTTTTTTCTTACTCTACTCCTAACATATCCGTGCAGAAACGGGTCTAACGTAGAAAACTAATGCATTTTTCGCGATGAGCGCATCAGACAACCCCCTCAACTGAAGTCAAGGCGAAAATTTCTGGAGAAAATCGATACGATGGAAAAACACTTCCTATAATTCTGTGTCGCATATTGCCTGAGAAATAGCCTGCTTCAAAGGCGACTTTCAAGTTGAGTTTTCGTGCAAACAACCTTCTTCTCTAATTCCTCTCCAATCACTGCACACTTTCCTGCGTTTGTCTTCCCAATTATCGTCCCTGGTGAAACGCAATATAAAGTGGAGAACTGGGGAACTGGATGAGGCGTTTGACCATACAACACGCAGATGAAACAAGTGGAGTCACTTTCGGACCTCTGGCGACAATGATTTCGTTGAAATGTTGGGTTAATAAAGTTCTACCATAACAACTTGGGGTGGCAAAGACAAGTTATACAATTATAGAATATCCAAGATGCCCAGGTTCAAGTATGGGCACACACAGAAGCGATTCACGAAAATGATCAATAATTCCGTATGAATACTTATGTTTAATAGCAGCCGAGATTGATGAATTCTTTATTGTATTCCGGCCGAATTTTTGGCTATATCATCTTAATTTGAATTATGCCAGGATTTGAAAGTAGTCGAACTTGGGGTCTGTTAAAAATTGTTAATGAGTAAAGAGTCCACAAGCCGTCATCGAAATCCGAGCTCATGAGAGGTCAATGTACCTTTTAGCATTAGAATGTTGAAGCACACAAATGAACCGACTCTTAAGGCCCGTGTACTCCACCGTCACCTAACGAGAACATTAGAGAGGAAGATAATGGAAGCCAGGGAAATAAGAAGGAATGGACCGGAAACAAACACCAAAGAGGAGCTGAAGGACGTTTTGGGGTTGATCAGCTGATCAGATCTCTCGGCCCTCTCAGTATTCCGATCCCAGTAGCACCCACTCCACGAGGAGCAGCGAAGGGTGAGGTCCCTTTCCTTCTTTGTAGCCAACTTCTAACATTCTGTCTCATGAGTTTTTGTTTGGTGTAGGTTAGCACCACTGTGTAGGTACACAGGTCATCCTTCCTCGTCTCACCACACGGTAGCCTTGCTAATTTACTTGTGTTTGCTTGTATGCGAATGAGTATGTATTGTATTGTATGGATAATAAGGTCTGACGAAGGCATTAGATGCCGAAAGCTCACCGAAATAAAGCTTGACAGGAGAGCCTCAACAATTCAACAGAACTTCATTGAAATATTGTTATACCAGTAATTTCCGTAAGTAATTTCTGCCACTCTGTAAACAAGCGGACACTATTGCATGCAAGTTTCAGGGCAAGGATGTTCACATTTTAACTGCAAATTAGGGTAAAAGTGTAACCACACGGATCGTCATTTGTGTCGCCTGTTCTCAGTTTGAAGCTAGTTGCTATCTTATACAAAATTAAATAGATCAAGTATACAAGAGTGCAGCGAAAAACTCACATTTAAATTGGACCCAGCCTCAGTGCCACTGTCACATTTCAACTGCTCGCACGAACTCACTCGTTTCTGCCTCGGCAATGAACGTGTCGAGTGACGCCTCTCACGTTCGTTCATGGATTTTTCTGGAAGATCTTGAAATTTCTCAGGAACTTAATGGGAAGACTCAACAGCTCATCAACAGGTCACACGGTAAACCGAAAGGAATTCGCGAGTGGATGTCTCACTGCTTCTAGACACGCAGGTGTTTTTCACCTACGTGTAATCAAATCTAGACGAAGCGGAAGGCACGGAAGAAGGCGTGGATTCATGAATGAGGTGCAGACACACTTCCGGATTAAGGGACGATAGACAGGAAGCCTTTGATAAGACAATGAGATGAGAAGGTGTGTAGACATGTTTATCAGGATATGGTTGGGGAAAATGTTGCCCTACAGTCATTGTGACGATGAAAAATGCTTGAGGAGCATTATATCGACTTCAGTTACCGTGTAAGCTCTCTGATACTTGTACTGTTAATAAGTGACGTTTGATGCTTATCACTATATCTGTTACTTTGAGTTCGTCTTTCAAGAGAACCAGAAAAAAACGCATGATATCGTTTAGGCGTGAGTGTGTCCATTTTTCCGGGAAGGGTATCCAGAAAAGTACGTCAGCCTCAGAAAATTCCAGCAGGCTACAC
This sequence comes from Ancylostoma ceylanicum, assembly GCA_000688135.1. NCBI lineage: Eukaryota > Metazoa > Nematoda > Chromadorea > Rhabditida > Ancylostomatidae > Ancylostoma > Ancylostoma ceylanicum. Next base: position 127,578 of record JARK01001598.1, read on the forward strand.
GTTAGTCCTGTTAGAATCCTGGCATGGAGTCAAAATATACTTCATCGTCCAAGTATCACATAGAATTTCTCAAGATACTGTATCCAAACTGTTCCTGAAAGGAGTGACATCATACAGATCCACTGCTAAATTTTTGGCACAATGCCAGACGCCCAACGAAGAAAAAAACCACCATTCCCTCAAGGGATACGCTGTCGTTAATTGCTCTTTAAACGGAGGAACAATAGTAATGTCAGTTGATGTCCATGCCATAAACAACAGCGATGCTTCCTAATGAGGAAACGTTCGGCTCATTCGTGTGCTGTTCGTTTTGCTGTTTTCAGCTGACTTCCTGGTGTCACGTGACTGCCATAATATCAGCAAATATATTATTCTGCATTTGCAGAATAGTAGACTCGTAATATACGGTAATTTACCACTTTCCTAATATTTAGGACCAAATAAAAAAATAATTTGGTCCATTCAGTAGCCTGATAACCGACCCGAATATTCGAATATTCGAGAGAAAAATAGCAACAAAAGCTGAACTGCTCTCCTGCCATCGAACATTCAAATTTCCGATTTTCAACATACTGGCAATCGGCCAGTCGAAATCGAAAGGGGTAGGGCGTTATACCTGGAATGGGCGGGGTGGACGAGCTCTGTGATTGGTTAATTGGGTGGATTGATCATTCACAGAGCTAAGCCGCACCGCCCTTCCCAGGTATAATGCTGCACACCCGAAATCGAAAATATTCTGTACGTTATTCGATCTTAGCTAAAGTTTCTACGTTTATACTGTAGAAATTGTGGTTTCAGCATAAACTGTCGTTACAGGAGCAACCAGTACACAGCGGAGTCTCACAGTAAAGTAAACTATGATTACAGCACAAATTAGTGCGAATTACGGTAGCGCCAGTGGGTTACGGTAGCGCTACAGAAATTATCTTGCGCGCGACAGCTTCTAGTGGATTTAGCGGATTTTTTAGATTTTAGATTTTTGGAGTGAGTTTCATCAACTTACTTAACCTTAATACAAGCTGAAGAGATAAAGAAAGAAAAATTAGGGAAAATAAAAGAGTTAAAAGGTAGGCAGTAACAAAAAATTACATTTTAAGCAATTACTGTGCAGTTAGAATTGTTATTCTCACACTGCACAATGCCTGAGTATTCGCCCACCACTACGCTTAACTTCGTATTCATGAAAACAACAATTATTCGTGCGTAACAGAGGGAAATTACAGTTTTTGCCGAGTAATATTGCAGCTGTGAGAATTCCCCGAGAAATTCTCGGAAAGTTCCCAGACAAGAAAAGAGGAAATTACTGTTTTATGTGTAGTGTGATTGCACGAGTGAGCAATTTCAAAGCATGATTATTGAAAAGTAGCAGATGAATAGGGAAAATGTATTTATTTCACACTTAGCATTGAATACTAAGCTCCAACGAAGGGAGTTAGTTAAAGCAATGGAGGAATCATCACTGTATCACTTCATCCAGTATCTAAAATTAAAAATCCATGGAAATTTCTGGATGTAATGGCGTCAGCAGAGACTAGCCAAAGGTGTTCGCAAACATTTCTTGCGCTTTTACAAATACTCCGTGACTTTGTTTCTTTAACTAAATAACTAGATTGGATGAATAGTTAAAAATGATCGAATAACCATGGACAATCTTTTAATCCATGGAACTACATATCCGGATCTTGCATGAGTGGAAAACTTGAAACGACATGAGGTGCACACTTTCAGCCAGTAGACTCCTTGCAACGTCCTTTCCTAGAACATCCTTCTGGATGGCACCTCTAATCACCGTTTTTCCACACAGCAATTAAGAGGATAGATGCTGTCCTCCCTAGCAGGATATTTGCCCCAACTAATTTTGTGCACCAGAAAAGGTCGATTGATTGCCGGCAATACTTTTCACCACTAGAAGTCAAGAAACAAGGAAAAGATGTACAAAATTCCCAACAATACATTATTCCTTAGGTTCAACCACATCGTTTGGAAAATAAATAGGCATTGAGCAGAAGTTTTCTATCACGCTATAGCAGACATAATGTGAGGTTGGGTCAGACACATAATTCCCGATTTTGTCGTATTCGCCCTACTTGCTGGATGATTATCGTACTCCCTACGTGTAAACCCTCGGGATCTCTTTACACGCAGGACTGGAGTAACAACTTCATCAGTACATATGCATCCAGGGAAAAAGAATGTTAACAAGCAGACCAAGTTGTGGGCATTGTGCGATGCAACCGTCGGAAGTTTTGGGAATCCAACGTGTATATTCATGATCCAAGGAAGGTTTCCTGAAACGCTTGGATTCGGCATAGCCCAGATAAATTTTCAAGCGATTACCTTATTTGATATCAACTTTATCACTTTCTGTAGTTAGGCAAAGATTTTGTTGCCATCCTGTATTTGATTGAAACATTGGAAAACGAGGGAACCTGAGTTGTTTCCTTATTTATTTATTTATTTATTTATTATTCATGTGCAAACTAAGGTGCACAGCGTCAAGTACAGAAAAGAAATAAATTTGAAAATGGAGGATAAATCTAATGACTGTGTATATGTAAGTACATAAGGTTAAGCGGCCGAATAAAACAGGAGATAAAATTATGTGTAATTTTTTGATTTTACCATTATATGTATGTGATAAACTAGACTTTCTAGAGTTCAATTAAAAAAAGATAATCCGGAAGTACGTAAGCAGAAAAAACCTATTCAGCTGTGTACACACCCACCTACATACATAGCTAAAAAACTCATATCCATCAGAAAATCAAACAAAGTTAAACGATTAAGAGATCAGAAAATAATCGGGTGACTGAAACCAATGTTCTGAAACACATCCCGCTGACCTGTTTATAACCATGACCCAAAATTTCAGGATTCTGGCATGGGTCGAGCATCAATTTGGCTCCGTTAAGATTGTGACATGAGACGTAACGTAGCTTATGCTGAACAGTGTGCAAGTCGAATGTTCCTCAGCTATCCAAGTTTTTCTCAATTCAAATAACTTTTCCGCTTCGCCCACGGAATAAACCCGTTTATGGTTTCATTTCGGTGTGCCAAATAACAAACAGATAATGAAAATGGAGTAATTACCATTATGTATTTGACTTTTTTCAATTGGTGAACTTGAATCCTCTGCAGAATAGACAGTTCTCGATTGTTTCAAAGCATTTCACGTGTGCCATTGTTCTCAGGATCTCATTCCTGCACAATTCTCGAGAACGACTCATGAGGTAAAACACAGCCTTCAAGGGAGAAGCTAATGCAACAATTATGTACACAAACAGCAGAAGAACTCAGAATGCACTTCCTCACGGGATCTATTATTTAATGTCCTGCAAGTCCTTTTGCATCCGCTCTTCGGCTCACTGCACTTTTATAAACAATGATCAACTGTGGTTCACCATCGAAGGGATTCGGCAAAAAACCTCGGATAACAAATATGTCAAGGTAACAAGAATAAACGAATAAACATCAAGGATGGAGCGGATCGCCTCGATAACTTCCTTAGATTTAAACTTGCGCAATCATGCAGACGTGGATTTGAAACAGCTTGAATATAGCGCACTCCCTAAGCAGAAGCAGATGGATTTTCTTCCAAACAAGCTTCCGTATGTTTTCATTGATGGCGGGAAAAATCAAATCAAATTTATTTATTATTTTCAATTCACGTACATACAGTACCGGCCAAAATTATATAGCCTTTTCAACTTTCCTTCATAATATTTGTTAACGTGAATCTTGACTTAACGTGAAGCCTTGAAGTTCAAATTTTTACATTAGTTGGAGAGACTCGAACTTTGTTGAAGTTAGAAATTTGAGCTTTAACGCTTTACGCTAAGCCGAGCTTTGCGTTAACGGAGATTATGGGGGAAAGTTGAAAAGGCTATATAATTTTGGCCGGTACTGTATATGAGTAGTGCTTTGTTCAGGGTTTCTAAGAAATTTTAGCATGCTTCAGATGGTAAATCCCGGTAAATTAGATGATATACTAGTGGAGCATTAAGCAAATTAAAATCGAATAAATTTTCTCAGTTTGACTAACAATTCGAAGGTCCATCCAAAAAATTGAATATTCTAAAAACACAAAACTTCACGGCCCCTATTTGATCGTAACCGAGGGTGTAGCCCCCCCCCCCCCCCCCTTTCCAA
>JARK01001598.1:135911-195304 GCA_000688135.1 Ancylostoma ceylanicum
GGGGGGGGTGGTTGGGAGGGTGAGTGGGAGATTCTTTTTACATTGTTCACGAATTATCGAGGCCCGTAGTACTAATTATACTGTTGCATAATGGACTTCTTACCAAGAAATAATTACTGTAAAACAGTCACATCCTCGGCAAAGGGGATCCAGACTCCTGGAATCTCAGAAACGAAGTTATTACAAATTCAATTTTGCAGTAGCAGATTTCAATTTAGCACTAAGAATAAGCACCTGGAGATAAGATAATGGGAATTTTTGGCTATTCTACAAATAATTATCGCGATTTCTATAATAGAAAGTCCATGCGGGGATCACTATCCATGAGATACATAGGTATATGTGTTGTTGACAGCAAAATCAAAAAAAGAAAAGATGTGAACAATACATAACCTGTTAGAGTATAAAGTGAACGATAGCCTTTTGCAAGCCATACAACAGATGTGGAAACTAATAGTGACGGGGGCGAGCCCTTTAACACACAGGAATAAAAAAAGTTCAAATGAACTTGATAGCTTCCTTGTGAGCGCATGTGTCATCCGCGAATACACAGAAGTCCACTGAAGCATAATCTATTTGAAAAAGAGGAAATGCTTTTGAAAAAGGGCTATGACGAGGTTAGCAACGCTAGATCGCGAAATCAAACGCAGCACCCTGACGGAAGCGAATTATTAGTGATCCTTGAAAGAATTGGCATATATTCTCAGGATAAGATACAAAAGAATCCGCTAATTCTGCTGATTCTTTAGATAGGATAAGTATGACGACCAGCGCTGTCGGCTAGAAGCTAGGTTAGCCCACTGTGGAGATCTACTATGAACCATGACACTGAATGAAACAAGGAAGGATCTTTCACAGGGCAATCAGGATGAAATTTCATCCTAGTAAGTGTTTTGGAAGAGTACTAAGGGCTACTTAGTAGTATATTAGAAGTCAATAGGCGTCTCAGGTTTCGCGTTCAAAAATCTTGCACTGACCCCTCCGTAAACGATGATATGTGACTATACTAACGATTCTCGTTGGAGAAGTAAATATAAATATGGAAGAGATAGTTACTCCAAAGATAGTTACTTTCTGCAGACTAGTATATGCATTATACCCTACACGATGTGCAAAACTAAAGCGATGGAGTTGGATAAATCCAGCATGTTTAGGATACTTTTCCGCCATTTGAGGCCCATCTATGAATCCAAATATAAGGATGTATGAGGTTAAATATAAGAAATAAATAAATTCATATGAAAACATATGAATATGAAATATATCCCATATGAATAACAAGCATAAGCCCTAATTTATGAACCCAAATAACCCAGAATATTACTAGTACTTCAATTACAATTTTGTCCCGATTCTAGTGGCGCATACTGTACCCATAAACTGGTGCAAAAACTTGAAATATTTGTATGCAAGGAAATTATGGGATAAAAGTAGCGGCTGACAATCTAAGGATGCATCCAAAGCCTTCAACGTCACACTTATGTGCCACTATACAACCTTGAAATAATCATGAATGCAAAAGTCAGTCTAAGAATTCCTTGTCGTACGTGAAGAATGCGCTTCCCTTCAGGTTTTGGAAACGCTTTTGGATCATTTCCTCAAAATCCGTGAGATGTATCATCCAAATGAAGCTCGCAGAATGGTCACCAGATGTGGAGTGGTTCGAAGTAATAGACTGCAAGGATTTCCTAGAGCTTCTGACGTCTTTATTTAGACTGCGAACGTGACGCAGTAACACTAGTTCTCTAGAAAATCTCCTGAAAACCTAGAAAACTAGGGGAAATTTGGCAGAACCACAGCAATACTATTTAATGACATCTTAAGTAAGGAAAGGCGTTGATTTGGAACGCAGCCAAAATAAGGGATGTTCTCTGCAACGCCATAGTTGCTCATTCTTAACGCTTGAATGAGTCACTATTCACTAAAGGATGTCAGCAGTCTTCTTGAAACATGAGCATGGAAATAGCCTTAGTACTGCTCCAAGGATTACGTATGTACTTGCAATTTCTGGAAGTACACATGGCTTGTTCATCGATCTCCTAGAGATTTCAGTTGTGGAAATAATAACTGTAATTACATAATTGCATATCATTGCAGTAATTTGATTAGCACAAATACCCTGAACACTACTCTTTAAATCCATAAGCCGAGTTCTGCAAAATGCTCTGATGAAAAGTATAAGAAGAAGTTAACGGGAAAATTCACTCTGCACAGAACAAGCTGGTCAGGCTGGACACAATGAACAGCTGAGCACTTTCAGATCGGGCAGATAAAGGAATTCTTTGTCGAAACCAGGTGAGCTAACCAAATCCACGCGCTGACAAATATGGACCACGTGCGAGATGAAATTACGCACTTGCCTGGATCCACGCGATATTTGGATCTAATAGAGGTAACAAATTAAATAAATATGGAAACATTTACTCAAATGATCACCACGTGTGAAGTTTTTTTTTCTCTTCGCCAAAACATACTCCTAGCTTAGAAGCTTCGAAGGTTAATTTATTCTGATGGCAGGAAAACAGGGAATTAATGAATTCCGGATAGGAAGAAAACAACAGAGTGAAATAACAAAGAGATTTAATACAGTGCAGATACAGTAGCTACAAAGCAGAAAACGCCATGATGCAGAGACTTAAAATTTCGCCCTCATACAAAAGGACAACGGTGCTGAAATCAAGACACTGGAAAAAATCCTTTGGAATCGATAGTCAGGAAATCAGTGTCTCACGGACAGCTCACAATAGCCAGGCACCGCAAAAGAAACTAATTGGATTTAAGGATCAAATTGTAGGACAGGGGGCGTAAAAGCGAGGTAAAAACAAAATAAAACTAGATGACGTGGCATGTGGTAAAATAGCGGGCAAAAAGTGGCAATTTTCGTTTTTCTTCCGTAATTTCCCCCTAGAGTATAGAACGCTCAGAAGGCGGGATTTTCATAGATTTCTTTGATTAGGGTTACTAATTTTTAATATTATATCAGTTATTGTCAGGATTCGTAAACTGGTATCCTTGAGCTACTACTAGGTAACTCAAGATTATCCTGGGATTGTTTGACTGGCTAGTCAATTAGTGAATACTTCTGTAAGCAAGAAGGCACTAGCATAACAATAAACTGAATAATATTAGGAAGCAGGAGGGGTCCACACCACCCAAACATTTCGTGATCTCCGAGAAAAGAAGAGCGAAAGAAGTCGCAAATAAAAAACTGGCTTCAGGAATCATTAAAAAAGTCAAAGCATGACGTTTTCATGATATTTATTTATTTATTTGTTTGTTTGTTCACTTACTTATTTATCTAATATATTATATTCGATCCGTCAGCAGAAAAAAATGTTAAGGTAACAACCTCTTTGTACCTCTACAAGTTCACGTGCACGGAATTGAATCTAAAAAGGAGGACAGAACCTTTCTATGGGCAATCTTCCCATGTTGGGCGGAAATTCTGCCGACGCTTCCCAGAAACGTGGCCAACCTCATCATTATTTCCGTATTTTCTTAAAAATCCATTGAATTCACATGCGCTTATTAGTTTTAGTTCTCATGGAGTGCATTGCATGAATTCCTGAGTCATTTTTTCCTACTAGAAAAGCTTGCAATATTTCTACATATTTGTATGAGTAAATTGCTAAGCTATTTAAATTACTTTTTTCCATTACAATAATCCTTCCGTACTGACAAAATGCAAGAAAAATTCACAGAGAATTCATACTTCTTAGTGAAACACTAGAATTTACGTACAACGTGGGAGAAACATTGAGCGATGGTGCACTTTGCCTGATTTTTGAGATCCAATATTCTCATGGATTTCCTTGGAAGTCAGTATATTAAAATACATATAAGATTAAGTTTGATCATGGAGATCGAAAGTAAAATATTTGTCATAACTATCAGAAAGATCAGAACGACGAAGAATAGGACAATGTGGGAAATGAGAATACGTACAAGGTTGTCAATGAGTTAAAAAGTGATAAAAGTGAATTAAATTCCATTAAAATAGATGGATGAGTAATGAATAGCTGGCAAACGTAAACCTCCTGAAATTTTTCCTCAAGGTTCCCAAAAGTTTTATCGCCTATGACTTCATAGAAAATACAACATGTTGCACTGTTGTTCGGATTATTATGCCAAATTTACGAAGGCAAGCTATGTATGTGATACTCGATATCGAAACGTCGACATCGAGTCAATCGAATGATTCGAATCTCCATTTTTTTCCCAATTAATCGATATCACGAAAACATATATTTTATGATTAATGTCAATATTTCATATCAGCAACGAGTCGAAATTCGATCAATTCCAACAGTGACAACTCGAAAGTCTAGTCGAGTCAATCGTGTCAAATGTCTAGTATGTGATTAATAAATCAGGAAGATCCAGAGCCCGCACACATCGCTGAGATAGCCCAGGGTAAACGTGCTGATGTCCGTGTTAATGATGAGTAAACTTGTGGGGTATTAAAACGTTTACCCTGGGTAATCATAGTGATGCATGCTGCCTCAAAACTGGCCAATTCGTACCGAGAGAAATCCTAGAATACGATATGATATTTAGAGAAGAAGCGTAGACAGCATGAGCCGTTAAACCGATAGACGAGATATCGTCATCTGGTTTTTAATCGGATCCACCTAACTACGCATTTTCATGAAATCCGGAACCAATTTCCTCTGACGCCTTCCTGAAGCTCTTGGTTTCTGATGTCAAAGAGTCCACCCGTTCAAAACAAGCATCATGGCCGACGTCAGATAATTAAAAAATTAAATTTTACATATGAAAACAGGTGTTCGACAATTTGTCCTATTTGTTGGCTAGAAAACAGATCCTTTGATGCCCTTTGTAGATCGCTTTGTTCTATGGCTAGTTCAAGACACCTGTCTTAGCTGAGCAACAAAAAAGATGAACCAGTATGGGGCTATTTATAGACAACCAACAATTAGTCTATGGTCAAAAAGCTCAACCTGATTTATGGTTCTGATGCACGACGTCGAGCGGAAACGGCAAGTGATTTAAATGGGCACGGCAACTGCAGATTGTCAAGTGAATTATCATATTTTTCGAGGAAATGCTGGATGCAACCTTGGGACTTCGCCAAAGAAACCTGGAAATGTGTTCAAGCGCTATTCGCAGCTGAGTGAAGCAGGCTACATTTCTTATGGAAGTGGCTAGTAAAGGTGGAATTTTTAGCATTTCACCTTATATCTCAAGTATAGCATAACCAATCTGGTGTGATAAAAAGGAACTTTTATGGATTCTGTTGAAGATGCTAGGGTTTAAGGGAGAATGGAGGCGGCAACTGTTGTAGATGAATTTCTCCGGATAACAGCGAAGAACTGCATCATAGTGATTTTCTTTACATTATAAATGTAGCTTTCATGGGGTAAAACCGATAGAAAGTAGAAGTTTACAAGACCCAGAGAACAGTTCTGCAGCTCTTGTTATTTATAGAATTACTGAGACCTCATAATAACCGGTAATTATTCACAGAAATGCTAAGAATCCATGGGATACTATAAATATATCTATTGCAGGACCACCAACGAAGGTGATCTAGCATACACCACTCAGGATCATACAGATTATAGCCTAAGTGAAAATTGGGCTGTTTCTAGTAAAAAAAAGCCAGGAAGCAGCCTCATTAAAAGTAATGCTTACAGAATGGAAGTGAAATTAGTAATAGAACATGAGTACTAGTGGAGGTGGGGACCAGTTCTCGCATGATTACACCGTACTTGTTTTATTTATTTATTTATTGATCTATTTATTTGTTTATTTAGGAATTCCTTTATACTGTCTTTTGCAGCTTGGGTTACATTCATTCGTTTTCTGCTAGCTTTTGATCCGGCATCTTCATTATAACATACTTAATCGTTATAACCTACTTAATAGAATTAATGGATCAAAATGGAACAAAATTGCTTTCAATTCATTAGTAAAGCCAATTGTGAACCACAAGTAGCTGATAAAATCGGCTTGAAAGGTGTTAGCACCTCATGATCACCTTCAAACGGGCAGAAATCCTGGAGAACTCTGATGAGAACCTCAGCACCCGGAAGCCCATGTGTTCTACAGTATAGAAAAACAATGAACTTGCATGTAGGGAAATGTTTTTCATGGTGAGCTCAGATGTATTCCCACACAAGATTTGGTCGGAATATTTAAAAGTGTTGATGAGGAATGCTAAAGAGTGACTTAATCCTAATGCTCACAAGTGAGCAAACAACACGAGTCTGGACAAAAGATTTCATTTAGAACGGCGCAATATTTGTTTTTTTCTTTTTTCCTGCAATTTTTTTCTTCCAGAGACCAATAGGTGCAGCACAAGTTGACTCATAAAACCATATGGACACTTCCGTAATTCAGTTCAACTCATTTTGTCCAATCCAGCTTTTATTCTATAGGAAAAAAATTAACATTTCCAAGAGCTCACGATAACGCCATAAAGGGTAAGGCTGCAGACAAGAAAGGAATTTTGCAAGTCATTCTAAATTTTTGATTTTTTCCCATTTTGGAACGATTACCCCCGACATCCCAGTCAGAACGCGACCAACTTTGCAACGTCTTTCATCACACAGGAAGGGTTGAGAATACCCAAAGTTTCGGAAATTTCTCTAGAAAAGCTGAGGTAGTCATGACAAGTCCATCTTTGGAAAGCAGTGAAAGGGAAGCTGTCTATGTATGTAGCTTGTTTCATTCTTGCACAACGTTACTGCTGCACGATAACTTGTTGATGGCCAGATGAAATTCCTGAAGTCTCAGTAGTAGAGAAACCCTGCAAAACCGAAAAGCGGCAATCCATTAACTTCTGTAAGTAAAATGTTATGATATTATACGTATTACCATACACTGCGTTTCGTAATTACAAGAACTCCTTTGAATTCTTCTTTCCTGGAGAAAGCTGTGAGCGGTGAATTTTTCTGTCATATCTGCTAGATTCACCACCTCAAAAAACCACTCAGCCAATTTTTGAGGAGCGCATGTCAACCGCTAATTTTTCTACAAAATTTTGAATGTTTAAGCACCGTTTCATATTATAAGAATACCTTGACAGAGCAAACATTTTATACGTGAAAAATGAAAGACACGCTAAATTAATAGTCCATAGAGTCTCCATGTTTTGTAACAATTTCAAGTAGTCGTCAAGGCATATTGACAGCGAGGTTCACAAGCGTCGCAGGGACGATATTGTACTGTTGCACCACAACTTCGACTGAAGAAAGCCATTAGGCTTTGAATATCCTTGAAGTTCCACCACTATCCTTTTAGTCAATATTTTTTGTGGAAATTTCCAGAAAAGATTTCGTTAGAAGTGGCCAAGAAGTTTTTTTTTTCTCGAAAATAGCATGTAATGAGTTAATACAACTTATTTGCAAACTTTCGGCTTGCGCTAACTAGCAATTTTTCATTTATTTATTTTTTTTCGAATAGGACATATAAGACAATCGTTGAAAAAAAAATTAGTATGTAGAACAGACATGACATGACTCTGAACATAACATTTAGAACACAAATGACTTGAGCATGACTTTTGCCCTCGTCCGTTTGAAGGAGGCCAGGGATCGAATGATCCCGGTGGTCTCAATCAGACGGACAGAAGCCAAGCCAGGTCTAATGGTAAAGAATTTACCTCTGGCCGTGCTTTTGGTCATGGAAGGCAATTTTTTTTAAATTTTGCAATCACACTACATATAAGTTATGAAGAACCTCCTAAGCACATTGTTAGTGGGGGACCAGTTCTCGCCTAACGAGCAGAGCGAGTTCAGAGCGGACAAATGCTCTCAGGTTCTACTCTTTCAGTGCGCATACATTACGACACAAGATTAAAGATCAAAAGTGCTGGACCATTGGATACGAAGTGAGAAGATGCCGGGAAAAAACCCGCCGAAGAGCCGTAGGACATTTGATCTGAAGCTCGAAGTCGGAAAACACCCTCAAACACACGCATATCAAATAGCATACACCACAGCACACCTAGCACAACACGGCCCAATACACAACGAGAAGTACGTGTGTGAATGATTTCATGTTGGTAAGCAATTCAGCAGACGATGAGGAGTATTTTGTTGGTAAACATGTCATTTGAGGGAGCAAGAGCCATGTTAGCCGTCGTTTGACGGGCATATGGAATGAGATGTCGAGAGTCGACGAGATCTCGCCACCCTCTGCCGGGGGAGATGATTCAAAAGCAGAGAATTGGAATCATTCCCGACAGTGAGGAATTTACCGAGTGAGTCCAGCTCTCCGGTCAACAGCAGCAGCAGCTGGTCTGCTGCGATTCAAATATGGCCATTGTGAGCGTGGGAACAATAAGAACTGACAGCTATGGGCAGCACAAATAAGCCTCAACCACCTCAACCTACTCACAAAGCATCAGTCAACACTTTGTATGCCAGTATTAACGAGTACTTGTGCAACGTTTCCTTTACTGTCGGAGTATCCGCCTACACAGGATTCAGAAGAGCGGGTAATGTAGCTTTGCATATGAGTCACCCATAAGAGAAAGTACCCATAAAGGAGGGACTTGTAACATTCTGTGAAAATGTTATGGATAACAAGAAATTCTACTGCTGAACGAGAATAGAAGTAAATTCTACTGCTGAACGAGAAGTAAAAGTAGAGAAATTTGGGCATGTATAGTATCAACAGACTGGTTACAGTGCTTCCACAATTTTGAGGAAAAATTGAAAAGTTCGGTCTAAACAACGACTAAGGTTTCCACGAACCGTTTCGAGTGAATAGTATTTTTTGCAACCCAAGATCATAAGGTTGGTGCAAAATTCTGTCGGATTTTTTTTCAAAACCATATAATTCTTCCTAGATGTCGTGTAACAACAATGTGTGGTAACGGATTTGTCGAACAAATCCAGCTCTTCTCGTTTCATCTTTGCTGCTGCTGCTACGTTCACTGCTCTTAGACGGCAGGAAATCTCTGAAAACTCACAGACTCCGCATTTTCAATTTTCTTTTTTTTGCGTGATTTTCCAATAAGACTACAAGCGAACTGACGTGGAACACCTCATTTTCATTCAATCCAGAGGCCACTACCAACTTCGCTGTCGAGGTCTGGCTTGATGGCTTCCGTTTTAGAGAAACGCAGACGAGCACTTTTTGAAGCATTTAGTTTGCTTTTTCAGGAATTCTTCATGGGCGATTTAATCCATCCAGCTCACTTGAAGCATTACCTGAAGCATTGTCCACAGCTTTTACATATTTGATCTGGAAAGGTGCTCCTATAGAAAAACGCTCAGAACGCAAAGAGACCCGTTTTCTACGCGGCCAAAATCGGCCAAAACTTGCTTCCATGACCTGCAATAAATTTCGATAACTTTGCTGGGAAACAGCTCACCAAACTTCACATTCGGTAAGGGTGCCACCTCTTCCAGCTCTTGAAGCTCTTGCTACTCAAGAAAAAAATCGCCAAACATGCCAACTCAAAGATTTCAGTCTTCAATTTTCCCGCTTTGCAGCTTCCCTGTTCCGAATATGTGGCACCAGCGATGAGCTCTCGAAATAAGTAGTGGTCTCTAATAATCATAGAGATTATGCCGCTTGTCAAGGTTGTAGTTCTGCAAAGTTGTGGAAAAAACAAAAAAAATGACGAGACTTTTGCACCAACCCAATGGTTGATTCACGAATGGAGGTTATTTTATTTTTTCTTTCAAAAGTGTCACGGATATTCCTGCATTCTGAAGAAGGAATTGTCATATACTGATGGATGACTATATGGGCATATGTAGAAGGAGAAGTCCCCCTCCCTTTCTCCTCAGGTGGTTTAGGAAGTTTTAACCCGTATCCGTAGATCCCTAGCAATATGTTCCTCCTAAAACAACTCTTTGCTGGCAGAATGACGTGAGAACTTCTTAAAAAGCGACAACATTCAGGAACAAAACCTTCATTTTACATTAATCTAAATTAGCTGTCAGCTTTTCTAGTGGGTGCGCTGCAAAATTTCTATCCAACTTCTTCCGCATTCACCATGTTACCGAGATTTGACTCTCCCAAACCATGGGCATGGGAACGAATACATTGTCAATGATACTGGAATGTGATTTTTTTTTCACTAATGCTGTTCATATTTTCTTTTCAACACTACAGAACATATTATTCAAAGAATGACAAAGATTCTCAAAACGACCTGAGGGCCTAAAAATGAAACTCTTGAATTACAACTGTGATGAAGTGCGTAAGCACCAATAATACCACAATTTCCGTAGTGGAACAGTTTATGGTTAACAACGCCGTCTAGCTATGCTTTTTCCACCCTATTGGTTTCTAAGTTGCATGTAGCCGTCGATTTCAAAAACTACCATTGCACGCTACATATACTTAATTGTAGGAGCAGTTACAGAACATGAATAGATGAATAAATATAAAATAAAAAGTGGAATGCTCCTGTGTACTTACGTACGTTTAATTGTAGAGGATGGTGTAAATAATGCAAATTGCTGTGGCTAGAGAACGGAAAATGCTAATTAGGGAAGTGGTTTGATGCTTCTGAACTTCCATGACTATTCGATGATCTAACCTTTGGATTCAAGCAGTTTCTCCAATGGATAAGGCTGGTAAAATTCGAATCCGTGCTCTAGATAACACCAGATAACAAAAGACTTCAGAAGACTCAAACGAGTTCGCGCCAGAGATGAGAAAGGTAACACAAGAAAGTTGAAGAAAAAACAGAGTCTGAGTGTGGGATCCTTGAAGAATATCACCCTCATGATGTGATGAGAGGGTCATCAATGACTCAGCTTTCGTCGGATTGTTCATGCATGAGTTTCATATGCTACAGCGAGTTAGCATTCAAGTCATTCTCCTTTCTGTTTCTTTACTAAAGACTACTGTAAGCTCAGAATGAAACGGCAAAGTCATAATGAAACGAGCAAGATCCACGAGTCTACAAATACTTACCATATGGTAATTTTTGGTTATTCACAAATTTTGCAGCAAAGCTAAGAAAGCAGCCATTATTTTCTACTATCTCTCCGAAGCTTAAAGGACTAATTCAATGAAAGAGGAACCCTAAAACCACATCCAGATTTCAAAATGAAAAAAAGGCTGAGAAAAAACCGGGATTTGAGAGAAAAAATTTCCAGCAAGTCTGTCTGGTAAGCCTTCACCCCGCCGAAGCATTTCGTACGTCTCCGCCTCTTTGCATCAGAAACAACAACATGCTGACATTGTTAGAATCCTGAACAGAAGTCCACATAGGAGAATACAAATTGTGGATGGGTATCCTGGATCAGTCAGGCGAGCGACACCAAAACTGGCTCGTCACATTAAGGTCTGAAGCTCATTGAATTATTATTTCACTATCGATTTTCAAAGTACAACACTTTAACAATTGCGTGGAGAGGTGCAGAGAAATGGATTTAGTTTCAAAATTACTTGTGAAGAAACGCGGAAACCGTTTAAAATACTAGGAAGAACAGCTGTACTTCAGACCTAAAGTCGCTAAGACAACAACCTCGCCACTGCTCACGTCAAGGATAGGCAAGCCCGATTTCCAGAATACTCGAATCGCTTTTTTAAAGCATAATCTAGATTCCTAGCACAGTTCCAATAGCTTGAATTAGTTTCCTGATGAGCAGCACGTAATGTGAAGCGAAAAAGTTTCTTCACTGTGCAAGGGTGTACTCGTTTACAGTCTTCACTACCTAACACAGCTAACCAATAAGCGTGGATCTTCAGAAGAAGCGGATTTAGTGCTGTCCTTATGGTAAATTTTTCACTCCATAACACGAAGCTTTCCCTCCATAATATTCCGTCACATTCTTAATATTATCCCCTTCACATTCCACTGCGCCCGAATTCTTTTGTTGCTCTAAGAAAAGTGCAGAATTTTTGCAAAAAAAAAACGAAAAGTAGAAAAAATCTATCTGGAAATGATTAAAGAGAGTGAACCTAAAAACGAAATTCATCACTCTTGGAGTGGCGCTGATCGTTTTCTACACTTAGTTTCATCTCTATCCTTGCCATCGCAAGGATTCAAGGATTTCATTACGTTAAACAGCTGGTTCTGACACCTTCTGGCATGCTGTACCGTGTGTGCACTAACGAGCGCAAAGATTGTTAGAACTTGTTAGGATTTCAGTGATGCGTGTCAGGATCAGAATCTACGGGACATCGCAACAAAACTACGACGTTGGAATGAGGACCATCCATGAAATGGATCCAGAGTACGTAGCTGGAAATCTTTCAGGAGCAAACGGTGTATTTTCACAACAAATTCGAGCCAATTGTTGTGGAGCGTTACACCTACAAAGAGCAGAAAGGCCAAATTCTGCGATTGGTTAACTGATCCAACTGCCCAATGGCAGAGCCTCTCCCCGCCACCGATTCCAGGTACAACGCTCCACATTCCAAGCCCAAATTGTTTTAGGTAAATTATGCCAAATACGACAGAACTATGTAAAGTGTGTCAGATGCATTATTCGTTGGAGATTTTTCTTCGCGTGTACAGCAAGGATGAAAATCCTACAACAGATGCCGACGTCACACTTGCGTCTAGGATGTTTCAGGAGCGCTTTTCAACTTATTTTCTCCTATGCAGTCGCAAGTCCGGAAAGCGTTTGGGGAGGTTTGGTCTCTGGAGTGGATAACACTCATATAATTAAAATAGAGTTGGGAGAATGATATGAAAATTCTTCCGGAATCTATTTTTTTTCTTGTCCCAGCTTTTCTTCCGGAAAGTTAAGAATACTTCAGTTGCAAACCACTAACTTGAACATTTCCAGTCCAAATGAGGAAGTTGTTAGTTTCCAAGGAATAAAGAAATAGGTCTGCAATTTAGCTGTCAGCTAGCACTAACTTCCGCTTCCCTCGTTTTTATTCGCGTTCTCCAGATTCTTTATTTAAACAAATTCAGGAAAAGGAACGAATTCTTCCAATAGATTAATTCACCACAAAGTAGAAGAAGGTCATTGTGTCATTGGAAATTTGTGAATTATTAATACTCTGCAGAACGACACAAAGCACAATGAATTATGCAGTAGCTAAAACAGTATTCGAAACTTGGCATCACATATGAAGTTTTTGCAGGATTAATACGGTGGAGAAAGTCTTCTGCTTCACGCTTCAAGTGCAAAATTGTTGAGAGCAAAGGAAAGGAGGAAAAGGTACAGGAGAGAATGCAGTAGAAAAAGGAAAAATCAAAAGGAAAATTGACGACAATGCTAGCACCGAAGGAATAGTGGTGTGGTCAAGGAAGGAGTGAACATTTTATGGAAGATAAACGTCTCTTTTGGAATTTTCGGAGATTTCTTGCATCCAGAGATTTTCCAGGATTTCCAAGTACTTTTCTAAGTGTAGCAGATGAGATCCTCCGTTGCAGACAAGGTAATTTCCATGCATAATGATACTCGAGGTTTTTCTTTCTCAAAACGATTGAATAAGTCACCTGTTTTCCCAAAAGGATTCAATAAGCCACCGCTCTGATCCAGAAATCATCAAGTAGAAAGAGAATATCCGAGAATAGACGCTGGCTCGATCGCGTTGCCGAAGCGGAAGGCCCTCAAGTGTGCGTTAATGCGCGTCCTTTCTCACGATGATTTCTGTCATCAGAATCATCGCCTCCGCTCAACAGCGCCCTCACGTGGTTTTCGAGAGGCGCTTCAACACAAAACATCAACCGAAAACGCTAGGATTTCATTCCCGCCCAAGCATCAGCTTCGCGCACAATTCGAATATTCGACTTTTCGAAGCATCCAGCAGTAACAGTTAGCTTTGTTTTCGTTGCGTATTTGCTCGTACTGGCCAGCAAAACAAAACAACGGTCGCTGAGCGGCCATTTTGAGTCTGAGCAATAAATCCTCTCCTTGTGACATAATTGGAGATCGTCTTGTTATTCGCATAGTCTGACTATACTAGTAAAAGAGAGAAAGAGAAACGCACAACAATTTTCTTCTCCAGAAATGTCAAGATCGTGGGCCAGGATTAGAGGGCAGGAGGGCATATTCTTGGTCGAAGATCTTTGACTCCGAGTCCGAGTCGAGTCCTCTTCGCTCTATGCAAAACAAGCGCACCGCTACGAATTCACTTTGTTCGGAATCGAATTATGGATATTTCACTAGACATTAGGCGAATAGCTCTTAGCTAAAAGTATGAATGAGAATAGCTTGACGTTGTTGTTGTTGATGACGATGCGAAAACCTAGGCGAGATATAGAACGAGGTTGTGTTGTTTACCGCTTCACGCGCTTTTTGTTTCGTAATTAAATTGACAATGCGTGAATGAATGGTGAATGCCCGTCGAGGATTAGGATTAGACTCGAGGGATTCCCTAATCCACGATAATTTTCTAAAATAAAGTTGTATTGAACTGCCTTCCTCAGGCCTAGTCAGCCAATTCTGATTGTTTACAAGTCACCGTGGAAAACTGTATCAAAATAGGACTTCAACAAGTTTCGAAATCCAGGAAAGTGAGGCACATGAAGAGGACAGCAGAAACAGAGGACCGACAACCATCACAGTACATCTCGAGTAATCTTTCCACAGCACGAACGCCTTCTCTAGAAAGGCTATTTCGACATTATCTCCGTCACAAAATGTCCGCTTGGCAATCGGAAAAGAAAGAGAACGGGGGCATTTTCTTTCAGTAGCTCTAATGCTTCATGACATTCTCTCAATTCTCCTCGCCTTGGAAACTGTTGCAGGAGGAAAAAGAGACTGAACGAACCATCTATCATCCCACTGGATATGCATAGAACGTTGGTGCCCAGTGATTAGGAGATGAACTGATATCACCTGGGGGTTTCTGATAAGCAGGTGGAAAAGAAGAACCTCTGGGGTGGTTGCGGATATATTCTTCCCAGATTTGCGCATCCAGGAACATTTGGTCTGGAAACATAGTCACGAAGACTATTAGGTTAGTATAGATGAAATGTCGCTTTTTGGAAATTGAAAAGGAAATTTTTTATAACAACAATACTACGCCATCTTAATCCAAAACATAGCCTCCATTGTTATCGACGACTCTTCGCCATCTTTTGCTCAGGAATTCGATTCCCTTCTCAAAGAAGCCAGTGTGCTGCGCTCGTTTACCCAGCGTCTGACCTTTTCATGGTTATTGAACTTTCATTGAACAAAAAGGTGATAATCAGATGGTGCTATATCGGGGTTATACGGTGGGTGCGGCAAAAATTGCCAGTCCAGGGCCTCGATCTTTTTTGTGAGTTTCTGCGAATTTTTCCTCTTGCCCCGAACGCATTTTTGCAAATTTCTGAAATACTCAAGGATCAGGAATTGACCGCCGGGAGCGATAACAATGACGGTAGATAACCTACACACATGTCTTCACAATGGCACTTAGCTACCTTAAAACGGGAATTATTCTGTAGAAATAACCACCAGAACCCAAGCGACATTTCATCTGTACCAACCTAATACTTACAGAATAGTAGAAATAAAAATAAGAGCGGCCTGGAACATTATACAGGAAATAAAAACTTAACGGGAGCCCATTTCTTAACAAAGCCTACATACTTTGAAAATTCGGCAGTTTATAGGAGGAAGACATCTGTGTGCTAGAGTTCTCTTTTGAGTTACTCAACAACAACGAGTATACACTGATTAGTCCTGGTTCTATGGTCTATGGTGTTCACTGGTTCTATAGGGATGCCAGGTGCCGTTCCTTGCCGCATTCACCACTTTACATTACCAGGTATCAATTGAAAATCCGTAATTTTTGAATAGGATCGGGGAAGCAGGTAGGGAACCGTTGTTAGTCTGTTTGTGTTATGATTGTTTTTTTTTTCTTCCTTCGTTCTGTCTTTTGTTAATGGATCCGGAGTGAGCCTGCTGGTCATGGCACACCTACTGGTGTAATAAGTAAAAAATAAACAAATAAATAAATAAATAGCTAAGGAGAAGGAAAGAGAGGTGGAGAACACAGCATCTTTCCGGGATAACGCCAGTTTTCCGGACATTTATCATCTCCACTGGGAGCATCACTCTTAAAAGGAAGAGTGAAGTGAAGCTGGTGAGAACACCGGAAAAAAAGCCCATTCGAGAAATAAAGTGAAAAATATCCTTCATAAAGAGAACAGAAATTTCTCTCTGTGCTGAACTTGTGCTCAGCAGCAATTTCTCGAGAAGGACATGGAACAAACATTCGTGAATGGTGCCTCTTTTATGATTCAAATTAGGTAGTGAGAAAGAAGTAATTAATAGCTCGTAGTAGTGCATATTTAACAGAACACCTAAGCGCTACTATTTCAAGTTCTACTCTCGAATATTCTAGAAGTCCTATGCTGACGGTTTTCAAAGAATTGGGATGGTCGAATAGTTGGGTGTTTCGACATCTCGAATGATTCGAACAGTCTGAAAAAGTCAGATTGTTCGAATATTCGAACGGAATTAATCTTCAATATACCGAAGAAAAGTATAATACAATGTAGCAATCTCTGTTCTCACCGATTAGGAGTAGATCGCGCAAACTGATAGATTGAAGAGATTTAATTTTTTTCTGTAACACACAGTCCCGACGTACAGTGCAAAAGTAACCGAAGCACCGTAACACGTTGAGTTAGAAGCCTATGAGAATCCCTTCTATTGCTGCCATCGTTGCCTTCACTGCTGTACTCTTCCCCAGTCGCTGATAAGAGGAGAAAATCATTGGCAGGAATTGAACGGAGGAAGACGGTATTTGGAAGGAGATGACCTTAGGGCCTTGGACTCGGTGGATAACAGTTTCCAGAGTGTATAAGGCATATGAGAGATTTAAGAGAGAAGAAGAGAGAGAGAGAGACGAAGAGAGAAGAAATTCAAGAAATTAATAGGGAGGCGTTAAAATCCGAGATCATTCATCCTTGCTCACTTCTATGTATGGCAGCACAAACATGGCTGCGTAGGCAAATAAGCGTAGGAGGCTGTAGGCAACGTACGTGAATACCAAAAACACCTGTCTATATATAACGTCGCCTATAGCAGAGTAATTAGGAGAATTCCTGCAATTGCTCACTAAACGAAAAAAAAAAACACCGATTCATGGATGTTTATAGCAGCGTTAGTCAGGACGACACAAGGACGGCACGGCCGAGAACGGAAAAACGTCAAACGTCAAACGTCAATTAAAATTTGATATATGGACTCGAGCATGTTATTTGAGGACAATTCACGGCATTCTTTAGATTAACTACTATATACGTACATAATCTGCCGGAAATTAGAGACTGAACTCCTGTGAAACTTTGATGCGTATGTACGACCAAAGGAAGCAATCATTGGATTAGCTTCTATTTTGAATAGATGAGCCATAGAGTTCAAAGTGCTGACGAGAGGTCGCAAATTGTAGAACAACGCGAGTCCAGCAATGTATCACGCAATATCCTGGAAACGTTTTGATTATGCGAGATGGCAATGTAGGCGTGGTGGTCACATGTCTATTCAACAAAATCACCGACACACAATAGAGAAATGAAAATTCACGGCACGGGCGAAAGTACGGATGAGACCACGCACATATCCAAATGTGACGCATTTGTGTTGATTCGATCCTCATAAAGCCATGAAACAAGAGGAGGCTGTTCGAGGGATCCCTGGAAAGTGCGGGAAAACCCCTAAGTTTCCTGCTCATCCAGAACGGAAGAGTTTCTCGAGCAAAATGTCATACATGTAGTTATCTTTACTTTTACGAGTCATCACTAACCGAGGCGAGCCGCGCGAACATGGTACACCCATTATACTTGGGACCGAATAAATACCGAATACGTAATTTTGTCAAATTAATAAAAAGTTTAGGAAGCAATCTGAACATTCAGCTATTCGAAAATGAGAAAGCTGTACGACTTTCCTTGTCTATGATACATCACTATCTCGGTCTGTAATGTTGGAGAACTCAAGTTTCGCATTTATTCGAAATATTCGATATATCAGAGCCAAAATATTCGCTTTCGAATAAATGCAAAATGCAAGTGTTCCAACATCAGAGACCAATATAATGCTGTGTGAAATACAAGAAGAGCCTTAGAGTTTTCCATTCTTGAATATCTGAATACCCTACATGTTTCCTGGATTTTGTAATTAAAGTAACAAAATTATTCGGTTCTTATTCGGTCCCAAGTATAATACCTATCTTGCCCAGAGAATATGTCCATATTAGAAGAGCTGATAAGTCATAACCATCCCGGAAATGTCCGTTAATTAGCAGAAAATAGTCATCACTAGTCACTAGGGTGATAACTGCTGCCGCACCTTTTATATAAATCGTATTCAATGATTAATTGTCTCAATAATATTGGAGAAATGAGTCTATGATGAGACTATTGAATATTAGTCAAGAGTGTCTGTCACGGTGCGGAAGTAATCATCGTGGAATTGCCTGAGAAAAAAGAAACTGAGTAAAGTGAGTAAAGTGATAGGGAAAGAAGGGTAGTTCAGAAACTTAGAAAAAGGAGGATATGAAAAATTGAACGCCTTAGAATGCTTGCACATAGGTTCTTTGATATTATTATATGGATAGCAATCTAAGGAGGTGCAGCATTCACACACATAGCAAAGCTGAATCCTCCAGAGCAGTTTTTCTGTATTATAATTTCGTGACGTTTCTCATCCATCGCCGCCAAAACCCGTATTTATGATCGTGTCCGGGAAAGTTGTGGGCCTACCCGCTCTAGCGTTGTGGATGAGTTTCCAGGATGAAGATAATTATATTGGGTTAGGGAATAAGTTCGTGCCCTTTTTTCAATTCAATATTTCGCGGTGATTTGGTCTCTGATTGACTGCATGTTAGGAACTATTTTGTAGCTCTTGCTTTCCTCTTTTCAACCATCACAACTGCGATCTTCACTTCTCATTACACCTTCTTTTCTACTGCTTGGAAGTGGACCATCCAATTCGAGAAGAAAGGACTACTCTGTCACTGACTACTGTTCGACTTCAATCATGGGTTAAATGTGGTTGAAGAGGTTAGGGCTAGAAATAGCGTCCATAGAGAAACCTTCACTATTGAAGGGACAGCACAGAAGTGGTCTGTCATCTTTGTACCGAGCAATTTTTGCTTCAAAGTTGCCGCTCGTACGGGACACCTCGTTTGTGTGATATAAAGAGAGTTATCCCCTAGGATAGCTCCACATGTGAAGAAGAATCAGTAGTAATGCTAACTCTCAACAACAAGCAAGTTTATCTAACACATTCCGTGCAAAACCCTAAAATGCTCAAGGTGAAGTGAGCGGCCACATTAGGCATGCTCGACTTTCCTGCGCAAAATTTGACCAAAGCGGCCACCAAAAAACTCGCATGTAGGGTTTTCCACTAATGCCTACTCAACTGGTCTTGAGAAGTCATATACCACAGAATTTAAGAAGATCCTAATGCATTCCGTGAAGTTTGATACAGAATTTTCGGTGGCGGGCTGCATTTTGAGTGGTCTCAAACAAGACAATTTTTCGTAAGTTTGGTGCTGAGAGACGGCCTTCTCTCTGGCAGCATTGATAGAGGAGGGCAAGAGCTACAAAACCCACTCAAAGCGATTGACACTGCTTTTGGAAAACTGTGGTTTCTGTCCTAATGAAAAAGCGCAGGATTTTATTCTCCAACCCAATACTATACTAATGCAACTCGACACAGTGAGAGATTGCAAGTGATGATAAAGATAACAGGATATTCCACATTTGATCAGGCAACTCGTCCACTTTGGATGAGCGAGAAGCACAGAACCTTCGTAGAAACGCTCACGAATACGGGCTTAGAGTGACCAAGAGGGAAAGGCCTAGGATATTTCCTCTACTGGCATGTGTCCCTTAAATTCTGTTTGGTCTCTCCTTATTTATGTACAAGCATGAGACCATCATAGATGAACATCTTCTGACTCCTCTTCTAGCCACGTCTTTCGCGTTTGACGCATGAACGATGGAAATTCACCCACGTTGCAGCCTTGAGTATATGTATGCACACCTACACATGCCAGTACTCATGAACGTTTTCGGAGAGGTTCTAAGCTTCCCGCTCACTCAAATTGGACCAGTTCCTCGACCAAAATGTGAACCGAGTTATAGCTCCGCTACAATGCCCCAACCATAGCCAGAACATGGTGAGGACATCTCATTTCCATCTCATCCAGTTATTCATAAACGAGGCGAATTAGTCTGAGATTTATCTTGCTATGTTTAGAACACCGCGCATTCCTTCTCGCAACGACGACTGTGTGAGCATCTGCAGTTGCACCTCAACGGCTTCCACCTTTCGGCTCCGTCAGTGCCTCCTTATCAGACCTCGTCTGCTCAAGAGCTAGCACATGGTCGACGTACCTCTGAAATACCACCCCTACGCCTCGTCCTGAAATAACTCAGCTCTACCTATAGTTGAGAGTTCTTCAATACCCAATACCTGTCAGGTCTACCTACTGTGGATGCGCGTAAAAATTCTATTAAATATTATATGCTACCATTGTTAAGAACAAGACAATAACCGCGTGGCCATCCTCCAACTTACGATGAATAGACGAGCTGCTCAAGTGATCTACACGAGTAGCGTTTACACAGTATATCTACTTTTACCTCAAAAACTCATCCAAATTCTAGGGGCGGATATGTCAAAACTTCCCCGGACCCGTTCATGACCACGGGCCCAGCCATGAGCGGATACGAGATTTTTTTATGAGCTGAACAGTGGAACGGATAAAGGAAGGGGCAGAAGCGACATGATAATGGATGTTGGGTAACGGATGATACCTAAAGGTTCCTGGTACAAAACGCCAGCCATAACCTAAAAAATCTTACACAGGAATTTTTTTTTCTTTCTGGACAAGAGCAAATAGTGTGGATTACCACTTAATGCCTAACTTTACAGTCCAAACCAATGATGAGACTTAACGGAAAGAGCGCTACCATGCGTAGCACGAGTGTTTGTTTCTGTAAACAATGATTGCCTTACGGAAGAAAGTGCTACTTTAATGCAACCGATTTCTGCGCTATCCGGACCGTTATGCGGTGTTAAAAGTCCGGTTAACGGTCCGGATAACGGATGGGTCAAGATCCACGGGGGTAATACGTGAACGGATCACAAGATACGAATAAGCCGCTCATCCCTGGCGTATGCGTTAAATAAGTGCTGAACAATGGATAACTCCTTTTTGAGCACCTCATCCAGAGTAGCTTTGAGGCGACGGCATCCATTAGAAATAGATGCTTCTGCCACATCTGTCTTTTGGCGTGGTTACTGGTCAGCACAGGGGGTGGTTGACGCACATGTGGCAGATGTCATTACTCTGGATCCCTTTCCTCAACTTCATACAAATTAATGGGGCATAAAAACGGGGTTATCGGGATTTTTGCAAAACAATCATATGTGTAAGTCGTTGTAGTCAGCGTTTCCCATACATTTTCCTTTCTTGGGAAGGGACTGAATGATTCGTAGTTCGTAGAATAATTCGTAGAATAACTCCGCTTTCGGGCCTTTTTCCCTTTGCTTTTTCTAATTTTTGAATATATTTTCGAGCCTCATGTTGATCATAGTGTTTAGTGGATTTGGTGGATTTATCGTTTTGTTGCATTTGGTTCGCGGGGTCTGTTCCCCTCTCCAAATAAATGGGGGTCTGTTTCCCCTCTCCGAATAAACGAATAAGTAAATATTTTAAGAATAGAAAACACATAAATCAAAAGCTTAGAAATGAAAATAACATGGGGCAACATCTCCACGTAGGAACCTTTCCACTGTCCAGATTTTTTTCGTTTAAATTTCTCAGTAATCGGAAAAAGTATCCTTGTAGCATATTTCTTAGAACCACGATACAAGACAAATTCCCAGGCTGTGCATAAAAATTTTACTGAAAAAAAACTTAGTGTGATGTTGCTTTTTTCCTGGGAAAATATGTATACGAGGAAATTTCGAAGAAATTCTACTACATTGCTTGGGAATAATGCAAAATATTTTTAAAAGGCTCAAATCGGCAGTGAAAACCAAAGCAATGAATAGAAAGGTATGTATGCGCAATGCATACAAAAGAAAGTCGCCAACGAAATAAAAAAGACCAGGATGAAAACTTCGAAATTTTCACATATTTTAATTGGGATGAGAGCAGGTGCTGACTCGTGAAAACAACTATTAAACCAATGATCTGTGAAAGCAACTGTTAGTCTGTGAAAACATGTGTTAAAATGTGGACAAAACACCTGTCAACTGGGGTGAATTTCAAAATTCGCACACTTTTCGTACACATCTCTGCGCAGAATACCACGAAATTGTGAAATTTTGTCAAAATCACCTGGAGAAATGGAATAGTAAGACGAAGTACAGCAGTAAATTTCTTGAAAAAGTGATTATTCGAAGGTATGATAGCAATTCTGTTAAATCTTCAAGACATCCTGACCACAGAGAGCTTAAGCATTGAGGAACTGATGTATGTAGGAATAGAGACATGCGAATAACGAAATTATGGTTCATTTATGAGGTAAAATGAATTAATGAAGCATGTAGTTAAAGATATCTGTAGCAATGAGGAAGGCTCCTGTTTTATTACCCACATAATCGAGGACAATGTGAAAACAACAACAAAATTCTTTCCAAGAAAACTAGAATATCCAGCAAATTCTGGATTGAGATTCACGAGCGTGAGAACAACGGGGATGAGATGTTCTGGACCAAAGATCGACTAAGATACGCTTAAGGACAACGGGAGTAAACTTGTAATAGAATTTCTACGATTCTGGAGAGTACAACACGGAGCATGTAGTGCTCCTAACAAAGTCGAGTGTAGTCCTTCAGGGAGATGAAATCAGAAAATCTCCCTCCCCACCCATAGAAATTGATAAACATCGGGAAATAAAATTTTCGAATGTGTATCTTGTTAATTCCTGTCTTATAATATTCCTTAAACAGTCTCGTCTGACTAGTTATGTGGATTAAAAAGGAATTTCCTCCAATTTTCCTTTTAAAATTAGGTCATCCGGATCCCACAATGGCGAAGACGCAGTTTTCCTCCCTACATCTCTACGACTGCGTCCATCATTGCCTTACAAATTCTCAAACGAGAAGAATCCGAGCAATTTGGCGACAAATGCTTGTGGAGAATGATAAAATCCACGTAAAATTCCTGAGTAAAGATCAAATATCAATCAATACACAATATATAACCAGGAAGGGTACCACATTTACCCATATTCTTCAATTTCCAAGTCAAAATCCAGTAAAAAAATATAAATCATCCATGGATTGCGAATAGCAACGGAGAAGTGGTCTAGGTCTCCTATTCATTAATGGAACGATGGGTAAATTCATATTCAGGGGTATGATTGCCCTTGGATAGCACCAGGGTATGGACAACGGCTTGCATGCATCATTGGGATTACCCAAGGTTAACGTCCTAACGAACCTCTGTTATGGATTGGTAAATTTTGGTATGCTAACATGTTAACCCTAGACAATCTTTGACTTTGGTTCCCGGGCCTGAATGCACCAAAACGATTACCTAGGGTGAACATGTCGACTCCTAGTTTGATGATGGATAAATATGTGGGGTGAACACGTTGATCCTGGATAATCTCAATGATATATGTGGCCTCAGGCCAACGTCACGCATGGGTAAACATGTTGATAAGGGGAAAATAAAGGGTAAGTTTGGGTACTCCAAGAAGTATATGTAATCTCAGCGGTGCATCCAGGCCAAGAAGAGAAGATGTATGGTACGAAAAATAGGAGAAATCAATTCCACCCACAGTTTTCCAGCGATTCAGTAGGCTTTTCAGAGCTTTCTTTTCAAAACTCTGAGAACCGACCTAGAACAAGCTCCACAAAAACTGTTGCGAGCTCTTCATCACAAGAACCGTAGAGGTCATGCTGAAGGAAAACGGGAAAAGAAAAAGGAGGAAAACCAGACCATCCTGAATCTTAGGATGACTAAAGGCTGAATGTGCTACTCCCACCACTATGAAAACATATTTGACGTCTAAAGTATGACGATCTCTGGGTTAGCAAACGGAATCAGCTGCCAGACTGCCATCATTTCGCAGCGGAAATGATCCCACTCTAATCCTGTAAGTTTTAAGGACCAAACATATTGTGGGTGTGATAAATGTTTCCGCAGTGGAATCAACTTTTCGTTGAATAACAAATCGGAATTGCAGAAACAGACCTTCCTTATAATTTTCAGAAAACAAGTAAATCATAACTTTCTCATACGTATAAAAGCGGGTACATTTTCTGTTCAATTGAGGCCTTCTTAAAAAATTTAAAAATTGAAAATGAAAGACAATTCAAAACTTCTCAGGGAAAAATTTGAAAGCGAACAAACTTTCCAACTACTTTTCTTTTCTTTAACTACTTTTCAGGTCGAAAAAAAAATGAGAGATTATGAGAGGTATAGATCAGGAAAGTGGAAGGGAAGCTTGGAGAAACTACTTCCCTTCTACCTGATAACTTTACAACTTCAAGGTGCGAGAGAAGATATGTAAAAAGTTGAGAAGACTCTTGAGAAAAACGTCCTCTGTGTCACGGCCCCTAGTGCAAAGAGGTTTTTTCACTTCCTCGCTAATAAAATGAATATTTTTAAACTAAAATTGACTGCTGAGACGCGTCATCATCACTTGTATTAGGTGAATTTTCTCCCTCAGGCAAAGATCGATTTGAGGGAGAGAAACCTCTGGTTATTCTTCCTAGTGGAGCATTATTCTTATTCTTCCTTTCACATGTTTCTTAAATGATGGCAGTTTAATGGGAGGCGTTTTGATTTTATTTTTTCATGTCGAAAAAATGGAAAATGATGTCGCTGAGAAATTTATAGAAAACTTTGTGGCACGAATAAATGGTAGTAGGTAACGGTAAATAATAAGCACAATGACTGCAGAGGTAAACAGTACTTTAAGACTGGAAGATGAAGCCACTATGACTTGAGAAGGTACTGTAGAACCATTGAAGCCACTATGACTTGAAAGGATACTGTTGAACCAAAGTACCGTAGGAACTCTGTAGAGTATTGTGGATATAGAAAGTGATCAAGGAAACTATCTTTTACACATTTGGTGAGGGAGTGAAAGAACTTTTTCTCGCACTAGGAACTATGACAGAGAGGACGTTTGCGCTTGAGAGTCTCGCCAACTTCTTACCTTCTCTCGCACCTTCGCAAAAGGAATCATATTTTCTTGTTGTAAAGTTATCAAAGTGAAAGGGAAGTAGTTTCAGTTGGTACGTAGATTGTTCAAAGTATAGGTTTAAATAATGAAAGCTTTACCTAACTAAAAATCACAGCATGAAAAATTAAGAAATCAGAGACCACAGAGAACACCAGCGATCATCAGTAACAGAATCCTAAGGAATCATATTTTCCAGGTTTTCAAGGCAGATGTTCACCCCTATACAGCTCCAGTTGATTACTGCAAAAACCACAAATGTAAAATAACAAGTATCTGCCTACGTTTACGATTAGGCAGTCAAGCAGACATCATTTGAAACGAAAGCCGTGACAACCTCTCGTGTGCTCAACCTGATGTATGACTTAAATACGGCATATTATGGGGGAAAGTGGTAAACAAGGGGCCCACACGGGGTAGATTTTCAGAACCCATCAACACGATGAACAAAAGAATGTAGGGCTATGAATAAAACCGAGGAGATAATTACGGAGACACTTCAGAACTTCGCAAGCAAAGCGAAATCCGGGATAACGGGGAAAGCTGATGACCTTTCAGGAAGAAAAAAATTGCTGAAATACAAGCAAGCGTGCGAAAGCAAGCTGTATACCCTCTCCTCTTCGTGTACTTCCATAATTTCGCTCCAGAAAATCCCGAGACAAAACAAGCAGAGCAGCTACACATACATGAATACATTCACACAGTGGTTTGCTAGCTAGTCAGGAAATAAATTTGCATTCCCCAGGAGATATACAAGCGAATAACTCATCCTAGCACACAATGAACTCTCCTCATTCAGAAGCACATCGTCAGCTTTTCGATCCATGAAAACATCACATTCAGCGACGCATAATTGGACTTGGTCGGTATCACATAGATAATGCTAGCCCTACAATTAGTTGCCTCCATCCAAGCATGAATGAATGGATCTCTGCATAAAGAAGAGAGCAAAGTGGCTATGCTGGTGCTGGTTAAGGCTAATGGGACTCTAGTGATGAGTAATGGTTGAGGATTTAGAAAAAGGGTGGAGTAAGGCGTTTCTCAGATTTACAGTAGGGGAAAATACGGCATGACCAGAGCTGCTGAAGGTAGAATCTTCTACAATAACTCGACTATGGATTGAGCTAGCTATACGAAGTAAGTTTGAAGATGCGATGAGGTTCAAAGCACTCTTCCTTTCCGCTGCATAACAACTCCGTAGGCTGCTTCCAAACAAAACTACCGTGTTCTGAATCAAAATTCACAATTTTCATCAACATACTTCATCAACATATTGGTTTTTCTTTCGTATCAGCTCATTTCAGATCAAAAAGGAATTATCTTAAATCCTATTATAAGTGAATAATTTGCTAAAAACTCGTGTTCTGTAGCTCCACTCTTCACGCCCTTTGCATAGAAACTTAGCATTTCCAACAATTACAATGAGAGTGAGAAAAAGAAGAGTTTTAAATGGTTCGAACGGTGGATATTTCCAAGACACCCGCTACTAACAGCTCCATATCCAGATATCTAGTTAAAAACTGTAATGCCATCAATTTGTTTTGCTAGATCAACCAATCAAATTTGTCCTCCCATTTGAGCAGCAAAGGAAAGTACAGCAATAAAATTCTTTCAGAATCAATAGGACAACCATATTCCCAATCTGCACTAATTCTTCCTTTCTCTCAGCAGGGTGATGTGAAAATATTTGAGAAAATCCATAGAACCCGAGGCAGTGGAATTTTGGGCTCAATAATCCAACAAGAATTGAGACTCCGTTCATGCTGAGCTACTGTTAGGAAGAGCTAGATAAAGCTCTAATGCATATCCAAAGTTGTTTTGGATAGTTTAATTCAGAGATGAATTAGAGCAAAAGATTCTCTGGTCAATATGGCCGCCATATCATGGATCATATCTTGTTGGCCGTTACTGTATTTTTTAAAAACGAAATCCAGAAGCTCAACTGGGGTATTTCCCATTCTCTGGCTACTGGCTTCTGGCCTTGTCCTCGGGATGACTACAAGGTGGCCAAAAATTATGGGCAGTTGCCCACAAAAGACATTTTTCTTTTGCTAGGCAGATCTTCTCCATGTTTTTTTTTCTTTCTGGAACTGCTATGCATGGGACCACGTGAAAAATCAGTTCCATAGAAAAAAATCGTGTCCTGACTCTGATACATATTTTTACGTCACGTGCAGTGAACACCAAACGGCCGTAGACACGGGGCGGGATCGCGGTGGGGCGTTCTTGGGCAGAGACGCAGGGGCTCTGCATGCTGGCTCTGGCTGTCTCCTGCGGCATGGCACTCAAGTTCTCTGCTGCTGGCAGAAGCATACAACCAGAGACAGCGTGCAGAACCCTTGTGTCTCTGCCAAAAAACGCCGCGCCGCGGTCCCGCCTCGTGTCTACAACCGTTTGAAGTTCACTGTAGTTTCACTTTGGTCTGTGAAAAGAAAACCCTTACATGTACGTGGTATCTTTTGTACAAAAAATTTACTCGATGAGAAGAGAGCAAAAAAAAACAGAGAAGATTTTTCAGTGAGATGTTACAACATTATCCAAAATGTTCCCTGAAGAAAAACTTTTTCAGGTAAAAGAAAATGGCTGTCAAGAACTTAGTAAAACTTGTTACCACTGCCTATGCAGACTTTTCAGTAACTTTCTCGTCTTGTTTACATAGTCAAAATAGCTCTGACGACTGTGAATTGCAAGAATGCTCAATAGTACGTAATGACAAGACCACACGCTACGAGAAGTTCCTGTTTGAGGACAACACTGACGTTCAATAATTAAGCATTCGGAGTTAGCCAGAAAGGCCAGACGAGACGTCACTACGCCAAGAGCAAACATGAAAATTTAGTAACAAATCCCCAAGGAACTCCAGAAGCTGTGAGAAAGTTCGCATTTTCTTGTTTTCTTAAAAAAACGAAGAAAGGTGAAACAAAAAAAACTACCTCCGATGTGAGTTACATTTCTATAGTCGTCATGTTCACAAATGAATCAGGACATCTCCAGTGGAACCTCGGATTTACAAAACAAGCTGTGGAAAAAAGCCTGCAAAATGCTAAGGATGTTCGGATTCATCGTCTTGGCAAGAACCAGTCAGCATTTTCTCTACTAGCACCAAAATTTAATTCCATCACTGGATCAAGATTGATCCAACAACAGTTGCAGACAGAATATTGCATTTTTCGTCCTCATAAACGGCAAAAAACTTGGTTATTTTCTACCTGGCAAAGGTCACAGATGAATTCCTGCGGATTTCCAATTTTTTTTATGAGAATTCATCTTGTAGAACAATGCCTCTATTGGCTGATTTCATGTTAATGTACTAGGTGCTAGCTCACGTCATCCAAAAACGAAAAGCTCAATAGATACATATTCTGGCTCTCATGTATTTATTCAGCATTGAAGAGTCAATGATTCATTCACACCTAAGAAATAAAGCAAATAGTGCAGTGTAGCAGATTGAAAAACAACGTTTCTACAAACAAGAATGATGAGAAAAGGATTTGAATGAAATCAAAAATCTCTAAGGATAAGTCTATGTCATGAATGACCTAGCCCAGATCCTTCATGTCATGGATGCCCTACCCCAGATGCTCGATATGGAAAAGATGGAGAAGAATTTTTCAGAGGTCATGGTATTGCGCTCTTTTCGTGGCAAAACTTCCAAATCCACGATTTCGCCCCTCGAAAATCCCTGGTTCGACCAAAAAGCCTGAATATGGATCACAAAATGCATCATTCATAGAGTTTGAAGTGCAGAGAAGTTATCTCAGGGTTACAATTTGTATTTGAACAAACGAAACTACATTTTAGACAAAATTTAGGCAAAATTTATACAAAATTTGAATATGCCGGCATTAGGCCTGTGGTAAGGGTCATCCAGGTACTAATTTCTGCAGCAAGAGTGCATTGAAATTGAGATACAATTAAGAAGATAAGGACATAAAGAGCACCGACTACTGCTCAATCCATCAGTGCTTCGGGAAGAAATGATGGATACAAATTCAGCGCAATAAGGTACCAATAGCAGCAAAGTACCGGAGATAGTAGCATACTTTCTTGCTGATTAAGTGGCACATGTCTGAAGAAAACTGTGTTTCCAGGAAAATATGCAAAAATTATCTTGGAACCTCTGACTGCTAAGCAACCACAGCAGAAAGATGAAAATGATGCTACGGAAATTCCTGAGATCGTAGTTTTTACTGCGAATGAAGGTTTTTCGGAACTCATCGAAAGTTAGAAGCCTAAAAATCAATGGCCTTCGGACTTCGCTCCGACGATAATGACCTTAAGAGCGTTGCAGTAAAAACCAGCAATAACATTGTTGATTATTGTATGGCATCTACATAGCAAAAATTTCCATTTAAAAGAAACTTAGTTTTACGGGTATCTGTTATCTCGCCATTTAATCCTAATGCACGATTCCTTACAATTGAACGCTTCAACTCCTTAAAGTACAAAATGAAGGAGAGCAGATAGAATGGACAGAGCTGCCACCAGTTGCAACATAACGGTGTGCTGCCGCTGTTTCTTGGAGTGGCTGGTTCTAATGATTTTCAGCTGTTATAGTTAAGCTCCGGAAATTTATTATCGTCAAAAGTCGCCCTTCCTAAATCGTTAATTTATTGCATGGAGGCATTGAGTCAAAAGCCACAAGTCAGAGGATTAGAAGACATCGAATTGTTGGAAATTTAAAACGAGTAGAGGTAGACACGTCTCTGTGCCCGATTCATTAGCTGTGAGGTCCTGAAGAGGTTGGAGGACAGAGCCCTATGGGTAGTCAAGGATGCTGAGGTGGGCCAATTACTACTCGAAGAATTATTATTCATCTTTTGATTTGAACTCGTGGAACTACCACCGGTGTAAATGTACGAGGGTCGCAGCAGAAAGTTTACCAATGGCTTCTACTCAGGACTCTTTCGGCTGTTATTCTTCTGGAATTGATAATACCTAGTGGTCTTTGGGCAAGTTCATCTCAGTATTTATTCATTTGTTCAGTATAAAAAGGTTTTTAAGGCATAAGCAAATAAGAAAAGTAACAAGAATAAACAGGGTGAAAAAAAAAGAAATTTGTTGAATTTAGTTCGCAAATGTAGAATTACAGCAAGGATAGAATCCTTTACCATGAGGATACAATTGTGGGTTTTTTTTTCTAAAATAATGCCTAGCGCAATCCAGAGTGGAGGAAGAACTTGTGTACCCAGCGGGATCCGTATCCCATGTCCTGAACGCAGTAGATGGACAATTGTTAACACGAATTGAGTACTACTTACTATCTACTTACTCTACAACGATATTTGCAAAGAAAGAAGAGAAAATTGCAGGATTTATTTCCCTCATAAAAATCACTACGATTGCTAAAGGTTCCGAGCCTTTGGAAGAAGAAAAACTAAAATTATTAGCCATTTGAAGTAACTTCCACTTCAGTTTTTTTTTTTTCAAATGAAGTTCTGCAAGGATTTCGGTCCTAAAAAAATCTTACCATTCATTAAAGTTCCTCAAATAAAGAAGTATTTCAAACAGGGCAGCTCGAAATTGTAAGCAAAAAAAGAAGCTGCCCGACCACCTTGCGCTCAACACTACTAAGATGGCAAACGGGACTAATATCATTCCCCGTATATCATATTAGCCGGCTAGAGGACCATGTCGTCTACAATCAATCATGCATCAACATCTTCAGCGGAATCTCCAATTTGGATGCGTTCTCTAGCTTAGGACGTTGTTTCGTGTAAAGATCACTGGAGCGGAGAGACAGCGGTGAGGATTTTCCGAAGACGTAGCTACGACCACGAATAACAGAAGTTTCAATCCATGGAACCCTTCGATCCGGAAACTTATCAGATTTGCAGTTGTGAAAATGCACTATACTAAAGTCGATTAGCAAAAATTTGCTAAAGTGGAGTGAGTTACAGAAATCCCGCGTAACTGAACTCTAAAATACTACCCAATTATGGCTAACGACTCTTTCAATTGGCATGAAAAGAAAAACCCCGCAATGAGTCACAAAATTTGCAGCGTCCACGCAATGGAAGCTGGCACGAGGAGGAGTTTATGCCTTTGTTGATGTGCGAATACGAGCCGGTGACGAATTCGCGCCAAATGGTGTTTGAAATGAGTGTGTATGTGGTTCGAAAGTGAGGAAGCGCCAGAGTCTTTCCGAAAAATACGAGCAGTGAGGCATGAAGCGTCAAATATCATAGGAATAATTCGAGATTCGACGATTCTGGATCGATCCAAGAAAACCTACTGTTCGAATCACGCTGGAAGGTTCCACTCCCACATGAATCATGTACTATCAACAACGTCATCTGGACCTCCACCCCGTGCTCGCTGGAAGCGTTGGGTCGGGCGCTCTGTATCCTGCGTGGTGTTCTGGGAGCGTCAACTCAAATCTTTTTTCTAACCCTCTTCCTTCATCACTGCTGTTACTTCACTACTAGGGTGTCAAGTTGGAAATGCGCGTTTTTGCATCGGACAAATTATTTTTTAAAAACAAAGCTACAACACCCCAGTCCAAGTTCAATGCAGATTAGTATTGTTGAACCTTCGATATCTTCCACACAAAGAGTGAGCGCTCTCCTCTGGGTTATCGCAGCGCAGTGACCTAAAATAGCGGCTTACCCAAAATTTGGTTTCGTCGCAGTTTTGGAATTTTTCTCATTCATTTAAAGCTTAAACAGAGCAAGCAAGTGGTCGCCTGATAGCGCAAAGTCTGGGCTACTAGGCGGTCCCATATGCGACTCCTGATTCCGGATGTGAAGAACAGGGCAGTCCATGAATCGATTTACAGTCACAATTTCGGTTCAGTTACCCAAGTGAGGGGCCATTTTCGTAACCTATTGTCGCATGGATTTAGCCAAGTAATATAGCAAAAATTCTCTTAATTCTTTATATGATCTGTAGTGGTGCTCCGCTGCAGTTTTACGCACTTTAACAACATAAAATTAGGCAACAGAAATTCTAACATTTTGGTCGGCCTTCTTATAAAATCCTTTAAAAAACAAAGAATGAAGGAATACTCGACAATCCGCATATGAAAAAATACTGCATGAATTGCAGGAGATATTAGAAGTTTGGGGAATAACGTTTGGCAACACATTCATAAATACGTCGAAACTTCAGCGCGCATTTCCAACTTAACACCCTAATAGTTTACCTCAAATTAGCGCACTTACTATGGCTATTGCTACTCGGACTTAGCACATAACGGACAATACAACGCAACGGTGAGTCGTACTTGTTCTGACCCTTTTTCTTCAGTGGTAGTTTGCTCAGATTTTGCCTGTTGGGGTCACTTCACACGGAGATTAGGAACATGAGACCGAATTCCGGCGTGGCCACAGCCAGCCACCTTTGGCCGGCCAGAACTTGGAAGAAACTACTGATTTCAAAAAAAGAAACGACAATGTTATGCAAAATGACATTGATAATTGTGTTCAGCACCTCAAATAACCGCCTATGCGCAGTTTCAGATACTTCTGTAAGATACCACTTCTAACGTATCCCTACCGTAATCCTAATAAAATGGGGTTATTATACGAAATGGACGTGATACTAGTGTACAACACCCAAAATAAACCCCCTCCGTAAAGTTTTTGCCTGATTTCTCCTGAAGATTTTGGCCACATTTGGCTGCCTTTCAAAAGTCGGCTGATTGTAGCCGCTTTCCTGGCTAAAAGGCGAGCTGACAATGAGAATTACGTTTTCTACCACCCACCGTAACTTCACAAAAACGAGGGTTTGACACAAAGTGAATACGATAGTTGTGTTCAACATATCGGATGACTCCTATTTGCGAAATTTAAGGGAATTCTGTGAGATACCATACCTACCGTAACCATACAAAAACGAAGGAACCTGTCGGTGGCCGAGTCTGGCCGGCCAAAGGTGGCTGGCCACGGCCACGCC
This sequence comes from Ancylostoma ceylanicum, assembly GCA_000688135.1. NCBI lineage: Eukaryota > Metazoa > Nematoda > Chromadorea > Rhabditida > Ancylostomatidae > Ancylostoma > Ancylostoma ceylanicum. The sequence goes on from JARK01001598.1 coordinate 168,862, forward strand.
GGAATTCGGCCTATGTCATACATTTTACACCGTAACGCATGCAATGTAAGGATACAGTATGCGCACTGTAGATACTGCAGATGTATTTTCCCCCAGAATCTAGTGAAACATTGCACAGTAGGGTTATTTGATATATTGAACACAAATGAGACATCTCCTTTATACGGGATGACAAGAAATTATGGAATGCGGTTCCCACTCTAGCTTCCTGCGCTACATATCCCGCTTTGTCTAGTGCCTATGATTATTTTAACTCCTTCTAACATGATGGTGCCCAACTCCCGGAATTCGGAAATTCACATTCAGAGTTCGCACACATGGCACATTTTTGTCTCTATCACAAAAATCCTACATTAGAACATCGTCGAAATGAAACGAACTTATGTCCAACAGGTGAAGACACCTAAGCCGTATTGAAGTAAGTTACTCGACCAATGACTTTCGTAGCGGTGAGCGATACTTGAGACAGAGCCTGGAATAAATTTCCTTGTAGTTCCACAAAGCACGGGCAAGAACTGTAGACGACTTGCCAGAAAAAAATAGGGAGTGGTATTCACGGAAATGGTCACTATTATAAAAACTTCCTCCTGATGTACGAACATGCTTGCTTTCGTATGTTCAGGGGCACTATATGTATTGCTAGAAAATTCGGGGTAGCTCTAAAGCCGTTTCATAATTTTTGCCACTCCCTCCTAGAAGACATTTTTATATGATCACTATAGACATACTATGAGTAGAGCTCCTACAGTATGGACACCGTAGCGCGACTCAAAAACCTCAGCGTGTGAAACAAACTTCATATTCGTTATCAGCTTATAAAATATGCCCTTGGAGACCGCCCATGCGCAAAAGTTAGGCACAAATTCTCTCTGGTTCAGAATTGCAAAACCTGCACTGTCGCGAATGTGTTAATGACTGAATAGGTAAGTAAATAAGTAATTCAAAGCATAGCGTAAAGCTCACGGAAAATGAGGAAAAGAAGCTTGTCGGAGCTCAATAGACGCCCCAGACATTCTTGCAGTAACATTCAAAGAAACTAATAAGCCTTGATGTTATTTGAACTTTATCTGATCCCTATATTTCTCATATCGTTTAATGTTCATTCATCTTAATGTCTACAAAATGTCTTAAGGGGATTAGCGGTTTTCTGCTACAGAAACAACTACTTAGCAGAAATGGCAACGCAGTTCATAATTTTACAATAGTTGTTTTCTCACCATACAAGAGGTACATAGCAGAAAATGTCATGTCAATTGTTCTCACGTTCACACACCAGATAGCAGTTGTTTTCTTCTCAGTGTGTAGCAAATACTGAGCGAAAAGGTTAGCTGGCTCAGAAATTCACACCCACACAGGGATTTGCTAAATGCTTGCAGCATCATACCGTTTACTTTCAGGAATAAAAATAACAGTTTGACATTCATGGAAATTTTCGGTAACATGCATACGTACGTAGGCCGGGTAGCTTTGGGCCAGCCCAAACAAATGCGAATTTCCTCTATTTTCATAGAGATAATAAAGCAAAAGCAATCTTGATGTGCTGATAACGAATAGAAAGTTTATTTCGCATGCTGATGCTTTTTTTTACAGTTGCGGTATCCATACTATAGTAACTGTACCTACAGTATGCCTTCAGGGTAGACAGAGCGGGCTCCAGTGATCTTCTGACTCGCACTTCTCGAGCACCATAGCTATACAAGCTCTGTCATCCTGAGTTACACGAAGGGCATTGTATCATCATTCCGTGAAGTACGTCGTGAAGAAGTCTAACCATCGCGCTAACGGGGTTTCCGAGGTGGATGGTGATGCAAGAAGAACCATAGAGTTGAAGGGGTAGGTTCGGATACATGTGTGTATCGTCTTCTGCACTACATCCTCGATGCTCTTCTGAGTTCTGCAAAGCGCTCGCCTCCTTCTGCTCACCTCTGCAGCGGAGTCGTTGATCATGTTAACTTCCCCACATAGATATACATACGTACGTAGGTGGAGCATTTGGATTTGCTCGAACCACTGAGCAAGAATGGGACATTCGCGACCCATCTATTCTCGATGAACGTCGTCTCTATCGGATTCTGGTGGACATTGATCTTTCCACACGCGTCGCCGGAGTCGACCAGCACCCGTTTCTCTTGGTGGATGGTTGGCGTTAGGAGAACCTCACTATTAGCGGAGCGAGGATAGTTCATTCGCCAGCCATCAACTTGCACTTTCATGTTTTTCCGTTCTAGTCTTCGGATGACGTTGTCGAAAATGGTGCTGAATAGTTTTGGCATAGAGTGTCAGAATAGAGTGTCGCTCTGTCGAGCCCCTGTACTGACGCCGATGGTGGTGTTAGTGTTGAACGGCGGTATCTTGGTCGTGATGTGGCTGCAGAGCTTACGAAGTATTCTGACGCAATGAATACCTACACTCTGATTGTCCAGGGCTTGCTTTTGCGTCAACGGAATCGAAGGCTTTCTTCAAATCGACGAACGTGAATCAAAAGGGAATCTCGTATTCTCGTGATACCTCAATGAGTCTCGTGAGCGTGTGTACGCAGTTCATGGTCCTAGATCCTTTCCAAAACCCTGGTAACTCGGTTTTCCTTCGACCTCATCTTCCGATTTTGAAGTTTTCCCGCGTGAAGAGCAGCTAGAAGACAAGAGTTTAAAAAATGAGTTCATCGTGTTAAGCTACATTTGAAGTCTAACGGCTTCTGGAATAGTACTAAGGCTAGAGAACAAAGTGCGAGAGACCACAGGGTAACTATATAATGAACAGTGGCATTATAATTATAGTGGTCATTTATTTTCGAAGAAAAAAGACATTAAATCCCACTGCTTGGTCACATAGTTAATTTCGAAGATATTGTTGTCTCATGCACTTTTTAAAAAATAATTTCTCCAAAATAAAGCAACAGTATTGCATTTTTTTCGGCAAAAAATTTCATGTTCTGCAAAAACAAAAGCCCAAACAATGAAATCGTAAAAATACTTGAAATTCTGAATATGGATCTCCATATGTATATGAACTCAGAGTGCCTAAAGCAGCGATTTTCTAGGTGCGTACGTTCGGATACGGTCACCTCATATTACTTTCCTTCTCTACTATTAGAAATGAAGAGTATACTTATGTGAGGATTGATAATGACTAGTTAAGCTGTTTCACCTTCATTCCTTCGATAACAGCTTTATAAGAATCGTAGAGAAAACCAGAAAAAACGATATGTTCGGCAAGCTATAAAATCCAACGAAAAACCAGGAAAAATTACGAATATAGTGTGCATAACAAAGTATGGCAAAATGAGTCAAGCTAAGCAAATGTCATGAAAGTTATTCAAACGGGAATTCAGGGGAAAAATACAGAAAACTGGAAATTTCCCACAGTCTCAAATGCTGCCGAACTTTCCGAGCTTACATTTACCAAAAAGGAGAAAACAGGATGGCTGAAGGTTGGCTCCACGGCTCCACTGATCTATCACGGATATTTCAGAGTTTGCCACCCTAAGAGTTTAGCAATTCATCGAAACCCATCGCTGATGTATTCTGCGCTTTTTACAAGAGCTGAAGACATCTTGTGTCTAGGTGGAGGGGAATGAAGGAGTGAGAGCCACTAGAACCACTCGCTGCTACAAATAAAGCATTGGTTCTTTTTTTCACGAGTATTTTGCTTGACAGAGCAGCATTTATAAGTTTTGGCTAGCAAGTCAGGAATACATATTATGTAAAAACCAAGTGAGCGTCTGTCCAGACTCCACCAGATTGCGTGAAGGCGGAAGAAGGTGTGGAAGCCCAGTGTTTCTGCTGTGCTTGTCGTTGTGTTCTTGGTATTTGAAGGGTTGTTTCTTTGTTCTACACAGGCATAGGAAATCATAGCATATAAACATAGATTTACAAATCACTAGAGTATTTCGCGAAGTACTGCGCTAGGGAAAAGATGTGGGAGTTTTTCCACAGTTGCCACTTTTGTACTGAGCTCAACGGATCCCCAAATGGTGTTGCTAATGGGAGCTAGGCAATCTAGACAAATCGTCACAAAATATCGCTTGTATCAATTTTAACCCAGCGCGACGATGGTAATTTTAAAACCTGATTTCATGAACAGTTCCAAGTCCTCATTCTCACTGAATGGATCCATTCTTGAGGCTAGAGATCCTGTTGAATAGGAGACCAGCCATGCACAGATCTAGGTATATGCGCTATGAAGCGCAGAGCCAAATGAAAAAAAAATCGGCAAAAGCAAAGCCAAGACTGGAGTATGATCCTATGAGCACCACTCACAATGACATAAAAATAGGAGTTTAAAATCGAGAGCAATTTATTAAATTACCCAGAAAATGCTGGAAGATTCGCTGATAAATTTATCAACAGCGCGAAGCTCGACGAAGATGTCCAAGTTATGTATACGTACTTCGAAGACAGGGTCTCATCTCTACTTATTTTGCGAAACTATTCAAAGCGTAGAAGGTGCGCAAGTTCCAGAATAAAAACGTGTTCAGGAAGCACACAGAGCATCATTTTTGAGGGTGCTTTATGCGATGAGCGGGGAGTGCTGCTGCCAGACGTAGGAGAACCCGAGTTTATTACGATAGCTTCTGTTTTCTTCATCACCTTTGACGTCAGTATATGAAGCGGACTAAGTCGACTACGCCTTCCACCGCAAAAATAGTGAAGTAGATTTGACGAAAATCACTGTCATACGCGATATCCTGCGAAGACGACAGCTGTTTTCCTTGGGTGCAGCCGCAAAACGGCGCTCTTGCTCGGGATTTTTTCCAACCTATTCTGGCTCTCTGGCTCGGTTGTATAATAAAAAATGGGGCACGAAATGTCAGACAAGGACGAAATGCTACCATTCAAGGAGGCCATGGATCTCACAAGGGCCACTATATTGCGTTTCGAATTTCCCCCAGACGTTTTGCAATATCCTCCAGTGACAAGGATACGCATACGTACTCGGGCTGGACATAAGAAGAGCGAAATGCTCCCCTAGCTATCAGGTTTGGATAACTGAAGCCCAGGAATGGCCGCTGACAACATATTCAAGGGCATAAATTCAAGGGCATTTATTTACTTATTTATTTGTTCATACACCAGCAAGGTGCGCCAACACAACAAGCAGCATGAGAAGTCGGAAGATAAGATAATCGGAGTAGACATATGAAACAAAGTTCTCGGATCTGTCAGAGCAAACACAGGTAAATGGAAAATCCAGAAGAAATCATAGTTTCAAAGATCTTAAACTGAAGGAAAGGTTGAAAAGTCAAGTCACTTGATAGATTCGTTGCCGACAAAATTGAATTGAAGACAACATTTATGTAATTTGAAGCGCTGACTATTCAAAAAAGACTAAAAAGTATGCGCTATTGTATTCGAGGCATCGACTTCTCGAAAAACTTCAAACAAGGAACAGGAATCAGATCATTCGAAATTCCGAGCTTTAAAAAAAGAAAAGAGTCAAATATAGACAAAGATCTGAAGATCAAGCTCTGCCCAAATCCATCGTTGCAAGGATGGCTGATCTCATATCCATGGGTATGATTGCTCATGAATAGAAGCTGGATATAAACAACATCGCATAAGGGTAAACACGCTGCTGTGTGTCAGGTAAGGGGTAAATTTGGGCACTTTTACACGTTAACCATGGGCAAACTCAATTATTCATGCATATATCCAAGTACTGCATGGATAGATTGTCATATTCGATAAATAAATAAGTAAATAAATAAATAAATCGACAAACACATATTTAAAGCATGTCATCGCTAAGGATGAGAGCCAGAACACCCAAACAACATCAACAACATCATTTCCAACACCTTCACTACACTCATAAATAAGAATTTTCATTCAGAAGCACCACTACCGTCTTCAAAATTTCAGGGAAAAAAAGGAAAAATGCTCGAAATCTCTGGACTATTCAAATTTTTCGGTAGTCTCATTGTTTTTTAACCATTTTAGATCACTCAACGCTCTGTGAACATAGCGGATGAGTGCAAAGGCGGCAGCCATAGCGCACATGAAGACAGACAATCGGATATCGGCCCCGGATATTTGATGCAAGTAATTGAGAGAGCAGCAGAAAATTGTCGAATCCAGCCAGCACCACGAGTGCAATCCTACACATCGTCAGAGCCGAACAAACGAGAAAACAATGGTAATCGACCTCATGCAAGTGGTTGACTAACTCCACAATGGACCCTACATGAGAGATCACTCATTTTTCGTGGATTTGTCAAAATCCACGTCGCACAGTGACAGTGGAATTAATTCTCATCTACGGAAGAAATAGAGCAACAAAGGGGTGAACAAAGAATAAGAAGACACTACTGACTGCGGGAATCATGTCCTCAAGAAAAACTTATTGAACTGACAGCATAAAGAATCGGGCTGTATGGATACGGCTTCGTTAGGTCTTCTCCATTTTTGAGCAAAAAAGCGTCTATTGAACATATAAACAACATGCTTTTTCCACCAGAGTTCCTACCAAACCGTAATTGAGTAAGGAAGAAATAGATCGAAAAACTACATATGTGCGTAAGCCAACACGTCTCAGGAAACAAAACTTATCGACTAGCAGGAATAATAATGACCCATAAAGAGCACCTGGCGAAAAGTAGAGGAAAATCGCAAGTATCCGAGGTTCATGTGTAAATACCCGCTATTCTTCCAATAGAATAAAGTCCTTAAAGATCAACTATGAAAATGATATTTAACTGTTGCTCTGAGGCCGTATGCATCATTGAGATTACCCGGGTAAACGTGCTAACAGCGTACAAATTCACCCATCGTTGAGACGTGCGTCAACATATTCGCCCTGGGTGATGTCAATGATGAATCTAGAGGGTGGAAAATCTGGTATATTATGTGTTAGTGTTATATGTTAGTTTTTGAATACTACTATTACGAATGAGCATACATTGTGTTCAGCCGACTTCGAGTCGTAAAATTTGCAAAACATTCCAAACTCCTGAAAAATACCTGACTAAGCCAAATCAATTTCATGATTTCTAGCAACTGCAGACTAGCATTGAAAGCATTTCACCAATTTCAAAGCATCCAGGAATAACCATACTCTTTGAAACCACGTAGGATAGAAGAAACCTCGAGCTCTGCGACTTTGTAACAAGGAGGTTGAAATAGAAAAAGCTACAGTTGTAAGTAGATACTTGGTTTACTGTACCAGTGAGAAATAGCCTTTGTGTGAAAATAAGGCTGAAAGCGAAGTAAAGACATGGCTGAAAACGAAAAGTAAGAATGATGTGTCCTTGTTATGTGTTTAGCAGTGGTTATGATTTTCCTGAAACGATGTGGGCCACACCAACTTCATGGTGTATGAAATGAATAGATAAATATACAGGGATCCATGTTTTGCATAAATTTGCTCGAACTCCTCCAAATGAACCACCATTGTAGAGATTATTTTTCTGCTTTCATCAGCTTCTAACATTACTTAACACTGGTATGCAGCGTGGAAAATTGACATGGATTGGCAGAACTGGAACAGTTTTCAAATGCATTCATACATATCCAGCTAGAAGCTTCTGCACTCATATGATACAGTGTCGGCCAAAATTATATAGCCTTTTCAATTTCCCTCCATTAACTCTGTTAACGCAAAGTTCGGGTCACCGTAAAGACTTAAAGCTCAAATTTTTAAAATCAACGGGCTTTGAATGTCTACAACAATCATAAAAATTTGAACTTCGAGGCTTCACGTTAAGTCAAGATTTACGTTAACAAACGTTATGGAGGAAAATTGAAAAGGCTATATAGTTTTGGCCGGCACTGTATGCTTAATCTTAGACAGTAGACATTTTTTCAACCTAAGACTGGTTTGACTCTTCTCCTATGACCATAATCCTGGCCCAAATCGGCGCATACCTGCAAAGGCAAACATCCTGAAATCCCACGCAGATTCAGTACTTAGCAATTAACACGACCGGGTGTTATCATTATAAATGTCTACTCGACAAGAAAAGACGAAAAATGCAGCCGCAGCGCACTCAGCAAATGAGGTCCTTTGGTGCAGGATGGTGGGCGGGTGACCAGTGCTAGGATATTTTCCAGGACATATTAGTGCATGCTGAGACAAGCACGTCTTATAAGTGTTTTTGTAGCACACTGTGGACGTTATGAATGGTTGATGGTGGAGAAGGCATGGAGGATGTTGCGAAATATTTTGGAAAAACAGGATATTTTTGAAGCGTGGATAGTTAGCTAGTGGAGATCTACCTCCAAAAAAAGTTTTAAAAAAATCCCTTACGAGGTGTGAATGAGAGAACATTGAACTGAGACTAGGTATATTCGGACATTCAGGCGTCTCCGTAATGGAATCATTTGATTTCCATAAATTTCCAGCGACTAAGCAATTTTAATTGTCGTGCAACGTCGAGATGAGTAACGCTGATATGACACCATGCTCCAGTACTCTGCAAGTGCTTGGCACGCTATACGAGTAATTCCGTACTCCTCATGACTGAGTACAGACTGGAACGTGTTCGCTATTTCTGACAAATTCCCATAAAAACAAAAAACCGGTAGGAATTCAAGGAAGTCAAGTTTTAACCCTTCTACAATGATTTCAACAATTTCCGTCATTTTTTTGCTGAAGAAAAATGAAAGTTCCCATAGTTTTATTAAAATAGACATAAATTTTATTAATATAAACATTTGGATTCTAGCTGGAAATTGAAGAGTACCGCCCCAAAGGAAATCAAGAAAAAGGAAGAAGAGTTCCAAATGACTGAATTGCACCTGAAATTCGTTGCGAAAGCTCCGAAAATCGGCTTCAGACAGGCGAAAATTCAATCTGTTGCATCTCTACGAAACGACAAGCCTAATTACAACTCAGATGCGAATTGCTTATCCTAACCCAGTAGTTACATGCAAATCTCCTGCAATTACTATCAATTACTCCACATCTACTCAAACCTTCCAAACCAATCTCTTGCTGAAGCTATGCAAGATTGTTCTCAGGGAGGGAATCAGCTTCAATTTCTACGATAAGACAAATTTCCAGCGAACGAAGCGTACTGCATCTGTACCGCCTACGGTCTTACGTATGTCCACTTGCAGACCTTTTACAGCTTCTCACAAATCTTGAAAAAAAAGGTCTCGAACGTTCCACCATTTTGCCCCAAATGCTTCTTTCTAATCCTTGTATACTAAAATATAAGATCATAAGAGTTGAGCAAAAATTTGTGAAGGAAATTCAAATTTGAGCGAGACAAACATGAGTGTTTTTGACTTTGGATTTGACATTTTCGATAATTCTCTATACTTATCTAGTAGATACTCTTCGCGATTTTCTTTAGTTTATTTGTTAAAGTCCATGCCTTTTTGGCTTGGTTTCTTTTAAGATTGGAGAGCAGTCCTAGTGCTACATAGGAACTACAGTTTTATAGCTCACTTAGCGGGAAAGAAGGCATAGAAGGTCGTAGTAGACGTTGAAAGTCGTAACCTCGTGAAGCGCTTCGTGCCTAGTGGGCGGGATTCCCTGATGAGTGCCCGTCGCTATTGGCCGTTTTTATGTTTAGCCAATAAGAGAAGACATCATAGCTAACGAGGCTTAGGCAATGCGCAGTGTCTTTAAGGAATACTCACACAAACGAGTTGACGAACCAGTAGCTTCACCTCTCGTCAAGGTTAACATTAGTTTCATGCAAATACTACGTACAATTGATTTTGAGGTTCTTTGTTCCTTTTACTTTTTTAAGCCACCATACTCCCTCACAGAGGTGATGAATTTAAAGATGAAAAAAAAATCCCAGGTTCTCTCCTGGAAAGAGACTTGTTCTATGTTGCCGTGCTAAATCGTAGATCAGTTCTTCACAATTTCCTCCTTGACTGAGCGTCAAGTCTGCGCAACGAGGAAAACACTCAAGAATTCGCATAGCTAAGCGGAGAACGAAATTTAAACTGATTTTTCTTCTTGTTCGCGAATCCACATCGCATCGCAGTGCGATCGACAGCCGGCGTCAAATTTTGCCCTTTAAACGCAGCAACAAAGCGATTCAATTTGGCGTCTGGCTCGTTGCTTGCCCTTCATATCCACTTAGACTACATACTAGCAGCTAATCATCTACAGAACTCCAACGCCTTCAAGGGTTTTTGGATTTGATTTCCGCGTTCCCTGGAGATGAACCATATCAGGGAAGAAAACTTGAAGTGGTAGAAAAAAAAAGTGATGAAGTGAAAACTGCAAAGAGCGACAAAGCCGGTGATTTAAATAAACAAGAAAAGTGATTTTCGCTATTACTAAGGAAGGCACTTCCTCCTGGGTATTAGAACAAATTAAGCTAATCGCTACGAGGAAGTGCTTCACAGCAGAAGCCCTACATGTGCTCCTGAACGCAATGAGAAGCCGGAACTATCCTTTCATTATGCTCTACGGTAGGGACCGTCTGGAAATCCCAATTGATGGCATGAAACATAGCGTCGATGGCAGTGGCCCTTCTGCGGCCTCAAAAATCACGCAACGCAACCGCGCCGCTCACGATGGAATCATCGCCGCAGTGGCGAATATGGGTTTTCTTTGTAGTTGCTCACCACATTTGATGTTAACCAATGAAAAAAACTACCTCATTATCGAGAAAACCCCATGCTCCCGAATAGGATCCCTGCTCGAGCGGCGCGTCCGCGCCGCGTGCTTTTCGCAGCCGCGGAAAGGCCACCGCCGACGCCCTCTGTACATACTTAGGACTGAACAACAGTAAGCGATCGGATGTACTGGAAGTAGAGCACTCCATTTCTATCTAATAGAAAATTTAATAGTTCAAAAAGAAGAGAGCAATACACTCCTGGATGAAAACTAGAAGCACTATAGTGCTCTCCCTCTCTTGCGTACTCTAATATTCGATTCGGCTCCCGAATAATTAGTTGAATTAACTAGCTATTCAGCTCTAAGCACACCACTTAGCATGCGTGTTCGATCCCAAAAACATGACAAAATGATGATCTGCGACGTACAAACTAACAATAAGAACAGTGAAGCTCAACGAGCGGTGGAAATCTCCCATTAGAATGCAGGCGTGAACGTGTTTTCCCGTACAAGGCACGGAATTTTAATCGTCTGCAGGAATTTTTTGAGAGAGGGAGCGTGGAAAATTGGATGGGCTGCTAAGAACGAAGTCTATCAGCAAGAAAAAAACACTGGGCTAGTAAGAAAAAAGCCATCGCTTCGTCAGATTCAGGACAAGACGCTTTCACAAGGCTTGATTCAGGCTTGTCAAGGATGGCAGAGACCAAAGTCTTGAGTTGATCCCGCCTCGAATTTATTTACTGAACATGATTTGAACTAGTTGCCCAATCGAAATTAGCCCTTCTGCCAAAATCTAACCTGATCCAGATAGGTTCAGAAAGATGAACCCAATGCTTATTCCCTTCAAATCTTTGCGCAGAATAGATCCCGAGAGCTAAATTTGATATGCTTCTCGGACACGTCACGAGTTGAAGCCTCATGTCACTGAGGCTCAAGTTACAAAAAAAGTGAGGTTGAGATGTCATTCGAGTTGCTATTCGGTTGCTATTCAGTCACTCTTGAATTCATATTCATTTTTCGTTCAGGAATTGAATTGCAATTCAATAACAATCGAATAAGAACTGAAAAGCAACTCTTATGACATCCCATGTTCGCACATTCTATCATTTCAAGCCCCAATTTGATGAAATTTTGCCCCTGGATGCATAAATGAAATTACCAAGGGTATACGTATTGATGCCCGTGTCAACGATTGGTAAACTAGGGAGCGGTAACCCGTTTACCCTGGGTAATCTCAATGATGCATGCGGCCTATGAGTTGGACATACCAGTACTCACAACATGAGAGCCTCCACAATATGTGATTCTAATAGCGAAACCAGTCGCAAAATCCTCGTCTACATTGTAGGGGAAGCTCTTGCACTGAACATTCTCCTTAAAAAGCAACGAGAACTATTCCACGACATTCGGAAGAAGTGATATTACGCCTTCACTTGGCTATTCTGCTTCTTTTGCATCGGTGAAACATCTGCCCGGCGGCGCCATCCACGAATTTTTGTTCAGGTTACCACGTAGATTCTCTAGATCTCACTATTATGCATTAATTACTAATATTAGGTTGGTGCAAAAGTTTTGCAGCCTCTTCTTCGTCGGATTTATTTTTCCTTCAACAAACTACGCCCTTAACAAGCGGCATAAGTTTTATAATTGGTGGAGACCACTACTTATTTCACGAGCACATCATTGGTGCCACGAGAAGCTGCGAAGTGGGAAATTAAGAGGCAGCCATTTTGAGTTGGCACGTTTGCCGATTTTTTTTTCCTTGGGTAGCCAGAGCTTCCGAAGTTAGGGAAGGTAACACCCACACAGCAAAATTCCTCAAGAAATTCACGGTTGGTAAACCCTTTGTTAAACCGTTAAACTTGTCGAAATTTAAGGCAGGTCCTGGAAGCAAATTTTGGCCGATTTCAGCTACGCAAAAAATAAATCTTTATGCGTCTTTAGCTTGATTAGAGCATCTCCGACTTTTCAGATTGAATAACAACGATGGGTGATGCTCAGAGTACTGCTTCGAATCAGCACTATATGGATTGAACCGTCCAACAAGAATTCCAAAAAAACCTAAGAGAATGCTCTAGAAAATGCTCGTCTACTTCCTCTAAAACGGAGGCCATCAAGCCAGTGCTCGGCAGCGGAATTAGTGGTGGTCTCTGGGTTGAATGATAGGAACGTGTTTCGAACCAATTTGCTTGTGGTCTCATTGGAAATTCAAGCAAAAAAAAAACGGAAAATTAAAATGCGATGTCCGTGAATTTTCAAATATTTCTTGATTTCTTAGCGCAATGGAGAGCCATGGAAACTACCTCAAAAGAGCAGAATTTGCTTGGATCCGTTCGGTTTTTTTTCACATTTCTACCGCCTCTGAGCTGCTCATCGCTCCATTGATAGGTCTCGCCACTTGGACTGCAAAAATTTGAGAAAATCGAATGAATCCAAATTCCCCAGTTTTTGAGTTATGATAAGATGCGACAAGAGTGAGATCAACAGTGTGGTCCACATTTTATGAATTCTTCCACGACATCTAAGGAGAATTATGGGATTTGGAAGGAAAACCGACAAAACTTTGGCGCCTACCTAATATTTTATCATGCACAAGTCGTCAGTAACCAACAAACTCGTCCAATGAGGGAACGGCTGTTTTGTAGCGCCGTAATGAAAAAAAAAACGGCGGTGGGAAAAGGCAGACAAAAAGAACTATGTAGAAAGACAGGAGGGAGAAGGGAAGAGGAAAATGGGAGAGATTCCACCTACATGCTTTTTTTTGAAAACCCAGTAAACAATCGTGAGTGAATTTTTTTACACGGAAGCAACAAAATCACACTGCGAAATAGACTTTCAAGCCCTATTCAAACGCAAAACGATTTTGTGGCCCTTAAAAGGAAAACTCTGATTAAATTATCGTGAATCCAGGAAAAATTCAGGAAGCTTGAAAATTGTTTTTTCCCGATGCGATAGGTAATTAAAGTCAAGAAGATCAAAGCAAAGTTTGCAACAGAATGACTCAGTGGCCCACGTAGATCAAAAAGATCTGAAAAGCCGAATGTCTCGGATAGATCAAATTTGCGCCTGTGACGAATCAATAAAACTGATGTAGGGCGTGAGTATGCTCAATAAGAGCCGCCCGCTTATAAACGGTTTAATCCGAGGGATGATCTTGAAATTCATAGGGGGCGTTGAGCAAGCTACGCACAATTCACATCCACACATACGGAAAGCGTCATTTACGTGGCAACACATCTGCCCACTCAACTCCCATACCCTCCTACGCTTCCACACTTCCTCGACGCGATTTTACGACCTAAACACCGCAAAACCACATGTTGTGATGAATAGTCCACGCAAAATAGAAGAACAATGAATAATTTCAACTTTTGCTTGCGTCGGGTTGACCACATGTCTGCAAGACGCTGCGGATCTACCGCAGTACATAAATCAAGTTTGTTATGTTACACTTAACCTACACATGATATAGGTTATGGGATCCAAGTCGCACGGAAGTTCCTGATGACCTAGAATGACCAGAAAAGTCGAGAGTACAACGGTAAAGTTGAAGCAGAATGTGGACGATATGTTAGGGGGGGGGGGGGGGAAATTGAAGCGCGAGGATGCATAGCCTGAAATGAACGTTTTTATGGATGCTGCTGTCAGCGCCTACAAAAACACATTAGATGGAAAACGCTGTTCAAAAATGCGTACAAGGGTTGCTAGGAATGCAAAGAGAATGTCTCCATCGACAAGTTAGACCCATCTCTCCGTTACATCTTGAAGTAATTAAGAGTGCAATATTTCTTTAAATCATTGGGAAAAAAAACTACCACAGAGCTCCAAAGATGGAAGTTCAGCTTCCGAACCAATTCATCCAGGAAATCTCGGAGTGGTTGCACCTCCACATCACTATAGAGTAAAACTCATCTGTTTGTGTGTTTGTTGGTTATCGCTTATATCTCACGATCCAACCAACAAACACACATGAATCCTATACCGTTCGACTCAGAATTGTGCCCCGCAGTGCAACGTCAGGGTCTTTTGCCGCTTTTTCCACAGTCGGTTTTATCGATTTTTGGCCCCCTATCCCCATCACTATAGAGTGGGTCTTTTCCCGTTTTTCCAGAAATCGGTTTTATCGATTTTTGGCCCCCTATCCCCATCACTATAGAGTAAACTCATCTGTTTGTGTGTTTGTTGGTTATCGCTTATATCTCACGATCCAACCGACAAACACACATGAATCCTATACCGTTCGACTCAGAATTGTGCCCCGCAGTGTAAAAAATCATTATTATCTGCGCAAAGCGCAGCTTCGCCGCGCTTCGCGTAGATCACGATGATTTTTTTTGCACTGCGGGGCACAATTCTGACCCGAACGGTTTAGGTTTCATGTGCGAATGTCCATGAATAGTCTACCACAGAAAAAAAGCGGATGTTTGTTTATTGTTTATTCATTAACTTATTGGAATACAAGTTGCTATCAGTGGTTAAACTCTCAGGGTTCTGTCTGAAGTCAATTGAGCGTTTTCGAAAGGGTTAAATGCGAAGTTGAAGTTTCTATACGGAGGCGATTACCAACACACAATTTGATTACATTCCTACAAGTGCTCCGACTCGCCTTCGGCGAGCTTCGCAAAAGTCGGCTTCATCTGCTTTGTTGAAAATTATTGGTACGTTAGTACCGAAGTCCCGCGAAGCGGGCAAGTGCGAGACTCGCCGGAGGCGAGTCGGAGCACTTGTTTTACATATCCTTCTTAGCACATTTCCTAACGATTTCATTCTCCAATGAATCGCAAGTTCTTCTTCCAGTAAGCTTATGTAAATATTTTCTCCTGATGTGTTTTGGCTTCTTGGCCACATATTCGAAATTTCTTTCTCCTAGAGTCCTTCTGCAAATTCGCCAGCGTTTCTGGAGGATCCTCCAACGACATAATTTTCGCGTTGTAAGTCGTCGTGTTCGCAGTAGGAAAGTAGTCCCTTGGCTTCATCAAAATTAGGAAGATCTTTAGTAGCGGCCACTAAAATATTATCAGAGGTACTTTTGTGATCCGATTCTGTTTTATATCTGTCATGGACAAGCCATTCGAAGGAGACCCGAAGAAGTTCAAGGAAATCCTTATTCCCACAATGTAACTTCGACAAAACTCGAACAAGAGGTGAGTTGGAGCAGAAATTTCTATCATCTTTGTACACTTCCTCTGATCACATGTTATTGGCCGCTATTATATGAATATTAAATTCTTTGTCCAGAAGATTTCAGCTGATGAGATGTCTCAATGGGCCCCGAAATTCAAGAAGCTGAAGTTCTTGCAGGTAGGGTCACCAATGGCTACATCAAAGCTGGCTCGGAAGTTGATGAACCAACACACGACCAGCTTCACGTCAAGTTCAACTCCTTTATTCACGGAGTACGGACACCTACAGAAGGCTGGTTCAGGGCTGATAAGGCACACCATAGTTAGTGATCTGAGGAAAGCTAGCAGAAGAATCGAAGGTGGTGTGGATATTTCCACTTCAACGCGCTAGTAAGAACACGAACTTTAGCTTTTATAATAAATTGAGTTGAATTATAATAAATTTTGGCCTATGTTAGTACAATAAATGCTCGTCATTAGTTCCACCCCAAAGGTCTGCGTTTTTCTAAAGATAATCATCATATTTATTCCGACCTCTCAGAATTCGAGATCACTATTCATTAGGTATGGGTACAATTCCAAACTAAAGAAAAGTACCAGATGTATAGCTGATATGGTAGGATTGATAATGGAGTGACAAAGTCCATAATGTGAATTGTAAGATACTCGAAACACATGCGCGATGACAGGATCAAAATAGAAGGTGTTAGAACTCAAACACTAGAGTACCCCTTAATTAACATACTAGTTAGTATTATTTATTACATGGGATAACCATGTGAATACATAGCATAGTTTTGAATAGAAAATGTAAGTGATATCATGTCCAAGTACAAGTATATCAATATTCAATACTAAAGATTGGTGAGCAGTAAACCTCACGAGTTCGAGTTAGTTGTCCAGGCACTCGTCAATGGCAGTTTTATAAAAAAAAAGTTTCACTGGTTCTCAAAGTTGAAAGTTGTTACTCGTTCAAAATTTTAAAAGCCATATGCTATAAAAAAGTGGCTGGCACGAATAGGAGTGAGGCTTGAACCTCAGTACTGAGAAGTGGTATCCAGCTCTTCATATAGAGCCTCTTTGACGAATATTTTTCTTCTGGCATACGTACATCACAAAGTTTCCCACATTCTCAGATCAACTTTCGTCATTTTGTAGAGCTTGCAAACATTTTCAAATTACTTCAACTTTCAAGTATGTGAGACTACTAATGAGCGATCGTAAAACTATGAGAAAACGTGGACAAAAAAGAACCGCCAACTTACAGTAGTCATGTGAAGGATCTAATGAGTACTCCGCAGTACTTACTCCACATCGCAGTTTATTATTCAGCAGGAATTGCGTCTCCGTTTGGCTTTGACACAGCCTCGACATCTACTGGAATGTGAATTCACAACGGCATGAAGCAGTAGCGTGTGCAGAAACTGGTTCCAGCGGAAATCATGAGATGTGAGCGAAAAAGACGTTCCCACCTAAAATTACAGAAGTGGAAAATCCTTGAATAAATAACCAACAATGTAAGTGGCCAAAAACAAAAGCACATCAGATAACACTCTACTAGATGTTGCGTCAAGATGTTAGTTCCATGACGCTTCATGGAACAGAGACTATCGAATGAAATACCCAGAGTTAATTCTTCGCAGTTTTTTCCTCTGCTATAAGCTCACCTATAAGCTGCTTCAGGGGATCAAAAAATCTCTTTACCCGACAAAAAATCTTTTTACCCGGTGCGGGTATATCTGACGTTCTAAATCTAAATCAGCTAGAGTGAGCAAGGCTTTGCAGTTTTGAAATGGTTGCTTTTTCTCACAGCTAACGAGTAAATTTACGACAACTGGATCCCATACAATCTGCAAACATGAGGTCGCATAGCTGACTATATAGGTGCATGGGAATTTTCTTATAATCAATCTCTCTTTGCATATCCAAGAGTAGTTCCTTCTGTATTAAGTTTGGTTCTGCCATTCACATCGTTGTCTCCGTTATCCTAGCTCATCAATTTTGATGATTAAAATAAATAAATAAATAAATAAATAAATAAATAAAAGAATAAACAGAGTAAAATTACCGACAGTTACAACAATTTCGGTTTTTACACATTGCACAATCGCGCACTGCTCATGTCACGGAGCATTTCAAATTATAGACGTTTATTTCGTCCATATCATCGAGACCTAGCAGTATTGACTTGTTTTATTGTGGAATCAGGTTGCGATATTCTACCAAAGTGGTGTACGCTGAAGCATCTCGCTCTTCAGTAGGACCTACACACTTTATCCATTTCGAGAAGCCTGTAGTCTCAATACCTGAGGCAACATTCTAGAAAACCTTCCGCATCTTATTCAGCGCAAAAGTTTTGGTGAAGTCTCCCCGCTCGAGCAAGAAAATATTCCAACCTAGTTTTAGTGATATGCACTGCTGCCTGCTTCACAATAAGCTATAATATTTGGGAATTTTGAAAGAATTCCTGAGCTTAATATGATTGATCAACAATGGAAAGAGTTATATTATTATCAATAGCTGTGGCCTCGAAAGAGAGGAAAGAGAATGAGATAGGAAGGAGAAAACTTGCACAGAGGCACACTGCTAACTTGTGCTCAAGGAAAGTTGGTAGATTTTTATTCATTCACTATATATGTACACGTTAAAGTACGCAAGAACAGCTTTATATGAAAAGCAAATTTTATGTGGTCAAACAGATGACGGATGGCAGTCTGATGGTTGCTTGGAAAAAAAGCACAATAATCAAAAAATCCTGGGAAGATGAAGAGAGAAATGAATTTGCACAATGGTGACGATTTTCCAGGGTTCCCAGCTCGTGAACATGGGAATGGTTTCAACGAGGATGTCAATACGTAAGTGATTCGTGGAAGCTCATTCCGTAGCAGAATACATTTAAAACTAAAGCGAAGAACTTATTTTGTATTTGGATCCCCTAATAAGAGTCGCTGTGTTAGCTACTAAGGAATAAACGAATTTAAAGATCTCGACCATGGTGAGTGAGAATTTTTTTCCATAGAAAAAAAAAACACTAATCATCAAAGTGAAGCAGTTTTCACTCTACCTCATTAGCGTTGACCGCAACCCAATCTGATGGAAGTTTCGATCCTAAATCCCTACTCTATCAAAAGTTTTGCAGGAAAAACGAGCGTTGAAACCCTTTACTCGCTACTGTACCCCTACTACATACTCCTACTTTTGCTCGCCACTGTATCTGCTAAAACAACTGCCACTACAGTGCAAACAAAACGAGGATAATATTTAAAGGCGAGCGCTTATAAATACACCTTAGAATCGTAATGTGTACCTCAAGTGCAAAATAATGCCGTTTAATTCCTCATCCAAAATCCCGTATTCAACTTTCATAAGGTGGTAACAGCATTGTAAAACCTACTATATCACTCAGTTTTATTGAATAATCATCAGCACATCTGCCTTTCACTATTTCAAACTGATGTTTTGTTTCTGTTCCATATCTTCGTTCGCATGAGGAGGAAAAAAATGTGCACAAAAAGTCATGGGGGCCGAAATCGCATACTATCAATAACTCTCGGATCAATGAAACTAGCTGGTGGATGTTACTACACTAATACGCGAAACGTGAATCAACAACGTTCAAAGGATTCTTCAAAGATCTAAAGCCGAGAGGAAAAATGATCTCATGGATTTTGAAGTAGTTACAGCACAATAGGCGATAGGGTAGAAGAAGAAAGTAAAAACTTACTTCACAAAAATATCCAGGACTCAACATGAAGACAAGGACGCCACAGCAAAGAATAGAAGATTTAATACAGAAAACAATAGCAGCATTTTTCTGCTGTTCGGAGCAGAAATCTCGGAAAATCAAACATAGGCGAGAATAGGAAATTCAATACTCCACAGGCCACCCGAGCGTTTATTGGCAGTCTGTGATCTGCCACAGTCGGTCAAATGGAACGTATGCGATTATCCATAGTGGATGCGAATATCCATTGTATGAAGTTTGATTGGTCAAACCAGTGGAATTTAAAGCCTATACCTCTAGCATTCCTGTTGGCATTGTTAGGGTTTTTGAAATCAACGCGAGTCTATAAAATCTCTTCCTGAAGTTCCGGGTGAAAGATTGGCAGCTACTCCTCAGAATGGGAGTAGTGAGGTAAGGGGTGTGTTGCCACATTTATAAGCTAACATGTACATATTTGTGTTTAAAAACCCTGACAGCTGAACAATGGAATGGTCAACATTCTTTTGGAGATGAGCCAAGCATTCGCCCAAGGTTTTGAAGCGCGCATATTATAGAACATGGCTTCCAGAATGGATCCGGTAAGATCTAGTGGGTGTTCACCCTAGAGAGCAAGTGTGGAACCCATCTTAGGATTCTGCAGGGGTAGAGGATTTTATTATTCAAGACGTCTAAAGCGAACTGCATTGCTATGTTCTGTGGATCTTGTAGATGAATCGGCTTGAGATTTGTGAAAGAAATTGCTTACGATTTTTCACAGCGATGGTTAACTAGGTTCCCACACAGATTATAAGATTAGCATCCTGGAAAGAATCCATCTATCTGCTCTACTCAACGTATTCCCAAGGTTGTCTACGTAGATTTTCACATAGTCTACTAAGGTACGTTAACCAGTAATTCCGTTCATGGTTAACCACGATGTTTAACCGCAACACTATATAGTGCTTTTGTAGCTGGCTGGTCGGTTTTTGCACTACTTTAGGAGGTGTTGTGCTTCTGCAAGTTGTGAGATCGAGCAGAGCTCACACCAGAAGCGCTCGTACACCTGGATGGAGTTTGAAGGCCCTTACCAGCTGTTTTAAGGCCAATTACTCGATTGCTACAACCAAACAACCCGTTGAAACCACACAGAATGTAATGTTCAAACGCTGGAGAGCAGATAGGAGTTAATATCCTTAGTTTCCAAGCAGTTCATCGAACGGTAAGCATTGTGGCTTCTTTAGAGATGTAAGTACCACTGAACTGAGACGCAGTCTCCCAGAACTGATGTGGTAATTCCCATTGAATATAGAGAGAGTTATGTTGCTTGTCCTGGACTTGGTACATTCTCCTAGAACTCGCCTGGAATACTTAGCCGGCGAATATTACTGGAAATCACTTACGGGATATGGAAACCGTGTTGACCTCAACGTTACTGACTCGCTTCATCTGCTGATTCCAGCACGTTCGAGGACGAGTCCAACCCAGAACACATATACTCTTCATCTCGATATTCCCATATCCCACCATTCTTTCAACAGCCCTAATTCCACAAAGAAAAATTGAAAATAGCTCTATAAAAAGTTCTTTACTTTGCTCCTACATTTGCACACACACAGTAAACAATATTACACTATCGATTAGTGGTATATAAATTATAAATAAAAATCTTGACACGTATACCACCAGAATAATAGGTAAGGTACAAACAGACACAAATAACAACATCACTTCAAACAGTTGCACACTATGTGCAGCGTGAAGAAAAAATAAAGTTTTTTCAACGTCTACTATAACGACAAATGATGAAATATTAATGTACATTGAAACATCCAATCAGAAACGATGTCGACGGCGAGTACAAATAGAGGCGTAACTAGTTATCACGATACCTTATTTTGAAAGTGTACACTATACACTTTGTGTCGACGTTAAACAACGTTGCAATGGGGCATTTCCAGAAAGAATATGTTGATGACAGTCGAGTAAACAGGAAAAACGATAGAGATCACAGACGGTTGAAGAATCCCTGGCGAGTAGGTGACAAGTACAGAAACAAAGACGTGGTGCACTCGTGAATACGGACAGCTCAACACTCTCGCGTCGAGCAGTTCGACTCTTCCTCGTCAGTCTGGAAAACGGAATAAACCTCTGTATGCATTTGCGTAAACTTCCTTAGAATTCTTTGTGACGCAATTGTCCAGGCACTTGTCTCACAAATACGCAGTTCATGTTATTTAATATTTACTTATCATTCTTCTTGAATACAATGACATTCCCGATATAAAAAAGCAAAACAATGAGAAAAAATCGCTTAGGTGAGCAAAAAAAAAAAAACGAAATTTAAGTCAGACATCCACGGGATAACTACCAGTGGAGCGGAAGATCTCATAAATCTACTACATAGTATCTCGATTTTGACTGGTAGACCACCCACATTTTTAACTGTTAGTCAAAGAGCTTCATAAATACTTTAGTAATTATTCGAGGATCCATGTGTAAATAGAGAAAAAACGGACGCCCTTTCGTATTTTCAACATGCTGGATGTGAGCCAAACTCACAGTAGCCTGGCAACGCATACCTCCCCTCTTTAAATTTGGATGACGCAAGATTTTTGGATTTTACAGAGGGTGGCATTAGTTCTGACGTGGTTGGGTTGTTGTTAGTGGAAAAGGTGTGGAATCCAGAATTTGCTCTTTATCCATGTTTTCTTGGCATCACTTCACACAGTAAGAGAGCCCGTAGGTATAGCAGTGGGCTCAGGACTAGCAGGCTAGGGGTTGCTCACTTATTGCTGAAAGTGTCAATAAAATTTAACCACATCAGGAATACGGGAATAATAGTGATTGCTGACAGACCATGGCGATACTATGGATGCAGGTAATAAGAGTGGTGAAATCATCTCTAAACAATATCTAACCACAGCTTCTGAAAATCCACGAAATACATAAGCAAACAGCCATTATTCCGTGAAATCTCTGGCACAATTATGTACTACATAAATATTCACTTGGGATATGTCTAGCCAATCGGTTCTGAAACTCTTGGTCGATAAGCCGGAATGAAATCTTTTCCAAACT
Organism: Ancylostoma ceylanicum; assembly: GCA_000688135.1. NCBI lineage: Eukaryota > Metazoa > Nematoda > Chromadorea > Rhabditida > Ancylostomatidae > Ancylostoma > Ancylostoma ceylanicum. The sequence continues at coordinate 191,287 of JARK01001598.1, forward strand.
CAGCAAAAATATCAATATTTCAGAAGAAAAAGAATGTTTCCTGAAATGCTCTGAATACTGAGACTAATTTGACGTAGAAGTATAATATGTACATACACGCGGGGGGGGGGGGACATAAGTTATTGCACAACGTTTGATCTTTTATTTCTCCGCCAGGAACTCATGCATTGTTCCGCTTTTTTTCTGCAGAATAGAGAAAGGTTCAAAGTATCTTTTAGTTAAGATCCGCTTTTTCGGAAAGATTCTGCTATCGAGCAGTCGGCCTCGAATCAAATTTTTGAGAAAAGTGGGTTGTTGTGAGAATTTTCCCTGGAAAATCCACAAAATCTTCGAAATGGATCACACTGCTCACATGATTCTTGAAGAGCAAAAAGTGCTTTTTCTAGTCATGTCCGGGGTTTCGCAAGAAAACGAAGTCCAAGAAATATGCGGGCAAAAAGCCACGGCTACTCCATGCCACCGGTAATGGCCAATTTCCACCAAATTTGAGTTTTAGGATTTTTTCCACTAAAAGACAGGACATCAGCTAGACTGTTGATGTGATCTGAAAACTAGAGCAAAAATGCTGCAGAGTGGCTACGCAGTCTCATCAATAGGCCCAGATACAGGCCAGCTATGCCTTTCGTCACCTAGGCTTGGTTTTCTCATCCGAGCAACTTTTAGAACAGCCTCCTCCTGTGGTCTTATCTACCCGGATCTTCAGTGGATTTTGCACATACTTCTCGAAATAGGCTTCAAGAGTACGAGACTATTTTTTATCCCACTCAAATCCGTTGTCAAAGACTGTTTTTGTGGCTGTTTTGCTCAGGAATTGCGGGCTGAATCAGTGCATTTGGCGGCACCAAAAATCTGAGTTTGAAGTTTCCGCTAAAATTTCTCCGCCATATCCCGAGTATCCAGGGCATGTTTGTAATCGGAAAATAGAGGAAATCCAGCTCCATCAAAAGCTTGTCGAAAAAACATTGCACTACCGCAGAGTAATAAGTCAGCAAACGATATACAATAACTTATGCCCCCCCACCTGTATGTACTGTGAAGTAACTATGATACTTCATAGATTTTATTTTGAACTAACCATTTGCATCGAACATCTTTCATTTCTGGATAATGAATTCGATGAAATTGAAACAATGCGTTTGCGCGAAATACTTACCTGAACACATCGCACTTCGGACAATTTAGGTCAATTAATGTTCAGTAGTCACCTAACACTAATCCCCTCGGTCACACTTACGCAATAATTAGACCCTTACAGCACTCAATTTGCAACTGTATCCAGTTTTTTTTTACTCACAGTACAAAACGATTAGTTGGTTTTCATTGTCTATTTCAACAAGAATTAGGGTGTGAGCATCAGACATCAGCAATTAACAGGACCGTTGCAACAAAATGAATGGAAGTTCTAACATTCACAATGTGACTCATTTTCTTCCTGGACTCCGGATGATCTCAGACAATCAACGAAAAAGACATTCTGCTATGGAAGGAAAGGAGAAAAAAAGATAGGTATGCAAAAATTCGAAGAAAAACAAAGCCTCAATTATATCCGATGTTCGAGCACAGAAAAGATGCGAGCTATTTTTACTCGTTCGCCTGCAGTAAACCACTTTGCACGTCAACGCATCGCTTACATGATTTTCCCTTATCTGATGTTCCGTGAACATTTCATTTTCCGAGGATAAGTTGTGAGAAAATATTATATTTTCCAGGACAATAACCATGCTGTCGAAGTACAATGACGTTGAGACCCTACGCGAATTTTCATCTGAATGCATCCAGAAAATGAGCGAAAATGCATCCACGCTCATAGCAAGCCATGTCCTGGTAAGAGCGGACTTATCAGGGGAACGAGTGAGAGAATAGAATGAAGAGTACTGCTCTCTCTGTTCGCTTAACTTTCTTTTTAGTGATTTTATGTACATCACTGGCTCGTTTTATTTATTTATTATTATTTTATTTATCTTTTCGATATGTTGTAGCAAGACAGACGTGGAAAAGTTATCCATGATAATATTCAGAAGAAAGATGAGAAACCTATTATCTGAGTATGAAACTAGTGATTCTTCAATCAAAAGAATCCAGTGAAGTAGTGATTTTTTTCAAGCAAATATATGCCGAAGGAGGTCTATCTGTTAAAAAAAACCTCTGTCTGCGGTTCTATATGCATAGATTATCCGTAGGTAGAAAATTTTTGCTTCTCCACCAAGGGTGATGGATGGTATTGAAGTGAAAAATAATGAAAAATTTCCCCTATACATTTCATTCAAAAGCTTGTGCGCTATATAAACACCAAAAGGTCTCACACTTTCTCAAGATTAGTAAGCTTAAAGTACACAATTTTTTTTTGCATTGGGAATACTGGAATAGAGAAGACCAGTCGTAGGAAAGAATATTTTCCTTGTAAAATTTTTCTGATTTTTTTTTTGCATTATCTCTTTTTTTTTTGAGGATAAAAGACCATTGTTATGCTTCCTACAAGATGTCGAACTTAATTTTTGTACGCTTGAAGGAGAACTCTGCTTGGTTATGTGCTTCCCTTAAAAATTCCTTGTAGTGTAAGGTGAAGTCGAGTTTGTCATTGTGGAGAATCCAAGATCTCTCATGTCGCTGACAGTATCGACTAAGTCCAACGAAATTTTATAGTCAGTGGCCATCGTGGAAAATTCAACCCTCATATGGAAAGTTTCATTCGGTGAAAGAAGAATTTGCTATGTTTCCGACCATTTATGCGTGAAAATTTCTGTTTGTAGAACTACTGAATCTTGATTCGTGCTGATTTCTTTATATATTTTTATGTCATCAGCATACTGCCTAAACAAACCCCCTCATTCTTTAGAGCATCTGCTATTTCAGCAAAAAAAAAAGACTGAACAGAATAGATGATAAAACAGAGGCACTCCATTTTGGAGAACATCAGGTTTACGCGACATTGAAAGGTCCTATCTTTAAAAAAAAATTCTGCCAGCCACTTGCAAATGTTTCCATGGAAATCTTCTTTCTAATTATGTAAATGAGCATTTTGTGGCTTGCCCTATCAAAGGCTCTTGTAAAATCAAAGTGTTTACCATCTATAATTTTTTTTCTGTTCAACATTAATGTCCAGTCGCTCACGGATTCCAATCTACAGTGCGTTTCATGAGTATAGACGCGCCGCAGAAAATGCAGTTACATGGTTCCTCATCACTTCTTGAGAGAAACTATGAGCATTGGTCGAATTAGCATGCCAAAAAACCTAGTTTCCGCAGCTCCAACGGAAATTCTGAGTAGAGATGAGTGTGGATTCGACGATTTGACGCGAGCCCTGTACTTCGCTCAACGAAAGAGTACTTTGGGAAAACCTAGCGGATGTCTTTATTTCTCTTGTGGAATGGACAACGTGGACGATCCCTAAGGCACCTTACTAGGTGAGATTTATGGCCGGAATCAAACATTTAATGAGACAACGAACCTGAAAATTCCGCGGCCTGTATTTAGAAGTTTTTTGGTAGGCAGCTGCTGGAAGGCGTGGATAAATCTGCGCTAACCCATGTTTTCTGAGGTAACTGGGAAGTAAAAGAACCTTGCAACTATTAACATGCTGTTGCAAAGCAGTTCTCGTTGTGAAATTATTGGTTTTTGAAGGTGCGCCTATACCTATGAAACGGCCGCTATGAGAAGGAAGTGCTGAATCTATTCATCTCTACCCAGAATTCCCGGTAAAACGGCGGAAACCAGGGTTTTCTGGCATGCTAATTCGACTCATATTCATAGTTTTTCTCAAAAAGTTACTGGGAGCTGTGTACCTGCATTTTCTGCGGTGCGTCTATGCTTATGAAACGCACTGTATTTGTGGTCATTGATTTACCACAAGCAAAGCCATGTTGAAACCTTGGAACCAAAAAAAAATTTCCTCGATATGCCTGAGCATATGAGATGAGATAGAAAATCGATGTGATACTAGTAGATATAATAGGTTTACAGCCTTTCTAAGAAAAAAAAAGTTCGGAGAAAATTGGTCCACTAACCGGTTGAAAATCAG
>JARK01001598.1:196702-216111 GCA_000688135.1 Ancylostoma ceylanicum
CCCCCCCCCCCCCCCCCCCCCACTTCCCCTCCCCTCTGGCCTACTTTCTGCTTTCACCACTGCCGAATATCTTGTCTAGCCCATTATATCTTGACAATGCAAATCTCTTTAGCGATTTAATTTGCGTGAGAATCACATGCTGGGACTATTGGCGACTCTCAGAAACATTTAAATTTCCGACTTGAAAATCATCATGTATGCTGCCTCTAATTAATTAATTAGCGGACGAATTATGAATGAAAACTTCCGCTGGATCTTTGGAAGCGGCCTGAAGCAACATAGAATAACAACGCCATGGCGATGATCCGAATCTTTGCTGATCCCGGGCGTGTAGGTAAAAATTACAGGAGAAATATTAAAATGTAAGTCAATTTCTTTTGATGTTAATGATGAGAGAATTCTACATGCAAACCAGACTCGATTAATTACCCTTTAAATTAATATATGATAGATTGAACTCCTCGTGGAAATTGCTTGCAAAACTTGGCAAACAACTCTTAAAAGCTCAAAGGAACTCGGTAAAGTTCCCCTTTCGAATGTAGAACTCGTCAAACACGTGTCAGTCCCCTGAAGCGAGGATGAATTACGAACGAAAATCTAGAAGAGCTCATGAGAATGTCCTCATTCGAAGAGGATCAGCTCTTTTTGTTTTAATTGGCGGAAACTGGTCTACAATTTACGCGAACATCACTGTTTAGAGCTCGGACACCAAACAACTAGCAATTTTGGTTGGAGATTTGTAGCTAATTGGTGTGATAATGATTGGAGCTGAACAAGCGAAAAACTTGCAGCTTTGTTACCACTGTTTCGTAATCCCCAATTGTTTCCTTTCTTATTCAACAATGCTAATTAGCGGTTTGCCAACAATGCCTCATGATGTGGATGTTAAAGGAAGTGCCAGTATCGAAACTAATCAAGAATGACCTGCCGTACACAGAAAAAGTTATTTTTGAAGAAGTTCTGTAGAAAAAACGATGAAAATCGTCCCCACGTCGATAATTCTCAGCAAAATATACAGAAACTCTTCAGACAACGTCAAGAGCTGCCTAGGCCCTAAGGGTAAATAAGATAAGCTCTTTACCAGATGTACATCTCAGTGAGCTTCTAGTTCATAGAGTAATCCAGGTAGAGTAGTAGTGTAGTGCCCAGAGTCCAAATGCATCATTGGTATTACCCATGGTAGGCGTGTCAACGTGCCCAAATTTACCCTTTACTTAACATAAATCAACATTCCAGTTATTCGTACGTGATGTCGTTTACACACAGCTACTACCGATGAGTATTCACTCTTATTGTTAAAGATTGCTCATCATCTCTACGATGGATCCACAATCTGATATTCGGAGAGTTAAGAGGGTATTTGCTAGAGTCGCCAAGTGCTAAATGTTCTGCCTACATCAACTCTAAACCTTCTTGCAGCCTTTCTGCTCAAATAGCAGTGCCTCTTATTGCAGATCTTTATATTCAAGTGTTTCCTCAAGCTAATTCTTATTGGCGTGCTTCTCTTCGTTTTACCCAACATTCCGGAAAAAACAGTTCATCACAGAAACTTCTAAGCATTTGTTTCACTCCAAGAATCGCATCGAGTCGGAAAAGAAGAAGGATAGGAAAAGGTCTATCGGTCTTCCTAGAACAATATGGCCAGAAGATTCGCTCGATTTGCCGAGATAAGAACCAAGGATGTGGTTGGAGTATGGACAGATGTCTGTCTTCAATGGTTCCGTTTCTTCAAAAATCTTCGCACGAAGAACCAGGAACACATTAGTTTTGTCTGATAAGGAATGCAAAAGATGGAACTCTCCTATGGATACTCACTATCCTCGCGCGCTATGTCAGACTCTTTCGCCTTTTGAACTTACAAAAGAAGAGGCAAACAAGGTTCAAAATGTGCGCTCATTCAGCATATTATTCTTCGCCAATGATCCATGTCAAGTTCTCCCATACGGAGATAGAGCGAAAAGTTAGAGCGCAAACTTTGGATTTCCATGTGCTGTTCAAAAGGGGTATTATATGCATGTGAAGTAAGTACTTGATAATCAGGAAGATTGGCTCCAGTGCAGTAAAAGCCCAAGTTTGGTGCCGGCTACGGACAATCACCACCCACACGCGTAGCGTCAGGCCGTTTTTGCATTTTTGAACGTGAGGTGAGAGAGCCTATTGTTGTTGGAACGGTGCTCCAACTCACTTATAACCTACTTATAACCTTACTGGTGATATTGGACAACACCTGAATTGTCCTTCCTGGAGAAAAAAAGTTGGAAACAGCGGCGCGCTTTTCACTGCCTTACCAGGGCCTGACGCATGCGGGTGATAAGCGTTTGATAATCTAGTTTGGATGCATCATGCACAGTATGTTCCGTTGAAGAGGATCTTGTTGGGCGAAGTTCAACAATGTTCGAGCAATTTTCATGCATGTAGGAGGGCGGTGCACCTCTGAGATTGGCCTACAATGAGTACATACGCGCATCCACTCCTTGTCACCTGGATTTTGGCCGGAGTTCTGAAGAAACGAGGTTCTGTGCTGCCAAAATGAATTTTCTCTACCCACACGCTTTCAGTACCCTGAATCGCCCAATTAGTATACATGCTGACTCCTATACATACATCTGAAAACCTTCTGGATCCAGGGCAGTATAATGTTGGATACCAAGTATTTAAATTGCACAGAAAAAAACCCGAAAGAAGATATCAAGATGATCGGATTATCAGTAGAAGTATAAGCAGAAACATGAAGGTTTCAAGTACTCAAAAAATTCCACAGCACAGCTACCACAATTTTTGAGCACCCTGTACATAAGTCCTATAGTATAAACAGACCACGTATTGGTTTCATTCTATTTCCGTTATTCATACATTCTGCTTAGTTTTGAGAACTTTGCCTCCTATTTCCTACTAGCTTCGAATACCACGAACTTATCATCTACATATTTCTCAATATTACACTGTAAAGCTAAAGTACATTTTCATGGAGTCAGCGAAAAAAATAAAAAGTTCTCCTGCTGGAACGTAGAAGACACTATTCTCTTTGTAATTGAACCAAGGAATTAATCAAACAATCGGCGCTGATAGGTTTGTATAGTGAACTGTTCATAGCTCCAATTAGAGCGACATCAACAATACTACGTATCTATTATTTTAGGTATGATAACAGGACCAAAAATTTATACTTGGTGACTGTGACAAATCTGCTGTGTAGTTTTTCCGGATGTTTGATGTGTAACTGTAACTTAGAAAAAACTTGGCAGAAATCCACAAAAATCGTCAAATTCTATCGAAAAGTGTTGTTTCAGAAGGAAACATTTAATATCTCCAAAATTTCACAGAACGTCCAATTTTTCAGTATTTCCAATAAAGCAAACATTTCTCATTCGGTGCCCCCTTAAATTACAAAACCTTTTCAAATAGTGCATTCGATTGGAACAACAAGAAATAATGGACTCAAATTCGTAAGTAAGAGAAACAAATTTTTAATCAGTGCACCCTAATTATGCTCCAATGATGCAAAAAATATGATCAAATGCTTTAATTAACTCTTGTTTCTAACGATCTTTTATAATTTCTTATAAATCTACCCACTCATGCAATTGAGTGACGAAATAAACTGATTAGTGACTGTAAAGTCAGATGAAGAGCTGAAGAGTGCCGTCCATAAAGATGTAGGCATCTCGCTTTCGAAATTTTCGCTGTATTACGCGGATTTTTGGAGAACAACACAACGCCTGGTGAATTCAACGAATCAGAGAACCTCTTAGCAGAAAATTTAAAGGCAGCACTCACGCTCAAGAAAGTTTCCCTGCATTTCTGCTAATTCTGAAGCTGCTATGCGATAGAGCGTCACTGCAAAAGGAATCACTCCAACTCTTTCAGCTACTTGAGCTCGAACCCATGTACCAAGGCGCCCACCATGCTCAACCCCGCCCCGTTCTCTTTGATCGCGCGCGGCAGGAGCTGGCTGTATTTTATTTTATTTATTTGTTTATTCCACCACATAGGTGTGCCGTCTTCAGAACAATGACAAGAAAAAAATCGAGCTTGTCAAACCAAAAAAAAGAGCAGGAACAAACTGATGAAAAAAAAAGAAGAACTAGCATTGCCAAACGTATGGGCTTGTCTGGCATGGTCTTGGTTATGATCAAGCTGATATGGCATCGATCAGGATTTTTCCATGACAGAGATCTGCCGCACCGTCGCGTCCACACGAATGTGCGGCGATACAGCTCGTCCGCATGGGCTCGTTCTGACAATGAACAACCTAGTATTTCTCGAGAACTTAGCCCTTCTTGATGATTCTTCCTCTGTTATAGGCACAAATAAACCCTCCAGAGTAGAATCACATGAAAAAATCGAAGTGGTTTTTGAGCGTGAGTGCTGTCTTTAAAGAGCGCTACAGTCTGGTCCACTGTATCCTTGAAATGATACCATTTCAGGAAAAAAGTACACAGTATAAACAAGCTTAAATTATTTGATATCGGATTCACATCAGATGAAAAAAATCAGAGTGAGTGAAGTGAAACAACACAGAGAAGTGGAACTTTTGAGAAATTATGGCAAGATGTCAAGCACCTCCTGTTTTTTCAACATTAGAATTTCTTGGATCGAAGTCTGAGTTGACATTTAATCAAGTAAATTGGAGTTATTTGACGTTCGTTCAGTTCTAGGTATACAAAGTACCCATCTCACGCACACGCGTCCCCCCCCCCTCTCCTTCAGAATGGGTCACCACATTTTTAGGAGTAAAACGTTTAGAATCCTCTCACTGGATTATTTCTGAGCGTTCATCTTCTCATCATTTTTCGAATATTTATTTTTACTAATTATTAGGTGCGTGCAAAAGTTTCGGGGCAGTTGGTGGTAATTCGCTGTTCAACATAGTTTTGTTTCTTACTGATGCAATATTCTGCAATCCTTTTCACGTGCGCTGGTATGTTTGTGTAGGGTATCCTCTCCGAAATGGGAACAGTTCGTAGGTGCTTACAACTTCTGAGCGAAGATGAGTATTTGATGAATAAAGATGAATATTTATTGTTGCTTGCGAAATGTTTGCAAATGAAAAAAAATTATTGCTTGCGAAATGTTCCACAAGTTGATCAGCAATTTGACCTGCACAAAGGCTCCCAAAAAGGGTGGGTTGAATCAGACCTAGTGGAAAGTGTGCAGGACTTTGCGAGGAAAATAGCCACTCATGCCACGTGACTTGGAGGGATTTAGTATGAAAGGAAATATGAGGAGATGGATCTTGTGTGAGTCCGCCATCTCTGCTGCGGTATAGCACACACTAACGTGTTGCAGTGTCAACCGTCTAAAAAGATGACCAATTGGTTCCCGAAGTTCTAACTCAGCATGTATACTCTCAAGACCAACCTCCAGAAGAAAGTCTTGTTTTCAAGCCTCTACGACTCTATATCCGCTGTAAAACATCTCGTGAACAGACCCTACTCAAAAACGACGTGTGCCGCTCTTTCGAGTATGAACCTGTCAAATTTTGTGGCTCTGGAGAAAATCGTTAGCGCACCTTGTTGACAACATTACACAGATGCCAATGCTTTTTGGTTCGGATCAAAAGGTTGATTTTGAGTGGAGTTATGGCGCGTCAAAGAAATTAGGTGCAACTGCCCCAGAACTTTTGCACGGACCTAATAGATATTAAGTTAACAATTTCAGTATTTTTTATTCGGATCCCAGAAGTGGCAGAGACCTCTTTCTTGTCCTGGTGAGACATACGTAGCAGCATCTTCACTGGTGGACCTCCTTTTCAGTGTCGTCCATACTACGTACGCCGTCTTTCCCTTCTGACCATCGGACAGCTATCAATTCAGCGCGTAAGGCCGTGGTAGCATGGCACATGGAAGACCCTATGGGTCCTGCTTTTTTTCGAAAAGAACAGTTCATCGCTGATCTGAGCCAGAAAAGTTTCATAATAACTGCAAGTACCCTGGAAATTATATAGATCACCATTGCTTAGTTTAAATAGGTCCAAGGAACAGACATCTATGTAGGACTCTTTCGGTATTTTTCTTGAGGCAGAAGCTCCAGTATCTTTCTTCTGGTTTTCGTTCATGCTGAACATTCTTCGTCATTCCTCTAGAAATGCTTTTGGAAGTTTCCTCGGAGAACTGCTGATAAAAAAATGCAAGAACTCGGGGCACCAAGGAAGCTAGCTATCTAGGTCTAGTTCTAAGCTCCGAAACCGTCTGTGTGAAAGTTCATATCTTCCACAACTATCCTTTCATTTATCACATTATGTACCTTCCTATTCGTCACCATACACAATTGGTTATGATTAGATGATATTATCTCTCCTTATTCTCTTTTATTACGCTGAATCGTTAATTTAGAAGCTCAAAATAGTATGAAAGCCTGACGCTGCGCGTCTGGCTAGTAAGTGTTCGTGGACGCTGGTTTCGTCAGTTTTTATCTACATCTTCTCCACTACAGGGCGTCGGCGCACACTCAGCCATCAGTGAACCCGTCGTGTGAGGTCTTCCACCTTACTGAGGACCGGCGTAACTCTGACAAATTAGCGGTTCCTTGGCATTTTTACCACATGCCACGTCAGGTACACCACCCACCCGATGCCATCTTTTTCACTAGTAGGTGTCTACGCATCCTACACAACTGGGCATTTGCTTCTCAGTATCCTCCACGGTAGAGAACATCTTGGACAGCTGTAGCTGCCTCTCTCGTGTTGGCAGTGAATGGAAAATTATATAAGAATTTATTCAGCCTGCAGGTCCCGCCAGTTTTAGCTAGGGGGAGGTTTTAAAGCAATACTTTCCTGCGGGACATTGTGACCGTTCATGGGCCCAGCTCCCGCGGAAGTTGAGCCAATTAGCACCAAGATTCGCCTGTTTGACTTGTGATCCTGCAGGAGGAATCTTAGTCAGCATTGAAAACCTTGTGCATAGTATGCAAAGAAGAATTCCCAAATCAATTTTCAAAAAGTAATCTAATCTCATAAGCTTAGAAGGATAATATATTTAAGACGAACTTCGAGTTTTTTTTTCCACTGCCTACATATTTACGGAACGGCCGGATATCGAAGATTTGATACGGTGTTCCAGGCTTAGAAGGTCGTGGTGAGGAATTTTCAGAAAGAGATCTTCCTGACATGCTAAATCCATGGAGAGTGCGGTAAGTTAAGCTCAGCACAACGTAGAGAAACCTTCGGAATGCCTATATATTCATAAAACGCTTGAAAAGGAGGTTGATCTGTATATCTGATCAGTGCAATATCCTGGATGAAAGCTCAGGAAAAGGGCACCGTTTAGCCAGTGGTGACAAATTCTGACTTTCCGACTTCTTCAGACAAATGTTCGATCCTTCCCACTACATCGAATACATCGAACCCAATGTTTTGTTCGCTCGAGGACGAGCTTCTTCATACGCCCTAGGGTGAAGTGAGAGTCGTGACTACTGCTCAGTCCACCGAATCCTGATAAATATTATAATAGTACTGTTTAATACTCCCTCTACACCTCAGGTATGGGACGGTACCAACCGTATCCTGATAAATACAAGTCCTGTAGATTTCTGACATTCTTATTGTTACAGAGACTTTTGCAACGAAATATACCCATCAAAACCATAGAAAAAATCGACGAGAATTTTTTTGTAGCACAGAGTCTATCAAAATCAAAGAACCTACATTTGAACCAGCAGGAAAATCCGAGCAGATTTTTAGTACATATTTCGTTAAAAAGATTTCTCAGTCTTCCGCAATAGTTCATGTCAGGGTTATGGATTTCGACACATTTCAACACTGTGGATGGTTGGATACCACTACTTTCCAATAGCCCGAAATACTCCTCAGTATTAGCTCGTAACTCGTTACCGTAGCCAGTACATATGTGAGCTTACATCAGCCGGATCAACGGATATGTTGGAATGTTTTGAATTTATCCGCGGTTAGGTGGATAGAGGATATCTTTATTCGCTCAGAACCCGGTTACCAAACATCCATTATCTGTTCAGTGATTGACCAGGATACTGTCTTTCCCCGGTAGAAAGCATTTGCGCCAGGAGATGAACACATGGATGGATAGATTTCATTGGAAGGCGGTGTGGATGAAGATCTCTCGGGGTGGATATCTATGTACATATAACCAATGTTTTTCCCACCTTGGCTGAACATGTGTTCGGTATTGGATACGTGTCCTAAAGTTTCCCCGATATTTTTCTAGGGCTGGAACTGATTTACTGTACTAGTTGAAGTGAGTACTCAACAAGAACCAGAAATTTTGAACTCATAGTTATCATCGTATTTTTTGAACGTTATGTTTCTACTCTTCTTTTTTTTTTTGAATGCTCACATTTATCTGCACGTTTATCTCCCCCAGGATTGCTCCTATTCGATGAACAACTGCTGAAGTGATTCCGATACTCACCCCATCTTTTAGCTTTTTCTCCCCAATAGTTCATGGAATATTCCAGCAAAGACAGTATTCTGTTGTTTTTCCAGCTGCCTATAGTGAATATAATAGAAACTCACTTAGCACGCATGACCATGTCATAGGGCGGAATGACTTGTCGGCATCCGGTGCACATTCCACGATATCCGTACAAACGCCGATAATCATTCTCACACATCATCAGATCCTGTTTGATGTACAGCTTCGAGCCCATTTCACCAAGTCGACAATGACATAAGGCGCACTAAAAACGAAAAGTAAATGTCACATTCTGGAATTCCATCCAGTACTCAGTTGAAGTTGTTACATCTCCATGAGCATTCACATCTTTTTTACCTCTTTACATTTATTTTCGCTCAGAAAGCCAATATCCTCAAATTTGGGGATAACCACAGTTAGCTGCAAGATGACTCACAGATGGACTTCCCACGAAAATCAGTTTTTTTTCTAGATTTCTAGCTTTAAGCTGTTGGCCACTACGGTATACTTAACATAGAGCTTAATATGAAGACAATACGCATCTATCTCAACAATCAAGACGTTACGATAATGTTAGGGATAAATAGCCTAACATCAAGGATACCCTAGGGCTGAAAATCGCAGCGTTTAACTAACATCCATGAATTTTTCGAAAAACAGATCATTATAGCAGATGTCCAGAGACCGCAAACATCATTGAGATTACCCGGGGTGAAGGTGTTAATACACCCTAAATTTGCTCGCTGTTAACACAGGACACGGTTTACCTTGATCAATTTCAATGATGCATCCAGTCCCAAGGAAGCTTGAATTACGACATCTGCTCAAATGTATAAACATGGAAGCGTGAAAGCGCTTGACTTCCTAACCAGCTAACTAGATCTATCCAAAAATAGGTCGCGAAGGCCAGAAATACCATTTTTAAACCAGTAAAAACTCGTCCATCTGGACAAAAAGGCTACGACCATCCCGAGAACGTTCACGAATCTGAATATCGAATAAGGTTCTGGTGAGGCGCCACATTTTGACAAATTTTCTGGAGCGGTTTAACGATGCCAGCTTCCAATTCAAGGGATACGCTTTTTTGAACTAGTTGTAGCAGTAAGTAAAGAAAACGGGAGTGAGCCGCAAAAGCAAAAACACCAACAAAGCCTCTCGATTTCTTTTTCGAAAACTCATTTATTGGTATTCTGATCTTGAATTCACTGGTTTTTATTTTTGACCTGGTCCAAAAGTTTGCTTTGTTGACCCAAAAGTCTTGCATCAAATTTTACATTTTTTTTTCAAACAATCATAACATTACTGTCCATGGATTGCCATCTTACTATAACATTTCTGTTCATGGATGGCACCCTCATCTGCCATTTTTGTAGCTCAGAAGTAGTAGAACATTCTACCACATTCCACTGCCAAAGAATTTAATGACAGAGGAATCTTGGATTCAGAAGTAAATGTTGATGCAAGACTTATGGATCAACCTAATGTTTGACAATATTGTGTCCTAGAACAAGCTCATGCCTAGAATAACAGCTCAAACTGCTGGATTCGCTCGACGCTTTTCAATTTCGAAGCAATTTCACCTAGTATATTTTAAATTTTTCTTCTTTTCTTTATCTCCGAACCTTGCTTGTCAGGCCATCGAAACTATGTACGTTATAAGAGTCAGCCAAAAATTAGAAATTAGCGTATAAAGAATAGTGTTTTGCTGTGAAACTGATGAAAACTCGTTCTGCAAGTGAACCTTTAGATAAATTTTTCCCAGATAAATTGGATTTTTTCAGAAATTATACCGATATGGACCTTCCGAGTTCTTCTTCTTTCACCTTTCAAAACTAAGCAGACCACCCCCTACGAATTCTGAAGCCCTAAGCTTTCCATACCTGGCGTCTAACAAAGTTTAACTTTCTCCAGCTATTCCGTTAAGAAATCCATAAATGGCCTCATACAAATTTTGACGTCAGTGTGATAAACCTTATGTCCTCTTCAGACGTACAAATTTACCATGAGCAAGTATGTGATTAGCTCCTTCTTACAAATATGCAGAGACTCACAAAAACACATGCTGTCCTACAGTCGCAGATAATTTCCTCAACAACAAGGATTGTTCGAACTGTCGTCACGTAACATATGCTCATGAGATTACACGGAAAAAAATGTCACTAATGTATGTTATAGACGGAGATAATGACGCTTGTCGAAGAAAGTTATTATTGCATTCTCTTTCAGAAGTGCAACTTAGTAGGAGCCTGCTCTAGGTAACTCCATTAGGTACGTAGAAATGTAAGGCTGACCTTACGAGCTACTCACAAGTACGTTGGCTGAGAGGTGTAAGTCAGGATTCTTACTGCTCTGTTTTCTCTGAATCTCTTTAAAATCCTGAGGGATGACTTTTGCTTAAACAAACACTGTGACGGGAAGACATTGCATGAAATAAAAAGAAACTATCCCGGGATAGCCAAGAGAATCCGAGTAGAAAGGGCTTTGAGGATCTGAGGCATTTGTTGAGGTCCAGGAACTACCAAAGTGCAATCTGGGAATGGAACGATGGAGAATATAAACATTTTCTCTTACTTCCAAAACAAAGACGACAGGACGTAGAGGAAAACAAAGGAAAAGACAGGAAAATATAAGGAAATAAGGAAAAATCGAGTGGACCAAGGATAGCAGAGTGAGTATTCCAAGCGCTGAAAATTCCTTACCTCTAGAGAATATAAAAGGTCGTTAGGTATGCACAAAATTCGAAGGATTTTTAGAATTAAAATATGTGATTTTACTAAGTAACTACCAAATATACCACACTTATGTAGCGTTACTTTTGATCCCTTAATTGCCCACTATTGGCCCAAAGAAAAGCCTATGCAGTGCATTTGGGACCAAATAAAGATTGAATAATTTTATTACGTTAATTAAAAATCCAGGGAACAGTTGAAACATTCGGATACCCAAAAATGAGAAAACTTCAAGCCACTCCTTCTCGTTCATAGTACAGCACTGTGTATATTTGTCTCTAATGTTGGAGTACTCGAATTTTTCATTCACTCGAAATCGAATATATTGGCTTTCGAACGTCGAATATTTCGAATAGGTCGAAAAAAAAACCAAATGTTCTTACACTAGAGCTCAATGCGGTCTTCTATGAAAGACAAAGAGAGCCGTAGGGCTTTTTCATTTTCGAATATCTGAATGTTCGAATTGCTTTCTAAATACGTGATTGAATTAATGAAATTTTTCAGTTTTTATTCGGTCCCTACTATACTATGCAGTTTAAATCCAAGGAATACACCCACATGCCACTGAAGGTAGTGAGCCAAGGGTTGCAAGGAAAATTGTGGAAAGTTCTGGAAAAAAAACTGAAAGCTCTGGATGGAAGAGGGTGAAAGGAAACCATCAAAAATGATATAGGAAGAACTCAAAGGAAATTATAGAAAATAAAAAAGCATAGGAATTTCTGCAAAGAAACGACAAGACAAAAGGATATCAGTGAATTCTGAGATTCCAAATCAAAGTAGAGCAGAAGCTTAAAAAATAAAGCAGATTCCCATGGATTGGGAAGGAAGGGCAGGAAACAAAATGCGTGATGCCCCGAAGGCAAACATATTCCTGGACAAAATTCTCTAGCCAGTCAAATTTTCTGCCGATATTGTACTGATATTGGCCTGAATAATACGGTAGCTATTCATGACTAGAATTTCCAAGACAATAATGATCTAAACGAGGTGCAAAGGAATATGAGACTCACTTTGAGACAATCCTCGTGCCATAATCGGCCATCTGCCTGAAGCATGTACCGATCAAGGATTGGGTGTGCGCACGCCGCACATTTGATCATTTCCGCTTGGCGCGCCGTTGTCGCCGTTTTCTTTGGATTTTTCCTAAAAATGTCGGGAATTTTCCTGGAAAATTGCGGAAGAGGCCGTGCGAACGAATGCGCAATACGTTCCGAACAAGTAATAAATACTACGAACGGACAGGTGAAAAAATGAAACATTCGGTCTAGTTCTGTGCGAAATAAGTGGATGAATCTGAACAACTTTTTTTTAGCACTGGATAATTCCACCATAGAATCGATGAGATTTCAACAGAACTAATGAGCTAATCCACGAACTCGTAGCGAATCCAGAACAATGCCGGCCAGCACAGAAACGAGGGCCAACGAACGAGGACGCGTGCTATATTGCCACTAGACTTTCTTGACGCACGTGATTCTGCAGATTAATGATGTTACAGCCGAAACATGCGCGGAAGATAGCCGTCATCACTACTGTGGTTACGGGGACAATTAGGATGGTGGTATGGTAGGTACTTTACTATTAGTTCATATTACTGCAGTAATAATGAAGGCAGAGCAGAGCATCTGTGATGATATTCTAAATGAGGATATTAGTCGGGAGTCTTTCGTTCGTTTAATTAAACTACGTGAACAAAATCTAAAATGGATCTAGCTAATAGAAAACTGAGGCTAATGGAATTGCCATCATCCATGGGGATATTGCTGCCGGAGAGAGTCTTTAGGTGTTCTCAGAATCGCAAAGGGTTCAGGATTCTTCATGGATAGTGAGGAAAGTTGCAGATATGGAAGTAGTAATGTTATACAGCTGGGGAGCAGTACCCCTAGGTCGTATAGGAGGGAAAAAGAGAAAGAGAGGAATGTGAGAGGTATGAAAAGAATGATCTAACGTAGTTCAGGGCAAGGTCGATACAATGAGAAGCGGGTGAGAAACTGCCGCACTGACAGCGCGGCGTTGCAAAGAAAAACTCGGTTTCACAGCGTAAAACAATGATTCGATTTTCGACAAGTATCATGTCACTCAATCCAGAAACACTCGGATCTTACTGTTCTCGTATTTGCAAACATTCCTGGGTAACTTGGAACCAATCTTCGCTTGTAAGGTGGACAAGTTTTCCGGGCAAAAATGGGCATGATTTGTTGGAGCGATCTGTCTCAATCAGCGACTACAAGTTAGGGAAAGGTTGGTGGAAATATCACGTTTTGCCGGGAAAACTCGTCCACCTTGTGTGAGCGGGAAGTTTTGAACGCTGTCAATGCATGTCAAGTTCATCTAAAGAGGAACTGCGAACGGCTCATGGAAACTTTCATGGATTTATTTGTTTATCATACGTCACCAACGATGACGTGCTAGGCATAGCAAGAACAAACAGTAGGATAACAACAATAGCATAATCGAATGGAACCAACAAAGATTTCGCCTAGAGAATTACTACCACATCAAAAAAAGAAACTTAGATTCGTGGATATGTTCTCAGCAAGCATGGGATCGTACCGAGGTGATGACCATAGTGATGACGTACGATGAGCGAGAAATGAGGAAAAAGCGATAAAAATTGAAAAGGTGTCGTGATGCTGACACTATAGCAGAGTAGCGTCGGCCGTCGGCTGCGTCGAATGCCGGCTAAACCACACAAAATAATTCGAATAATTGAGTCCGAAACTCGATATACTCATTTATGTAAAAGAGTCACGCATCCACCACCACCATCAAGCACGACGACATCATCAACCGCCGCTGTACACCTATGCACACACACACACTCTCACTCATTCAAACACACTCATGCCTCTCCCTCATTTGCCTCATTTAAGTTAATGAGGGAGCAGCGGTCGAATTAACGTTGTGACCACTTAAAAATCTGGTTTCGTACCTCGATGCCGATGCGTTTTTGTTCACGAAAAATTTGCAACCGGTTCGCAATCAACCAGTTAGTGATGTGGCGAAATTTTAGATGGAAAATATGCAATGGAATTTTTTCCGAGGAGTGAAAAAACTGTTTCCCTGGTAAATACGAGTTCTCTGCTCTAGATACTCCTTCGAGATATTTTGTGACAGCGAACGGTTGAGGCTGGCCCAAAGTCTTGTACTAACATTTATTTTTCTACCCAGAATTTCTTGATTTTGAAATTGAAATTTTTAGGCGATAAGATATATTAGAATGTTCTACTAGTTCCTAGCTATGGGAATCGGAGGACTGCAGCCTGGGTGGATCCACGAACAGTGAAGGTAGAAGTAATCGAGAAAAAATGTGAAATTTGGTGCAAGACTTTCAGACCATATATTATACGTAATACAATATAGTTCACAGTACTCAAGGCGAAAAAATTTAATTTTCATATATTTTCGACACATTTGAGTCATTGGAATACTTGAGACGACTATCCATGTTTTTTTTTTTTTGGTAGGGGATGTGCCACGGAATAGAAAGGGTATCCTGGGCAAATTCATTCAAAACTATGGAAACTTCTCAAAAGAATGCCCCATAAAAAATTGAAGAATATTGGAAAAAAAGTGTGAATATTGGTTCAAGACTTTTAGACCAACCTATGTAATAATCAAGCACCTAAAACAAATTATTAGTTAACGCTTCAATTGAAATGCTCCCCCAACATCCGGAGAAAAACTCCTAAAAAACACATCCTGAAAGCAATAGCTGGATTATTTTCACGTTTCCACAGTGCATCTACACATTGTAGTAAACAGAAAAATAAAAAAAATAAATAATGTAAATAAGTAAGTGAAATGTTAGTTATTGCAGCTGTGTTTGCCAAAATTGTCAATTTTCTTTATTCGTAAGTACAGTAAATAAGTGTGGTATTTAACCGTATTCATTTGATTGTAATTTAGCAATCATTCGTAATTTCATTGTAATAATTGCAGTAAATTAATAAATAAACAAGCAGAGTGAAAGAAGTCGCAAGATTTCCCTTCAAAAATGACGTGGCCAATGAATAGCAGTAATGTGGAAACAACTGCTATATGTACAGGTTTTATATAACTAGTTAGAACTTCCCATAAACGCCCGCAACAATGATATCCTGAAAAACGCTACAGAATTCAAATCATTTCCTAAACATAAGAAACAAAGGAAGTGCTGAAGTCAAGCTAAATTTGTTTCATTTCCGGAACTAACATATGAATGTGATAATATCCGCCTTTGAAATGTGCTACAATTATATCTGCAGCATGGATATAGAGACATTTATTAGAGTAAAAACTGTGTTAGGTCCTTTTCCTGAGGAATAAGTACATATAGTGAAATTAAAGCAGTGCAAAATAGACAAATATCGCTGGAACTCTGGCATCGCATGAGAATCCATCGAGAAAACTCAGGAAATGAGTTAATCAAACGAGTGCATCCTGAGATCCGATGCGTTCTACAAAGTGCTAGAGAGTTCATTCAGATCCTGGTGCACTGTTTGTAGTTTATTCGGTTCGGACTAGAAATACTACTGGATTTTCTCTGTATTGCGATTGCTAGAATTTCCACACAGAACCTAATTTTTCCCTGCTGTACGATTCGCGATTTTGAAAGTAAAGTAATTCAACCTCCAAGCGTCGTAGTAACAAAGCTTCATATCCAAGTCACTAAAAATTTCGAAAATTTCTATAAATTTTATATAGGTAGATTCCGGATTGATTGTTTGTAATTTTTATTCAACTATATTATCTAAAAGTGCATCAAAATAATAAACATATCACATTTCAAACAAAATAATCTGTGAAAAATATCTTCAACTCATTAATTCCTTCCATTTTTTCCTCTCCTTTCATTTCTTTCAACATAAATGAATGATGACCGAAAGGAACCATAAGTTCAAGAGTAAAAATATGCAGTAAGAGAGAAAAAAGGTATAATACGTGTCCTCTAACGAAGCTTTTCGTCCATTCTCATTTCTGTGAAGTGAAATGTATAAATTATTGTGTAACACCACTCCTACAACTGCTACTTGAACAAAAATGTAGTTGGCTCCAATCTCGTCAGAAAAGGTGAACATCAGCATTCCGATCTTCCATCATCTTTTCACTCCAGAAAACCCTGCAACGACGGTGGAACACACAAGGAACAAGGAAGGTGAGTAAAGCGTGTAACCATGCAAGAAACTTCCTGGGCTCGAAATCAGGAACGTATCTGGGATGGTTGTGACGTACCCGCTCTTTTACGATACGTAGATAAGTTCTCCAGGAAAAATAAGTTTGCTATGTTGAGGCGAGTTGTCTCAGCGATGATAGCTGGTGGTAAAGTTGGAAAGGGTTGTACAAATAATTGGGACTGCAATAGGTAGACTTGTTAACACTCTCAAATTTACCCATCTTAACCTCTTAAGCCTCGACTCGTTTACCGTGGGTAATCCCAATGATGTATCTGCGCCAAGATATGGTCAAAAAACCCGTCCATTGTGGGTAAACGAGGAAAAACACAAATGTAGTATACATGTGCCCATAGGATATGCTATGGCAAATTAAGAAATGAAAAATTCTCCGAATTCAAAAAATTGAAGTTATGAACAAAGTTAGAAGATCGACTTTATTCTGGACCTGCACGAGGTCAGAATATGTTCATTCAATTATCATTCAACGCTTAGAGCCTTCAACAGATCTGAAAAAAAAGTTTCTATCACACATACAACACCGTCCTGTGAATTAAACGGTGGTTGTTCTCAAACATAAGATTATTCAAAGAGAATTTGAAATAGAAGAATCATAGAATATTTTTGAAAATGTGAAAAAATGGGTTAAATGACAAATATGGTCTGAAATGTTGAAAAAGGTAATGAAAATGAGGAAATGATGGTAAGCTAGTGTACAACACTCATGTAGATTCTAATCACTGCTTAATGAACTCAGCTCCTCACCCCTCATTTACCATTAACAATAAAGTATAAGCTAAGAATTGATCATAGAGGTGGATTTTTAGAGCGTGCTAGGAACGGTTAATCGCTACTCTTTCAGTTCATTTAATTCTATTTCCTTTTACTCGGTACGAGCACGCAAATGCTGTTATCCACAAATTAAGCACATACGTACCTCTGGGTCGAAGTGCTTATATGGTATTACAGTACACAAATTACCTATGAACTTTTTCAACGAATGAGCCTCTGAGATCATTGAGGCAAATTGAGACGAGTTTTGAATGAATTGTGTTTCGAATTATTCGAAACATCTGTTCAGAAAACGAATGAAACGTCTCCTATTCGAATAAACCTAAAATTAGAATAAGGTCGAGAGTTTGAAAAACTCAGAATCTGACCAAATAAAGTGTGTCTAGCAACCTACCTCCCTTATGGGTCATTTTTAACCCTACTAACGTTTCGCACCCTAGGTAGAGGACGGATTAAGGATGACGAGGACATTGAGGACGAGATGCTGGCACCGAATGTGAACTGAAAATGAAATCCATTTGTAATGTAGTAATGTGTATGTACAGCAAATGGAAAAGGTTTTTTTTCGCTGGCGTCGCGTCGCCCCTCTACACATAGGAAAATCAAAATAAAATCGCTCATGCATTTGTGCTCGCATGTGACAACAGAAAAAATGGATAAACATCGAGACATTTCTCCCGTGCCGGCTGTACAGTATGAAATCGTATCCGTGCGCTTCTGGAAGCGAAAATCCTGGCGGACAAATGCCGGCTATCAGAGGGTGGTAACAATAGGCAAAGGTAAGTGACTCAACTCAACAACAGTGAGGAGGTGGGCTGAGGGTCGATGTGAGGGGGGTGATTTGTCGTCGCCAACTTGCGTGCCAGTGTCATTAATAACATCGAACAACACGATGAACAGTGCAACAGACATTGCAACTTGACGCCGAACTCATTTTTCTTCCTCCACACCGCAGAACCTCATGAAGTCGACCGCCAAGTCTATGGATCGATCCGAACGTTGGCTACAGTCTGGAGGCACAGTTCCTACGGTTATCGCTAGCTTTTACCTAGGAATAGCAGGGTTATTCACCGAACAACCATAGGTAATCCATTGTCTTGTAGTTATTAAGGCTCCTGGAACTGCTACTACATAGTAATACAGGAAGTACAGTCCTTTACAGCTAATCCTTTAGGTACAAGCACGTTATTCACCTCGATAGCTAATCTTTTTGTGAGACAACCACTAAGCATTACAAACAAATACAAATCCGAAAAAATACATCCAGGAAGCAAACATCGAGGTTTGCTGCTCTCTTTCTCGAAAACCAGGATCAGACTTCATATACAGCCTACAAACTCCCAAATGATGAAAAATCCGAGAAGATAAGTGCAGTCTGCAGCGTTCATTCTCTTGGATTATCAGTGTAGATATTACTTGCAACAAAAAACAATATTTAAACGGAGGAATAATAAGATTAAAGCAAACTAATGGTATAGTTTGTTTCACCAGGGAAAGCAGTTGTGGAGAAATTAGAGAAGGAGAGCACGCAAGAAAGTGTGTGGTACTAGGTGAGACAGGCGAGAAATGCAGATCACAGGAACAAATACTCGACTATCATAGTATTCGAAACGGAATTCATGGCGTTAACCCGTAAAATCGAAGTTATCACCAGCAAAAAAGTAACTGTCCTCGTCTACAACAGCACGATAACAAGTAATGATTCAGATTTTAATTATGATGTGCCCCTGGATACGCCATAACTATGATGATAACGGCTGTACTTTGTAACTATCTGTTTTAAACATGTGATTTCCAGAATTTTATGGTTTGTGGTGTGTTTCAGAGCGCTATGCCAACAAATCGCTCTCTGGGAATCACTTGAAGGTCCATGCAAAGCCACCCCGGCTCAGAATCCCCAGGAGCTGCGGACTGGAATGTAAGCAAGTGCATGGAGAGGAAATCTCGTACTTCTTTCCTGGCTCCGCCCAACTTCTCCAGAAAAAAAAAGGGCTCAAAGACTGGATTTTCGACATTTTTTAAGGTGCATGTATGAAACATCGTTCCGTTCCTCTTTTGTGATCGGCGTTTTTTTTTGTTCCATAAAGTTCCCAATGTTCGATGATGGAGAGAACAACGTATCAGCGACAGGACATTTCATTGAAAAACTGTACAGTAATGCTAGTTCTTAAGATTAGAATGTCTGGAGGGTCATTTGGGGTGGGGGTATTTTACCTTTTCGGCGATGACATAAGCTGCACTAAAAAAGAAAGTAAAATCACATACCAGAATTTCATGAGGATTGAGCTCTTACTCCTTTATTTTTTTTTCTCAGGGGGGGGGGGAGGGGATGGGGCTTTCATTCCGAA
>JARK01001598.1:216206-273646 GCA_000688135.1 Ancylostoma ceylanicum
TTTTTTTTTTTTTCTCGGGGGGGGGGGAGGGGATGGAGCTTTCATTCCGAAATATGACTGATATGTGAACGCTGCAAATAGCAACAGAATTAAAGTATTGTAGCTTCTACTTCTATAGCAAGCAGAATTAAAATACTGTAGCTTCTAATTCTAACTGTAGTTCTGTGTAGGTTATATAAAGACTGCATTAGGCCTCATCCATGAAAGAAATGACTTTTTCTGCTTATCCAAGAAATCGAGAACGTTTTCAACCAGGCGTAGGACCATATTTTAACGTAAAAAGAACACATAAATGCTAACGATGATAAAATCCACAGGATCTCTCCCATGCACATGTTTAGTTTCACTGAAAGTAGTTAGCAAAACTTATAAGTAGAGCGAACACACTGCAAACTGCAAAAGAGGCTAGCAGATAATTAACAACCTCGAATATGTGGCTTCTTGCAAGGTGTAATCCAAATTCAACTAATAGCCTATTAGGCGAACGTCGAAAACAAAACCTATTCAGCCCGTCATTCTAACCGTTGCACAAATATTCCCCTGGTTAACCAGTTTCAATCCAGCTACGAAGTGGATTCCAATGATGTAAGGATGAACCCCGAAGGAGTGGTCTGGGATGGCATGGGAAGACCAACTGGAACCTCCGCCATATCTGACACTGGAAATGCCGAAATTTTAGAAATAAAGTATTATAAAGTTGAACTTCCGCACCAAGATAGAAATTTCAAAATAGTAAACATAGGTGACAAAAATACAAGCAAATGCGGAACTTTTACTATTTAAGCACTCCTGAAAAAGCTGACGATAACTTAACGGGGGTAACTCCACAGAAGAGATAAATTACTAAATTAATCTTGATTAATCTTGGAACAACTTAGCATCATCGTTTTACATTATATTGCAAGGATACTGGTCTTACGGCCATGTAGCGACCTACGGTAAGTTATCTTGTCCTTGTCATTTTGAATTTTCGCTATTTTTCAAAAATTTATAAATCCTGAATTAATCCACAAGAGCTGATTATCAGCAGGAAAAGTGTGTAAGTGCCGGAGAGCAAAACCTGAAGACGGTAGCCCGTTAGGAGCTGAATGCATCATTGAGATTACTCGGGGTAAACGTACAAACACCACACAAATTTTCCTACATATAGATAGAACGCATGTCAATGCGCCTACCCTGGGTAATCTTAATATGCATCCATGCCCCAGTGAGCTATGATCCTCAGAAGGTGGTATGCTAACAAAAAAATCAAGACAAACGTCCAAACAATTTGAAATTTTTCTAGGGTTTCAGATTATTGAGCAAAAAAAAGGAAAAATGTAAGTTAAGATGTCGGCACATCCGATTACTGGATTATTTATTTCACTTCGATTTCTTGATTACCTCAAAGAGTTTTTTCATTAGTCAATTCGTATTTATCTACGTTGAGTTTATGCTTACTAACAAAGTAAGGACAATTACAGTGACCTCACCTAGAAAAATATTAGCAGTCTTATATACACAATTTGCTACGCTGATTTCGAATTCTTTTCCTGGTTTGAACTACATGTGTAACTACTACTGTATTAGCACCTTCTGGATGTACGTCTCACAAGTAGTATCTTTTAAGCTTCCTCTCTCGATGATTCAAATGAATTTGTCTTGATGCATAGCACTATCAAATTGTAAGACAAAAATTGAATTTGGAACAAATCCAAGACGTTTCTTCATGTGAAATCTAAAGCAACGCATCCCAGCACCCGATAGCGAAGTAATCGTAGTGAAGCCAAACAAATGGCAAATATGCAAAGTGCCCTAGGCCACCTACATACGTGGATTTCCGAACATTTTCCTCTTTTTTAAATTATATATCCAAAAAATGTTAAAGTGGCACGTAGTAGCAGCTGCGAATGCAATGTGAATAATAGAAACGAGGTGGTTTTCAGGAAATGTCGTCGTCTAACGATGAATATGCATCTGACATTTAATGTGAGAAGGACATCGTGAGAGTTGGAAACTGTACAAGATGTGTTGACTACACCAGCAATAATATGCAATTTGTAGCTGCATGTTTTAATAACGTATTATATGTTTCAGTGTGACTCATGGGAATGCACGACTAGGAGAGTCGTCTTCGGAGTTTTTTTTAATAAATTTTACTAACTTCTCCAGACTTCAAAGGCAGCACCAGCGGAAAAGTACGTAGGTGTCTTAGATTATGTCATATTCCTGGGCTATGAAGGACTCCGATAATTTACAATTTTCACTGTTGAAATACCAAATGAGGTACTAGAAATCAAAGGAAACAGGGTGCTCCTTCCATGTGGGCGGCGCAGATCTCATCCATGCACGCTAGTGGGTCCCACCACAGAAAAACAAACGCACAAAAAGCCTAGCCTGCGTAAACTGGCGCATTGTAAGCGCGATCTCGGCTACTGGTAGTGTGTGCATAATGATGAATAAAGTAACTTCTTAGTTAATTCATAACTTTTACTTTATTTCATGTTTGACTATCCAATATTTGTGAAAAAAGAAAAGACAGACAGATGAAAACAAATAAAGACAACGCTTTCCAGCATTAGAACTTAAAGTCGGGGTTTAAAATCCCGGTGGGCGTTACCTCAAAGTAGGAACACCATTGCATTATGAACAAATTGTAGATTTATTCGTGAGAATAGATAATCGCTGGCTATCTCTGGTAATTACAGCAGCGTAAGCCTAAAAAGAAAATAGTAGTAGGCGCGGAAGGAAGGAATATTTCATAAATTGCTTTTCCGCAACAGATACGTGAGTCTTAATGGGATTTATAATTCTGTGATTTGATAGGATTTCGTTGCAAAAGTTTATTTTTCTTTGCGCATTCAGAAACTTTGCAGAATATTTCGTGTTCTAAACTCTGTTAATATTTCAGGTATTAGTTTAGTAAGTAGTGTTAAAAGGTATGGAGCACCGTGGATTCACTTGATGAATCAAGGACTAAAGAAATAAATGAAATGCAGGTATACAATACTGCGCACAGACTTTGTAGAAACAACGGTATATCCGCGGATGTCACCGTCACCACCGTCGTTTTTTCCAGAATCTGCTAGATGGCAACTATTTCAGAAAATTCTAAAACCATTCGATAGCTCTCTTTCAGCTCTTTCAAAATATAAACAGAAGAATCATTATAAGTGGTCTAGAAGCACGGCCTAAAAATACCATTAACCCATACTCTGGGGAGGGCAGGGGGGGGGGCAGCTACTATTAGTTATACTAGTGGCAAAATCCTGGGTTCGAAACGACGATAATCCACGCTGCTCTCAGAACTCGGGACTCTCCTTATTTTAGTTTAGCACCTTTAAACAAACGGGGAGCACGAAGGAACCATGAATCTTCCCCAATCGGGAATCCCAGACCATTTAGTCCATGGTCGACTAATCGTGCCGGCTAGAAGCTTGGAGCAGCATCTATGAAAATTTTCTTCCCCGGATTTCAACGAAATCTTGGGTTCTCGACTATAATGAGCACGAATATGGTGGTCAATTTTACGAAAACATACGGAAAAACGATTTTTGAGTTCTTCGAATTTGCTGCGGTTGATTTTTTTTGCGGATTAAAAAGAGTGATGGTTCTAAGGATAGACTGCTAGACAACAGAATACAGTGCGTATCAAAATTATGTATCCAGCCCTGGAATAATAATTGTTGAGTTGCAATCATAAATGTGCTCAAAAGTCGTGAGTGGATATACAATTTTGATGAAAACTAAAAGTTTTCACCAGCAGAAATTCTAGGCAAAACGAAGGAATATACTGGGGAAACAAGAATAAAGAGTTTGTTTTTATCGAGAATCCTATGCGGAAAGTTCCCTTTTGTGGGGCGAAAAATGAGCCTAAATATTAACCAACTACGAGTGGACACATATATAGCCGCGTTTATACTTTTTCGCGACGCGGCAGCGGCCCATGAGGAAACAGTTCAAAAGCAGTTGGTCCCCAGCGGATGCATGCGCGAGCAGTGATGCAAGGCGACGTCATGGATCCCCGCCGCATCCTGTTCATACTTTTCCCTCAAAACGACACGATGATTCCGTCAACGCCTTGGATCAGAAATAGCCGTTGTTCCGTTGCTTTCTCCAGTTGTTTCGACCCAAAACGTACAGAGTCATGTGAATTTAGTTGGAGATGTGAACACTGTAGCCGAGCCTGCACGGGTGGTAGTTGTTTTGAAATTTGGTTTGTAGCTGTGTATGTTCGCGTGGGTACAAGACTGCATAGTCTAGCACGACGCGATGGCTTCGCAGGCTTTACGTCGTGCATGTTGTTGCTGTCGCCGCGACGCTACCGCCTCGAGAAAAAGTATAAACACAGCTCACGGAAGTGCGAAATGATGATGTCGCAACATTTCAACAGCCTTAGAAGTCAAATTCAAACTTTTCGCTCATACAATTCAATTCAATCTTGATTAATCTAACAAAAATAGCGCAACTGGTAGACAGCTTCAGAAGTCGTCATGTGGCCAATAGAGACTGTCCAAAGCTGTTTTCTCAAAAAAGAAAATTTTATTTCTCATGTACAAGTCGTAACTTACGTATGGAGATTTGATAATGCACTGATGGATAATTGCTAATAAGTGGTATGAGCTCCTTAATTTGCTAGTATGTCAAATTCCATTACAACTTCCAGGAAAAAAGCGGAACGTTGCAGTATAAAACATGTCCCGGCATTTCGTTTGTATAGAAAAAGTACTCCATAATACTTAGTGCAGAACTCTATTAAAGCAATAGGATTTAGAGTGCTAAAACGTGAGCAGCTCCTATATTACACATTACGTGCTTGAAATTACATAAATGCTAGGAGGAAAAGTTCGTATTATGGAAAGAAATCCAATGAAAGAAATATCCTAAGCCATATTCACGGAAAAGTAGTTTATGTAATAGATGTGTTGATTCTTTAAAGTGCATTTGAAGTTGTACTGGTTATAATTAAACAAATAACCCATTGAAATTCAGCTGAAAGGGGCATTATTTACTGGAGTTTTGCTTGCTAGTAAAGAATCCAGGAAAAATGTAATGTTGGTCAGTGAAAATGAGGCCTTGTAGCATTAATTAACCTAGTCATAGCGTTTTTTTTATCATCCACTCTCCTACCACTTGCTATAATCTGTTCCAAACGCGACGGTAGTTGAGTATCCGTGCGGATAGTCTGCTTTTGTCTCCCAAGTCTCCAAGTGCTGCACACTCTCACGCGCTCTTTTTCTCTCTGCTGTCCTTTCAACTAGCGTTCCCGGTGAAACGCACCTTGGTACATAAACAGAAGGCATTAAGATTCTCGACTTCAACATTCTCTATACTTGCCCGTGTTCTCATTTGCTTTTTCGATTTTTTGAGATTTTCCATGCGTTACCTTAAGTAATAAATCTCTGCAGAAATGTGGGCACTTTATGCTTTGCAAATTTAGAAAGAACAAAAGCCACCTGTCTTATTATGCATCTTCCTCAAATTCAGAACACAACAAAAAATAGCCTGTCTTGTCAGCACTTTCGTGCAATTCCAGGAAAGAATGGAAATGGAAAGGAAGGAAAGGGAAAGCAAGGTGATATCACCTTGAGGAAATTTATCAGCCTCCTATTTATCACATATGTACATATGTAGTAGCAGATCAAGGGGGAAATGATTCGAGAAGTCACTTCCTTTATTTTTTTTTGAATGTTTCTATGTCTTTTAAAGCCATTTTGTTCTGCAAAATGCTTAATGTAGTGTGAAGAAATTAGGCAGAATATTAACAAGCAAGAAAATTTCACAAAACTGGCTCTAAAAACTATTTTGATTTCGGTACAAAGCTGTATTATTATTGTATTTTTGAGCATAAAAATTGCGTTACCACGCCGAAAGCCTGCCTAATCATGCATGGTCATAGGACTCACTTGGATTCCTTTAGAGCGTTTTTTTTTACCAAGACCATGAGATTCACCCGGTTTTCTGGCAATATTCCTGGCTAACGCTGTACTACATAGTCTCTAACCACCCACCAACGCTCAAGAAGTTAGGAAAATTCCAGACCTTAGTGTTTACCTAGTGTTTACCTAACCATGGTACTCGCTAGCACCGGAGTTTTGAAAACTGTGAACATATTTACTGGAACTGTGAACTTACTCATTTTGTGCTCAGACTTCACCTACAAATGTTACTCCGCGGTCGTTCATATAGTATACCAACAAGTCACAGATTCCGAACCTCACTGATATTTTTTCCAAGGAAATTTATGGATGGTATAGCTATGTATGTACTTGTTGATTTGTGGCTTACGATTGCTCTTAATTGTATACGAATCTGCTAAAAATTTGACCTAAGCTTTACGAAAACGGAAGTTATGGGGGGGGGGAATCCATAAAGATATATAATTTTGATCGGTGTCGTATGTATATAATATTCTGCCCGTGTAATATTCGGCCCACTATGCAAAACTCTCCGCACAGGATGCAGTCTACACCAGCGAAACCTAGCTCATCGTGGGAAATTTTCATCAAAAAGAAAGCACTTGTGTGAAATTCACCGATTTATCATTTTCCGCGAATCACTTTTAAGCTCGTCGTCAATATTTTTAACCTCATTTTTCTATTTTTCCCAAAAGGATGAAGCTGTTCTGGATATTTTCTTTCCGTTTTGGAGATGTGCAACACACCGCACAATCAGTTACGTACAGTCCTTCTCAAAAAGATAGACGGATTGCGCGTGCGGTTTCTTAGCGTTGCGGCTGCAGAATCGCGGCGGGACCTACTCGACCCTCTCACTTAGAGCATGCTCTCTCCGCATCTCTCGTTCAGGTTCCGCCGCGATGGTGCAGTCGCGCAATCAGTCTATCTTTTTGAGAAGGACTATATTTGTAATGACAAATGGACGTTATTGGGTGCAGTTTCCCATGCGTGGTGCTTTGTTGGCAAAAGTTTCACGTGCCGGATAAAACTTCACGCGTGTAGTATTCTGTCGGGCAGAGTATTACACGGGAGAATACTATAAACCGCACCGGAACTTCGAGTGGACAAGTCTGTTTCACCAACATAACCTAGAAGCACATTCCAAATAAGACTCACCCAGCTGACAGCCATCAACGAACCTGTGCGATTGAAAGTCTAAACGAGAGTGAGGGCGATTCCATTACAAATTCGCTGCCGGAATGCGTCATCGTTTCATAAGCGCCGCCACCTTAATCACGTGACTCAGAACCGTATAATTCTTAAAACATGCATTTGTAGATAGTCATTAAAATAGTCGATAACAGCACCTGCTCTCCTCATAAGACCAAACTGCGTCGACACACACACACACACGCACACACAAGGCCAACGTGACACTAATTGACAACTGACACTTTACGATAATGAAATATGGAAGGATAATAGCGTATTTGATAGTGTGAAAATTAAATACGATGCTATTATTTCTCTTTGAATAACGAATAATACGCACGTTAGTTGCGGTGGCTATTGTGCGAAAAGTTGATGAGTTGTCGGCCGTGTTGCGAAATTACATATTGTAAAATGAGTACTGCAAAAAGTGCCACTATACAATTGTAGTTACTACAATGGCGAGTGAAAATCCACAGTCGGCTCTGCAAAACCACGTCTATACAATTCGGTCGAGCCTTCACCTACATACAACTACATTCAGAACGAATGAGGAGGTAAGAGCAGCTTGTACTGAGGAATGACTCGAATTCATGGATACTGGGAGAAATTCCAGTTCTGATTGAAGGAGCTAGCTAGCTCCCAAAAATTCTGGGACGCAGCGTAACTAATCCTGTATCATGCATTAGGATTCAAACGTTTCTCCATAATTACCGGCAAAAGTCTCCTGAATTGCCCAGACACCCTTTCTTGCCTATAACTTGTCGGTCCTAAATCTTGGGTGTTTATAGTCGTGAGGGAAAAAGGGGCGTAGCCAAACGAATCTCATTGGCACATGCAGGCTGCCGCCTATGTTTGGCGTTAAGCACGACTAGGCCATGTATTATGGGATTGACACTGCTCCAGTTCAAACAGATGGACGTGACAGGCGGCCTGAGTGAGCCAATCACGGTCGCTTGGCTACGCCCCCTTTTCACTCACAATGACTCACACCACTAAATTTCCCATCAGAGACCCAGGATTTTCCTTTTTCCACGACTAAAGCATGGCAGTGTGGAGAATAATCATTTCGCGTATACTTTCACCATCGACCTCCTTCTGCTGCGTCTTTTGCCCAGTGGCGGCGGTTAGAGTGGGTGGCGCAGCCAATCACAGTCTGACTCCCCGCCCTCACTCATGCCATGAGGGTTCTGCGGTTTACGCAGAAGTAGATACCTTTTAGTGTGTTAACCGAATGTATTAGATACATTTGATATTCAAATATTCAATTTCGAATAGTGCGACAAATTATTTTTTTAGGAAAGGGAGACGATTTTCAGGAAAGGGAGAGCCATACACCTTCAGCTGAACGAAAATAAGAGCTGCGAAGCTCTTCGTTTCTGGAATTATACCTGGATCTTAGTTGTTATTCAAATTAATTGAATTTGTTAGAATTTTATTCAGTCAACACTAGAGGTACCACTAAACCTGGACGGTTTTCATTTCTGCAACTCCAACTGCTCATGACCACTTTCCATCGAATAGTAAAAACTCTTTCATCCAAAAAAAATAAGGTTAGTAGCTAGGACCTTAAGGTTTTCGCTCCAGTACCTCCTCGCCCCGCCCTCTCCCCCCTAGAATTATTATATCTCCCAAACTTTTTCCCGCTCATTTCATAACCACAGACTGCCAAAAGTGCTGCTCTGGAGTTTGGATTAACAATTTTTCTCTTAATTGGATTTCTGGTTTAAGGAAGCGCAAAGTCCAGAAAAAAACTAGTGAGAAAAGATATCAGTACTGGTGGCTCAGCAGGTCATTTAAGCATCATTCGCTTCATAAAAACTTTTAGGTCGGCCTGAAAGTCTTGCACCAGCATCCAGAAATTCTTGGTCTTTAATTGAAAATCTTTGGCGATAGAATGTGGTAAAATGTTCTACTACTCCTCAACTTTAAAAAATGGCAGACCAGGTTCTATCCATAAACAGTAATGTTACGATTGTTTGGAAAAAAAGTGCAACACTCGGTGCAGGATTTTCGGACCAACATAATATATTCCGCAAAATCCAAAGAGATTCAAATCCAAGGTGTCATAGACCAAGGAATGAGTGTAGGAATAGAACGAATAAAAAATTGCTTTTGACGGAGGTGATAATCCTGGATGAGATTGGGCAATTTATAAAGTTATTTACAGAATCGAGATCCGCTCAAAATAATACTTCAGAATGCCTTTCCTCGCTGTGCAAAATGCTCTTACGAACGTGAGCTGCAACCACGCATATTCTGCAGGTAATTATGTTTGAATATTTGATACGACTATGCACGTATGTGTTTTTAAGTAGTTTTTTCCGTTAAAAGCAATTTTGTTTAGTAGCTAGTCACCCAGCCCGCCTATGTGGGCGGAAAGTGGTGGAGAAAAAAGGACATAAATAAGGAAAATAAATATTGTGTCTTCAAACATTGCCAAATCTGGAAACACCTTTAACAGAAGAGCAAGCAAGTCCAGCAATCCAGCAAAGTCTACTAGTAGCTGGTGTATGTGTATAGGATTTCTGCTAGCGTCCATGAAGCATAATAACAGGCGAACAAAAAATGCTTCGGTAAGCTCTTAGAGGAAATAGGTTTCCATCAAAGAAAAGTAATCTAAGTAGATTAAGTAGCGCTGAGAGAAAGGCTATTATTAGTAATGGATTCTATATTTCTTCGGAGATAATGGTAATTGGTTGAGGAAAGGGTAGAAGCGCGGAGAATGCTGCTAATCCTGGAAATGCCGCCATATTGAATGGTGTGCGAAATCGTTCCATACAACAGGGTTTGTTGTAGATGCTCGATATTTAGGGTATGTATATTCAGAAACTCAGCACATGGTAGCATTCAGGCCTTTATGAATCTGTCCCAAGGATTTTGTTCGGATGGTTTTAATTCAGAACTCTAGTAGGACAAGTCCACGATACAAGTTTGCACAATGGATCACAGGAAAAATCGAAAAAAAAGAACAAAAAGTGAACTAAAAAAGAGAATCCCATGGATTTGGTGTTGTATTCAGACCCCCCCCCCTGATGACGGCACACATAATCAAAGATTAATCCGCGAATAATTCCAGAACTTCAAACATTGTGAGAACAAAGAAACAGATTTCGGAATCTTATTATACGTAAGTACAACTTACTATAGCATGTCAAAAACTGGTAATTATTTACAGAATACTGCATGTATTACGCAGAGACGCAGCAAATACTTTACCAAGTATGAATAGAATTCACCTAGGGTCTCATTATCAGGAATAGTTGTTTACTAGACTATACTGGACTAAGAAGAGGAGGCTTGGATTGGGGTATCATAAAAATTTTCCTAGCTGAATAATACCTCCTTGTTTCCTTCTTAGAAGAAGAAGGAAAAGAAGAAGAAGAAGAAGAAGAAGATAAGGAGGAGGAGGAGGAGGAGGAGGAGGAGTGTTTAACTAGTCACATGAAGAATGCAGTAGTCAGTTTCTCCAGTAAGTGTTAGCTGATCATGGATAACTCTTCCGAAAAGGCTTTAAAAAAACCAAGAAAACCAGGATATTCTTAAGTCGAGAACAAGGATCTACGTTGTGACCAGGCTAGAAAAGGTAAGACCCTAAAGAGTTAAACACCAAAGCAGGATCTTCCTGAATTTTCCTCCTCTAACGCATCAGCTCAGGATCTAATGACATTAGTATTCCAACGTCAACGAAAGAAGGCATTTATGTCTAATTAGTATTTCCATCTAACTCCATAGAAACACCACGTAATGCATACTATGAACTGAAACAGGGCAATAATTGACGGTAAGGGATACACTTAAAGCCCTATGTGCGTAGTTCTAGAGAGGATCATATAACCTCATACACATAATGGTTTTCTAAATATTATATTAAGGCTCTTAGCCACTAGATTCTGGAAGGATATAGGCTGCTTTTGGGACCTATTCCTTCAATTAGAAAAATGGTGCATGAAGCCCTTCTATACACAACTCAAAGCGATGCCAGTTCCATACAGGAACATGGAAATATTTACAATCAAATCCTTGATTTTACAGCAAGTCCAGCTCAAAGCATTTTCCTTGAAACACTAACAGCACGTGTAACTAGTAGTATTTAACGATGAAAGTGTTAATTGATGGTACCTCCTGCCATAAATTGTCCGTGAATTCACTATACGCCTATTTTGTGTAATTATTCATGGCTCCCCCTGGAAAATTCACAGTAAATAAATATATCACCAAGCGGAATAAAACATGTTTTCGTCAGTGCATGGGCTCCAGGATAATAATATAATTGAATTCAATTGAAAATTCGAAATAATTAGTTATAATTGATCCATACTTTATAATTCGCTCCCATTTTCATGCTGAACACATGTTATTCATTAGAATGACTTTTTTCTTTTGGATACATAAATTACAGTACTTGCTCTTCATTTTAAGATAAGTTTAGCTCAGAAGTTGTCTGTAATGCCTGTTCTTCTCGAGGATAAAATTCGAAATGTCGTTCATGGCTAAATTTGGCCTCCGAGTTTATACGGCCAAATTTGGCCTTAAACAATTATCAGAGGAAACAGCGCGACTTCGACTTTAACAGACAGCTCTCAGGAGCCACATGTTTCGTGAAGATTACCCAGGACAAATATGTCAACACCACACAGAGTTATCTATCGCTAGCACGTGTATCAACACGTTTACCCTGGGTAATCCCAATTATGTGTCCTGGCCAGGATTGAACACCGTTGCACGACATCCTTACACAAAATAGGCTCCAAAAGTCAAAAATCGCTGGTTAGGCTTGAAGAACACCCTTGAAATAATGTGGTCGATATCCAGGATATCCAGGAACTACCTCACTTAGCTTTGAATTTGCAAACTCGCCAGCAGAGGAACATTTTTTGCAGAGTTAGCAAAAAAAACTCTTCCCCAATTCAAAGGGTAATGACAAGTGATACTAATGCTTTAATGAGTTCAGTCAAAGCAACTGTGTCCTTCAATTTCTCATTATTCGAGAATTATTTCTCTATTAATGAACTTAATAATCGTATTTATAGAGCTGTCACCAAAAAATCCAACAAAAGTACTTTCGTACACATTGTTCATCCATTGAAGTGTGAAGAGAGCTGGTCGATAAGGAGAGTCCAGAAAGTAGCTAGCAAACTGCTTGAACATTTAACATCTCCAAAAGTAGACTACTGATCCAGGAACAATTCACAGCCAATGATATAATGCTAACAATGCTGAGTAAACGGGAAGATGCTAACAATGTACACGGAACCGTTGTTATTTGAGCACAGGTAAATCGTCATTGCTCCTGATACTACTACTATATCATCGCAATAAACTTGTAAGCTAAGTGGTAGTTATTGTTGAAGACCACGAGTGTCATCTAGGGCTATACACACAGTCGAGATTACCCTGAGTGAACGAGCCAATACCAAACCAATTCACCCAACGTTGGCACGGGCGTCAGCCCATTTACTCTGGGTAATCTCAGTGATGCATTCAGTCCCTGGGTGATCTTACATGTGGGTAGAATACTCTAATGCCGCGAGGTGACATGCCTTCGTACATATGTACGGTCAGGAAGTTATAAGGAGTATGCATGTAGAAATAGTTTACTATGAAGTGCAAATAAAGATTCAGACTCGGATTCATCACTGGGATTACCCGTGGTAAACGTGTCAACGCAGTCAGAATAACTGTTTTCCCGGTGCCCATCAAACAGTCAACCCGTACGTAACATTCTCCATACCCAGCTGCTACCCATGGGTAATCATGCCCACGCGCACGAGCTTACAAATCGTTCCACTGGTGCCTTTGGTTCTTAGGTTAGTTACAAAAATAACAAATGAACATAACCGGGAAGCGGGTGGAACTAACACTAACCTGGGACTGCGGAACTACTCGGAAAATGTTATTAAAAACCTTAAATAGCTTTTATATCCCGTAAAGAATATTAGGGTGTTAAGTTGGAAATGCGTTTGTTAAAAATGTTTTTGTATTAAACAAATTATTT
Source organism: Ancylostoma ceylanicum (assembly GCA_000688135.1). Lineage (NCBI taxonomy): Eukaryota > Metazoa > Nematoda > Chromadorea > Rhabditida > Ancylostomatidae > Ancylostoma > Ancylostoma ceylanicum. The sequence continues at coordinate 229,290 of JARK01001598.1, forward strand.
TTTAAAAACAAAGCTTCAACACCCCAGTCTGAGTTTAATGCAGAATTAGTATTGTTGAACCTTTGACATCTTCCACAAAAATTATGAGCGCTCTACTATGGAATGTCGCAGCGCCGTGACCTGAAGTAGCGACACACTCAAAGTTTGGTATCGTCACAGTTTTGGAATTTTTCTCTTCCATGTAAGGCTTAAACGATGCAAGTAAGTGGTCATCTGATAGCGCAAAGTCTGGGCTATTAGGCGGTCCCAAGTGTGGTTCCCGATTCCAGATTTGAAGAACAGGGCAGTCGAGGAATCGATTTTCAGTCACAATTCCGGCTCAGTTACCCAAGTTCGGAGCCATTTTCGAGTAATCCATTCTCTCATGGATTCAGCTCTGTAATGCGGCAAAAATTCTCTTAATTCTTTATATGGTCAGCGGTGGTGTTCAGCGGCAGTTTAACACTCTTTTACTACATAAAACAATCGAACGGAATTCGGAAATTTTGGTCGGTCTCCTTATAAATTCCTCTAAAAAATAAACAATGAAGGATGTTCGATAACCACCATGCTGAAAAATTCTCCATGATTTGCTTTTTCAGGTGATATCAAAAGTTTGACAGAAAATATTTGGCAACACGTTCATAATGACGTCGAAACTTCAGCGCGCATTTCCAACTTAACACCCTAATAGTATCCCTTCATTAGCATTTTTCTGAGTAATTTATTCATGAAGGTACACAGTAGTGCAGTGTTCGGCTAGAACTCTTAAGTGGTGACATCGACTAGAATAGGTAAAGGAAGATTTATCAGAACTTTTCTTCCACAAATATGTAGTTTAGAAGTAGAACAAGTACATACATACTTTGCCTAGTATAGAATAAAAACCAAAAAACTTGACAACTAACTAAGAAACCGATTTGAAATTCGAATTCACAGCAGACAGGAAGCTCTACAGCTCTTTTAACGTGAGCGTTACATCCAAATAACCCTGAAGACAAATCTCACGCCCGCTCTTCTTACAACCTAAGCATGGCGTTATATTACTAATTTGTTTCTTTTTACCATCACTAACTTGTTTTTTACCACCACTAGCTGGAAAGTTCCTACTTGTAGACAGTAGCAAAAGGGTAACACCTTGCATCTGTAGATGATTTTAATCCTATGACGCAGGAATAGGTGCACACTACTGTTCGCAGAGCAATGAGGTTGTAGTATTCCATATACGGAACCCCTTTTTTTGTAAAAGTTCTTGAGTTGAAATTTAAGTCTTTTTAGGCTTTTAAGTCGGAAAAAAAACTTATGAAGAAGATTTTCTGCTGAACCCCCGCGCAACAAGTTAATTTGAGAAGCCGAACATGGCTATCGTATCCACTGTGGACTGTGTCTCTATTTTCCTGGAATACAGTAGGTAGGTGGTGGATAGGTTAACTCACAGAATTCTTCCAAATTCTGCTTGTGGGGTAATTCTAGACACTCACGATTACCGATAGCATTTTGCATGACACTGTCAACTACCTGCAGGAGTCGTCACTTTGTGCCAACTCTATACACTTCCTCCTACCGTATCCCAAAAAAAAAACAGACTGTAGCACAGGATTGGCCCGATGTTCGTGTTCAGTATCTCAGACTACCTTGCTGAACGAAATCTAAAAGAACTCTGGGAGACCGTACCCATGTGAAACTCTATTAATCTTATAGATATTGTCACGGAATGTAATAATGTACTGTCAGTATCAGGAATTTTGCGCATTGGACGTGTGCCAAATTTCGAACAGAAAATGGTAAGTACTACCATGGTGGCTCACCTCCAAGGCCTGGATGCATCATTGAGATTACCCATAGTACACGCGTTGATGACCATGTTAATGGTGGGTAAACCTGGTGGTACTAACATATCTACCTTGGGTAATCTCAACTATGCATGCGATTCCAGCGTAATAAATAATATGATTATAGATCAGGTAAAATGCAGGATGTGCATTAACACTTAGCAGATGGAATAGCTATGATTTCTGGGTCAGATGGTAGGGAGCTGCAAGAAACTATGACTTCCTAAGCTAGGAATTGAGAACAAAGCTCATTGAGCTGGAATCGTCTACACCAAACTGATCCAAAGTCATCTACACATAGTTAGTGAGCTACTCAAGGATCGCCACAGAACATGACACTGACGAAAGCACATAAATTCTTGGAGGCGCACAAAGCGGCTAAGTGACAAAAAGTCGAGGAAAGGCGAACGAGCAAAAAATCGCGGACGACCGTGACTTGCAAAATGGCGGTGTACTGGCGGTGGACGCCGGCAAATGAGTCGCACCGACCACGAGAGAGGGGCTGGGAGCTGAATCACAAATTGAACAAATAGCACTCTATGAATGGAAATGCACATCCAGAAACGACACGACGACCAGCCCGCCGTGCCTCATCAGTTAGTTAATTACCGCCTCAAAACGGCATATTTTGATTCGATGACAGCGGTCGGTGAGCGGCGGTAGCCGGGGCCGAGGGAACGGGGGGAGGCCCGGAGTGTGTTGAGTGCAGTTAGTTAATTATGCCTCGCAAATGGGAGATGGTGCTACGGATAGCACACGCTGGATGAGTTATATTCGCTACATATATTGCGTGATTACAAGCGCTTTCGTGTGTGTGCAGCGATTAATTGCGACAATGTCGGTCCTAACGCGATATTATCGCCCTATGCATTCGTATGAGTGCATATAGGCTGTAAAAACATTGCACGTTAAATGTTTGGTTCTTCTATGAATTTCTATGAATGCAAAAATATGAATGGCTTAACTGTAAAAGTAGGTACTTATACTATCAATTCAATTACATCAACACTTACTGGTTATAGTTACTGCAAGCAAGCAGTTGTTTCCAGTAATATCTCGGAGACACATTTTCGCAATCTAAAAGGTCTAAGGTAACTATAGGCAAAGCCTTACGTCAGAATTTTTATAAGAACAGATTCTCCAGGGGATGCTGGTCCTACATTCAAGATCGAGTCAGAATCAAATGGCCTTATTAATTCGAATGGTAATCCAGAACCCGATCCTAAAAATTCCAATGTTGAAAAGATAGAGTGGCCTGAACCCCTTATTACCATTTCTCAGGAATTTCCTTCAAAAACATTTTCGAGATTTCCACACGAACACAGATCTATACTTGAAACCAAATAAAGATCAAATGACCTAATTAATTTGATTAACGATCCAGAACCTGATCCTAAAAATTCCAATGTTAAAAAAGCAAAATGCCCTAAACCTCTTCCCACCATTTCTCGGGAATTAGTCCTCATTTTTCTCCCGGAAATTCAAAATTCCAACTTGAGAAACAAAAATGAGCCTCTTCCTTATTTTTTTGTTCTTTTTTTGTATTTCATTAATTTTTTCCAACAATTCTCGCCTATTTACTGATCCAAAAGAAAATTTTTGAATTCGAATATACCTAATACACTACTCGGTTTTACGTATGCGTGGTTCCTTACAAAACTTCAGAAATGCTTATTTTTGAGCTCAGCTAAGCGCTGCCAACCGATGGCACCTGCTGCACAGCCTTGTGGCAGATGTCCCAATAAGCATCCCAATTCTCCACAAAAGAATGCGTTTGAAAACTAATTTGTTAACACTTTCTTAAACAATCACTTTTACCATTGTGATCAGAGTCTTCCGAGAATCCTTCTCGAGTAAAAGTCACAGGAAAGATTTTTGGGTGAGACACAGGTCCTAATGTTAGCAGCGCCATTGGTGGGGTTCATTAACGTTCCTGCTAAGGTTCTAAATTTCCTGCTCCCCTAGGGTGGATGAGTTTCCCCAGCAAAAGGTGTCACATCTGGGGCAGCATGAATGAGTGAAATTACCCAAAGTAAATATGTAAGCTATCTCAAGTTTACCCATCTTTAACACCGGAGTCAACACGTTTATCCTCGGTAATCTCGAAGATGCATCTAGACCCTGACTATATCTGCCAGTAATTATTATTGCTAATTGAGGCAAGCCGTCCGGAAGAAGCATACTCATTTTTATTAGGAGAACTCGTCTGATCCAGAAAAGCGGGTAAGTCACAATCTACCCGGAAACTTTCAGGATTACGTGCATAGAACTGTTTTGTACAAAATATTATATTAGTTGGCGTGAAAGCAAGGGAATAACGAGGAGAACAAACATGTGTGGAGGGAGGCGTTCATCCTCCAGGAATCCACACTAAATACTATATGGAATCTTCTTCTTAAAGAGGGATTTATGTCAGCATTTAAACGTCAAGCGCGTATGTAGTATGTATATTAATACGTCTCGATCGAGCAATTAGACGAAATGAATCGAGGCACAAAGTAAACACCATCTGCAATCAACTGCCCCTCACATAGAACGAGGCAGACAGCAGCAGCGGCAGCAGCAGCGGAGCCGAGCGCCAATATGCGTACTTCCATTAATTTACTTCATCGAATTACTTTACTATATATGCTTTTTAAGTAATTACATTGCCTACGAAGCACACGAAAGCACAGCGAAGCTTTCTGGAACTTCATCCCCTAGAGTTACTAAGGAATTTTTCATCCAGAATAGATGGAGTATCACGATGACGTTGCAGAGTGCTTTCATTCAAGCGTTTCGCACACGCAAATACGGAAAAATGTCAGGAAGCCATTTAGACAGGTGGAAAACCCTAATGGTTTTCATCAAAAACGCCGAAAACAATTAAAGCCAACCAGAATATAAATATTTGCTCAGCCAATGGATGTGGTCGAGAGCACCTTGGATTGGTATGCTGCCCTGGATCGAGTGGTCCAAATGATTGTCACTCAACATATTACTATTCGTCATTCGGGTAATGAGGGAAATGCATGACACATGCGCCTCTTCGCACGGAATTGAACGCTGGTTGAAATGAATTTGTGGATTATTCTGAGGGAAATTACTTACTGGTTATTGCTCTTATGTGTAAATATTATATTTTCATTCGATAGTCATGCTAAGTAAGAAACATGCAAGTGCCAACAGAAGAAAAACTAGCGAGCTGAGCTTATGAAAAAATGTGAAAAAAATATGAACGTCTGTAGAATAAAGGTAAGAATGCCTAGAAATGTGAGTAAAAAAGTGAACAACATAAAAATAAATATAAACATAGACTGTGATTTCAAGTATAACTATGATATGCGCAGATTATGCTAATCCACAATTTTCTCCAGAAATCCTGGCAAAATCGAAAATTTTCGGGAGACTGCAACTATGAAACTTGTCCCACTGGACCAGTTACTACCAGTGCCAAAAATTTTTGCGTATTGGACCAGGAACAGGTCTAAAGGTTGTAGGGATATTTGCATTTGAGATCTTGGAAGTTTGGCTAGCCGCCAACAAGATAAAGATTATGACTACATACATAGATGTCGAGTAATCCACCTATTTTGCATCTACACTAGGAAAAACTACGATTTTTGGAACCTACGAGACTCTGTCATGGAGTAATGGGATTCAGGAAGACATGGCACCCGGTTTGAAACCTTTGATAAATTCATACGGCCAGTTTCCTGATACTTAGATTTCGGAGAATGTAGGATTTAGCTGTATCTCGCGGAATTGCGCAGGTATTCTAGCACATATATTCGGATGAATCTTTAACCCTCAAAGCCATCGGAAGTTCCTCTCAACACTTGTTCGATGAACTACAGAAGTTTCTACTCAATTTTAGATACATTCTGTGTTAAGCATCGACTGAGGTATCAAATGCATTCGAATTCGACTATTCATTTTCGATAAATTCGAAAATTCAAAGGTTTTCGCAACAGTGAATGTTACAGCTCATGATTGAGGTGAAAGGTCTGTAGGGTTGGCTACAGTGCTATCGAATAGTCGAACTCTTGAGAAAAATTAATGGATAATCCCGAGAACCATTAACCATGATTTTTTAGAAAATTGAGAAAAAAAACTTTCGCTTGGTCTCCAATAAATATCGTAAATTCCGCCTGATTTTTTCTGAATCTTCCAACTCACTCGCCGTTTTTTTTTCACATATTTTATATACGTAGGTGGAGGCTAGAATCAGAGGAGGGACTAACATACATGAGTAAAATGGAACTCACGGGAGTGTTTGAAAAACCACATCGCGACCATATCCTAATACTAGGCGTAGAAATCCCAGTAAAGCAATCGCTAAAGAATGTACTTTTCCTGATAACGTCGTTAACTTCAAATCTTACACTTTTTCATCAACTTCAATTATTTCTCCACTCATAAAACTCGTTAAACCACATTTACTAAGTAGTTCACACACCTCCGACAAGGAGACCTCCATATCCGTGAACAGGAAAATTATCTATATTTATTCCAACAAGTCAATTCTTGTATACAATTTTTACGATGAGATATATGCGATATAGAGGCAGTATCCCGTATGATGTGTAACACACCTTACTACAATTACACACAAAATTACTATTTACAAACTAGTTATTACACAGAGGAACCACATTCCCTACATGAAGTTTCTGGAGAAGTTGCCACAAAAGATTTCATAGAAATCACAACGCGTCAATTGATGTGTCCTGTCATAATCTAAACAACGTATCCATAGTGCGATAATTCCTAAAAACTACTTTGTTTGCGTAGAAATGAGTATCCTGAAGGGTTATCCATGAATTCACTGTTGACAGAGGTACGCCTTGTAGTGGTGAACACCCAGAATCTGTTGCTTCATTTGCTTCACAAAGTCGTGTGGTTGCAGAACTATCGTAAATTCACTGCCGTCCCGAATCTGCAAGGAAAATCACGATCAATATCCATGAAAATAACTGTTTCAGCTGCGCACCTCATCTAGTCGTTTGAAGAGCTGGTCATTCTTGGAGAAGGGGTTCAGTCGTCGTTTGTTCACTTCAGTGATTACCTAAAAGGACAGGACTGTCCCTTATTATCCAGTGGGTAAGGATAAAAACTTACTACTGCCGTATCAACGCCTGGTCGAATAGGTGAAGGCATGGACACAGGGATGTTCCGCCGATCAGCCGACGAGTCCGGAAGAACGGCGGCAATCTGGAATGGACTTTTTTTACAATTAAAAACAACAAATAGGCTCAGGTTCACATCAATTCTGGCGAGAGTTGACGACATTGGAGGTCATCTTCAACGCAATGATTTCAAGTTCGCAATTGTGGACAAAGAAAATGATTTTTAAAAAAACTCTACTAATTACGATAATACTTATTTATTTTATTTATTTGCTGTGGTGCTGCACCTGAAGAGAAAGTAGTAAGGAGCAGCCAAGCATTGCGATTGGTCAGTTTATATGACTGGCCAATTGCAGTGCTAGGTTGCGTCGTCCTTCCACGGTACAGTGCTCCACCGCTTTTAGTTCTAGCAGCAGAGCTAGATGCAAGGAAAGAAAAAACCCACTCTCAAGAATTGGTTGTCAATGTTCTTAAAAATGCTTCACAAAACAGTCAAAAGCTTTGTATTGGCTTATTCATCGATATTATTAGTTTTTACATATTTCGTTTCAAGCATTTATGAGCAAAATTGGTGGATTTATTAAATTTGTTCCAGAATTTCTGGCTTATTGGATCTGCAACATGGCGGAGAGCACAATTTTCCTCTCACGAACCCGCTGACTATCATTTCTGCGTCCGCCACAGATCACCAGAGATTTGTCTCCAGTGAGCTGTCAAGAAAAATGGCAGCCTTCTAGATCTAAAGACCACGGGAAAGTTGAAGTGATTTTCTGGGTCTTTGTTGGCTGAAATCTCAGGATTAGCAGTGCTAAAGCGGCATTGCTTGGAGCTGAAAGCATCAGCTGTCTGTGCCAGTGATTACCAACCATATATGAAGAACTTTCGGAGTTTTGGCGGAGGATTCGTTTACCAGAGAGCTCAATAAAAACTTTCTCGAGCGGGGGATAGGACTATTTGTTGCAATTTTTCGCGACTCCGGTCATTAGAATGAGAAAATGCTTTTTGTAAAGATCTTATCGTTAGACTTACTTTGTTAGCTTAAATTGTTGTTATGGTTCGTTTGCTGTTACTGTTAATGAAGTCTCCAGTGCTTCAATATTCATGATATTTACTTTCAAAAAATATATATGTAATATCTACCCAAGAAAAATTACGCTTTCAACCAATCTCGGACCAGCAGAAGCTGTAACTTCCACTTGGCCTTGAAACGTATGCACGAACATTGTTTATAATTCTTACAGCGTAAACGCTACTAACAATTTTTGCCAGTCAGCCATGAAAGAAATCAAAGCCTTCAAGAAATTCAGGAATCCAAAGCCCTGCCACTTCCTCACCACTACCATAATCCCATGAATCCGAATTTTATGTGCTCTTCCTTGTCTTAGCGAATTACCGTGGCAGAAAACACTGTAATTACGCCCGCATAAGCATATTCTTCTCGATAAATCTGCTCATAAAATAGGAAATTGTGCAAGTGACATCAATTAGAGATTCAATTAGCGTCTAAAGCTGTTTTGCACGTGTAAATGATGTGAATAGCCGCTTTCGTAAATAGCGGATTACATGAATATTATTATCCTGAAAACAAACTCCTCCCACGAAATTACTTCTTCCGTGTATTGCATTTCAAAGCCTATTTAGGGAAAATCACTTAATCACTTGTTTAGGCACGACTCACTCGATTCTTGTTCTTGTGCAGTCGAATACCAATCTCCTTGTTTTTCATAATTGGTTTCATGAGACGATATGTTACTCCAAACGGAGTTGGCCTCAGTAGAAGGTTGACCGGAGTTCCAGGAGTGGAGAGGGTGTAGAATAACTGCGGGATGTTCGACAGACCTTGTACAGGAGTGTTCTCGACCTAAAATTTGATTAATTTCTGGAATTATTCATTAATTTAAAAACGCTCAATGGTGTACCGAAAAGGAAAAAAATAACTACGATAGAAACAGTAAATGAAAACAATATCCTACATTTCTATCTCGATTAAATGCTATGACTTTTGTAACAAACCTCTTTTATGGTGGTTTATGGTGGTTTATATGGTTAAATCAGAGTCAAATATTGTTAGAAAGTGAAGACATCTACATCTGAGATTGAGCAAGAACCGATTAGTATAAAATATTCAACTTATACTTCGAGAACGGATTCGAAAATTCGAATATTCGAACTGTAGTCTTCCCTACCCTTCAAACAGAGAGGTGTCTAATCCCTGTTTTTTTTTCTTCAAATGTCCAATTTATCAATTTATCCTTTAACGAGTACATGGTTTCCAAAATATTCAGCATAGCTTATTTTATATTTTATTTTTTTTTATCTAGCAAGTACATATATGTACGTATCTTTGTGAATATGTGGATATGTCTTATCCTATCCTTAAAACATAATCCACGAAAAAAGGGTTGCTCAAGGCTTACCTCGATGAGCTCGTCGCCAAAGTTGAACAGCTGGCTTAACTGGCGATCGTTTGCTTCTGACCATCCGGCCACCCTGAATAACAGGAATTCAGGATATTCTTCCAGATTCCTTGGCATTTTTGCAATCCTCGAAAATCGGTCGCGAAAATTCTCAATATTTTCTCAATTACCTTTTCTGAAATACCCATGTAGATGATGTGCTTTTGTCAGGTCATATTAAATTCTTTATTTCTTCTACTACCTTTTGAATGCCCATTTCAAGGTTTTTGCTCGCCTTATTTGTAAAATTACACGATCCGAAAAAGAATGAGAAATCCTCACCAAACCCTTCCAGCAACTTCCACGAAAAGCACCTGTTCCACGAGCACAGATAAATTAAGTGAGACGGATTTCACCTGAACATTTCACAATTACAATCCGGAAGAAAAACGTGAATCCTTAACAAGATAACTAACAGGGTGGTCATGTCCAGACCGCAGACAGTCATAGTCATTTGAGGAGATTTCTCCTGGTGGAATTGAGGATGACAGCCGTAACTCGCTTGATAAGCTGCTACTAAAAATCAAATGATTTAAGCGGAGTTTTCGTGCTCAACTTAGGCCATTACAATTCACACTAAATATAACTATATTGTAAGTAATTCTGCACTCACCATAGCGACGTTGTAGAGAGCGTGGACTGCAGTGGGGACGACGACACATTTGAAGATGACGCTCCAGGACTCAAAGTATCGTAGACCCTTCGAGGACTGTCATACTAGTCACCATCCTTCTCATTATCACAACTTACTCGAGACTGACTAGTAAGCACATCATAGGTGGTCTAAATCAACAGGATCGAAGACTATTTATGGTATTGGGATGAAAAAATATGAGGATCAACTCACATCCTCAATCCGAGCCTCACTATCAGTGGACACAGTGTGGGGTCTGTTCGGGAACTGGATGTTTGAACGAGGTGGCAGCGGTGGTTTTATTGAATGCGGAGTGTGAAACTGCGAACCCCTGCAAGAAAGAAGCGATGAATGTCGCGATCCACTTAGGAACATTCAATTTTGCTGAGTTGAAGTCCCAACTTAACCTTCGGGGCAATTCCTGCTCCTAGACATGATCTTCCCACAAACTGGAGAAATGCAGAAAATTACTCTGGAAAATTTTTGGCAAACTTGGAGAGTCTTCGAATTCATACATTTATCAAGTGCTAAACCGTAGAGTATCTGGAAAATTTCCAATCACGCTTCTGTACTGGAAATGCAAAATATCAACTTGGATTCAAATTCTGGAAGAAAAGGGCATAGTAAAGCATAGTAGGCATAGAAAAAGTGTATTCTTTTGCTAGTCTTCCGTTAAAGATTTCTTACAGAAGACTGCCACCGAATTTCCACCTAATGGAATTTTATATATATTTTTTGAAAAGTTGGATAACATACCAACTTTATTCTAAATCGAGGATAAAGAATCGTAAGGGAACAAAAACAATAACAAGAAGGAAATTAGCATCGAGGAGAATTCACTATTCTTACTAACTAATTCTTACTAACTTTTTATGACTAGTAGTTAGTAATGTTTATTCACTTTTTGTACGATGTTGTGGTCCCGAATGCAAGGCTTCGCGTACTGGAAGGGGGTTCGTGGTTAGTGGTGAGCGAATAACAAGTCAAATCAATAATAAACAGAGAAATTCAAATTTCTAAACCATCGACTCTATTCAATTTTACCTACCTTATGATTCTCTCACATTGAAAAACTAGTTTGCTCCGTCTTTACTGAAAACGCCCCGCAAAATCCTACCTGTTCATGCAGTGAGGATCATGAGGGAAAACTCGATGGCGAGGAGACGCCTCGGTAGACATTTGTGCCTGTAATGAAGGTCACATAAGCAATATGATTTCCGGAAAAGAAATTAATTTAGGATCGGTCTGCAGACGAATTCATCTGCTTCGCAAAAGGACAACTTTTTTAGAGCAAAATTTCAGGAGAAAGTGGGGAAAATCCTCACCGGAGGAGGTATAGGAGTGTCAAGAATACTGTTTGTCTCGTTGAATTCGCACTTCTGAAAAAGAAACAGTTTAAGTGAGAATAGACACGAAGTGACGATTGGACCATGTTTTCACTGAAAGCTTATGGAATCTTAGATACAGAGAGGTAAAGAAAAGAGGATAAAGAGGCATGCAAACCAAGATCCTCGCCCCAACAGTTAACTGTTTAATTTGATTCAGGTTTGATAACCCAGATTTTAGATTTTTGTCTTATTTTCTTCAATGATACTCTCTAGTGCCGTAATTCTCCCGGGAGGGTATCCATACGTCACCTGAACGGATCAATGAGCTGCTCTCCTTACGTAAGTTACTTTTTTGAGGTCACAGATTCCCTTTCCTTACTGTTGAGTACTCGGGTAACTCCTGGGCCTTCTCTACAGGTTGCATATGAGAATATAAGGACATCGAGAAAGTTTTAATTTGGTTCAAGTCTTCACGAATGGTATAGATGTACTAAGTGAAAATTTGAAGCATGTGTTGCTGGGGTGCTTCATAAGTGCAGAACCGGATTTGGACTGTCTCTTCCCCCCCCCCCCTTCCTCTAAGTTGGAAATTTATGATTTAATGGTTAATCATCACCTTGGCATTTAAACGAGTAAGGTCATCTTCACAAATAATAAGAAAAGAAAGATAAGAGAAGTCGAACTTTAATAAAACTGCCGTCCCACTCACACTGCAGCACACCAACTCATCAACACAGGTGTGACCAGGCAGCGCAAGGATGTGACTCATCGACGAGATTTGAAGCGAGTTTAAAGGAAGCGGTGAAAAATTACCTTAATTAAAGGCGATGCTCCGTAGATATTCGTCGAACCGTCAAGAATCGACAATCGTCGTAGGGTTTCCGTCGTACAGCTCACCCACTCCGAGCACACTTCGCTGAAATGTTCACTTCTTCCATAGCTCTTACATGAAGGTCCTTGAAAATTTCTTCATCAGACGCAACGCCTCTTCCGCTACTCTTTAAGATCGACTTCTTTAGCAATTTAAATGCTCTCAGCATAGATGTTGTCGAGTTCAAACTCCAGAAACTCCAGAAAATTTCATTTTCTCGCGTCATGAGGCAGAAAACGCGCTGACGACGAAACGCGTGTCACGCTTTGTTCAATCCACGTTTAAAACACGTGCCCTCTCAGCTAAACTCACGGATGCAATGCGGCCAATTCGATTGGTTCCAAGTCGCGGAGTCCAATGATGAACGAACGCGAATCGGCCACAACGGTGCTCACGTAATTCGCGAACAAGAGATCCAGGACCTGAGATCATTAAGGCAATTCCACGTTGTAATTTGAGGCAGCGAAACGTTCATGACAAAAAATGTAGAATAATTTGGGTAAATATGAACACAATCAGATGAATGGAATTAACACTGATGGTCAAACTGTGGATAGTATCCCTGGGACCGAATAATTATCAAATAGTTTTCTTAATTCATTTACCAATCCAGGAAACAATCGAAGTATTTAAATGAGAAAATTCTAAGATCCTCCTTGTCTTTCACACAGTGGCACACATATTGGCCCCTAATGTTGGAAAGCTTGAATATTTCTTTTATTCAAAATCGAATATTTTGGCGAATATCGAACTTCGAGTAAATCGAAAATTCAAGTGTTCTTACACTACAGACCAATACTGTGTTGCAGGAGGGAGAAGGAAGACTGTAGGGTTTTTCCATTTTCGAATATCTGACTGTTCAACTTGCTTCCCAAATTGTTCACTAAATTAACAAAATTATCTGGTTTTCACTCGGTCACAAGTACAGTGGATAATTTATACAGGGTTGTGCCTAGCCTTGATGCATTACTGAGATTACCCAGGACAAAAGTATGGAACCCGTGTTAACAATAGATGAATTTTAGGAGCGTTAGCACGTTCACCCTGGGTAATCTTTAGAATGCATACGGACCCTGAAGCTACGATAGGTTTATAGTAACAGTAGAAAGGTAGCGGTCATCACAAGAGTAAATCTGTGAGTTATGGCACACTCAAAATGTAATAGATAAAAGAATATACTTAATCGGGAAAAATTTTGAAAGTTCAATTTCAGTGAGAAGAACGACGCGAGAGAAGATAAAACAATTGCACCACTCGGAAAACGGCAAAGGTCTTTTCTGTTACAGAAATTACAAAAACAGGAAAAGAACCAACAAGACTGAGATAAATGCACAAGCAAACCTGCGGGAGAACAGCAAGATGAAATCATTCTAGAGTATTATTACGGTAGAAAAAAAACAGAGGAACTGGAGAAGTAACGTTGAAGAGCAGGAGCAGTCAATAGAATTCTGGCCATCATGCTTGAGAGCGCTAAAGAACAGTAGCAGAATAATAGAAGGACTGGAGAAATTGTCTAAGATCTCAGGAAATCAGCAGCAGAACATTGGTTAAGACTGAAAAATGTACTGGACATAACCGAATCAAATATTCACTCTGTATGAGTCTGAAATTTGCATTGAAAAGGCAGACTTTACTCAATTATGAAACACATAAACGTACTGTAAAGTATGATTCAAGAGAAATAAGAGCTCTAATGGATGCTCCAACAAGGGAGAGCAGCACATGCTCGGAGCAAAAATAAGAGGAGCAATGAAACTCTCTCAATTCCTGACATGTAAGTACCTAGTTCGATTCCTAGATTGTTAATTAAATTGAATGAATAATTTGGTTTTCATTCGGTCGTACGTAAGTACGAGCGGAACCGCTTCTAGCCTCTATCGGCATTATGATCCGGTCCAGCATCACGTTTATCGGAATTACCACATATTTACTATCCTGGAAGTATAAGAGGGAATGAAATACTGCTAGCTTTATTCGTGCCGATTTCTTTTGTTTTATCTCTAAATTACACTTGCAAAAGAAAATAACATAAGTACATAGTTGTTATGCCTCAATGCCCAGCCGAGCTTGCCCCTATTTTTTCTCAGGAACTGCCTGTCAGGATGCGCTTGAACACGATGAGAAATCTACTATTTTCATCTCCTACTCTTCTTTACTATGCTAACATTTCAAAAAGTTTTAAACTTTGTAAAGTTGACTTGAAACTAAGTGGGTTCTGCTTACTCTTCTAAGCTGTAGATGAGTCCCCGATGAGTGGTTTTTTTTTTCGGATGGATCCACGAAGAATAAAGGGAATGAATGGAAAATGGAATGACACAATCACATGCCGCCCATTTCTACATATTTTCGATGTTATCGCTTTTTCATTCCATCCATTCCGTACCCAATTTTGGTGACACGTTTGCTTTCCGTGCATAGGATATTTGTATATAAAGCGCTCATGCGTAAACAAATACGTACGCCATCGTTTAAATCCTACGCTTTGCAAATTCGCGGATTCTCGGAAATTATAACCGAAAAGCATTTCAGAAAGCATAAATAATGTTCCATACTATACTCTTTTAGCAGTTACTTCTATTAGGGTGTAAAACTATAAATACTTTTCCATCTTCATCGAAGTACTATTGGAGGCATATGCTCAGTAATTTAGAGTATCTTGAAGAGCAAATCTTTGCGCATTCACTGGTATGCAATTTGTCTGACAAACCTCAATGTTTGATTTTTAGAAAAATTTGAAAGGCTGCCAACTGGAGTTGCGGAGTTGTGGTGAAAACCGCCATCGAACGAATTCTTCAATGTACTACCCTGAATAACAAGTTTCTCGAACCAAGTTCAGTACCTTTCCGGAGAGCGGCATATTGTGAAAGCACTCGCAAAAAACCGCTGCGGGGCAACAAAAGAGAGCAACGCCATAAAGCTCCAAACATGGTTACCCACGCATTGAAGAAAGGGTTGTCTTCACGGTATAATATGAAATCAGTGGTCCAATGGAGGAGGCTGAATTTCATACAGGCAGTTACGTCAGACCTCTGCCTACAACAATTGGGCCACGAAGGCCAGCCACTTCACCAACATCTGCTCCAACCAACGACTACTGGAAATTTTTCAAAACCCGGCCCATCCAAAGGCGACGAAAAATGTCCAACAAAAAACTGAAGAAATATGTAGGATGGGAAGTCCTGTCTCGGCCGCCACGTAGCTAAGACTTGCCACTATCAGACCACTACTTATTTCTGGCTAGGATGTATTCGTCACAAAGAAAAAATGCAAAAACCGCGAAAAAAGTGGGAATTCGGGTAGACGCCTGTTCCGATTCACAGCGCATTGACTTCTTCAAGAAGGAACCTCATATCCTGCATAGAGGACGATGAAGGATAGTTGAGATTAACCATGGACACAATTTTGATTGGGGAGCACTGCTATGGTTTCTTGTAATAAATTTCGTTCCACGCGAAAACGCGCATCCATAGTTTTACACCCTAATAGAATGCTGGTATTCTACGACAGAAGGAATGTAGAGGAGGGGGTGGATTATTGCTCCTCAAACACGGCTAGATTTAGCGGCGCGAATTATTCTGCCGGAAAGTGCAAAAACTAGGTTAGCTTTATCGAATCTACCTCAAGTTACTGAAAATTGTTGAGGCCTGGTTTGATCGCATTAGATAGGAACGAAGATTGGATAAAACTTTTTCGTGGAATAAATCTCGAAGGCCAGATTTGACCGTCACAGTTGACCGATTGTAATCCAGCCTCAGGACAACCAGATCTATTTCTGGGCTCTTGGGTGTTTAATAAAAGCAAACTTAGCTATAGATTCTCTTTGTTCTGGGTAAAATCCACAAAACTTCTCATTGCTCTGTAAGTGAATCGAAGCTTGATTAGGTCTAGCTACGTATCTTTGTGACACAGAAGAATGACATTTGCAATAGGTTTTCCGGAAGAGTGGAACTCAAAAACCAAGTTTGGTTTTGATGTACAATCCAGACCCAAACTTCCGGACTAAATTTGAAGGTTCTCACGATCAAAAACCTATCAAAAACATGTTTTTTTTAATGATTGTAAGTTATTAAGTCACGGTTTGAGTCTCCAGCCGGGCTCTGAGTGGGATCACTTTAAGAAGTCGAGGATGAAAAATGCAGAAAAGTGTCGCAATAGGAGGAAAAATCTGTCAAGAAGCGTTTTTTTTTCGGTAGGAATTAAACTTATTCACACATCTACGGCTTCTATAACAAGACTCACCTTGAAAGGCTGATGCAGCTTCACAGAATCTTCACCGTGATACCACTCAAGAATCGGAATTTTATCATCGTGCACACATAACACCACCCAGCACGCTTCACCGTATTCCACTTTCTAAAATAAACAAATAAACAGATAAATAATGCAGCTGTTTCGATGTAATTAGTACAGAATAGTAGCGAAAGAGTTGTAGTAGACGGGGATGATGACCTAATCGCAATGAATAGCTCGTAAATGCCCCGCGAATGCGGGCCTGAGGGTTGTGCCCCCCAGCGGGGCCCGCAGCGGGTTCGAGTTCAACTCGAGTAAATAAATCTCGAGACAAGCACGCGTGTGACGATTGTGGACAACATTTGCGGACTGAAATAGCTGTCATTTTCAGACTAATTGTAGAGTGAGACCGCCCTAGTTATTATCAGATCCTTGGATAATAGTGTGTTGCTCGGATAATGCATTAGTTAATTCGCTTTTCGAATATTCTATTTGGAGTTACCCGAAAAATCGAAATTTTCAGGAAAGGGAGAGCCCTACACCTTTGCGTGAACAAAAATAAGGGCTGTGAAGCTTTGCGTTTTTTTTTTTTTGGAATCTTCAAGTTTTCTGGATGGTTCCTTGAGCTGTTATTCGAAAGAATTAAATCAATTTGATCTTTACTCGATCATCACTCTGTTGTATAGCATTTCTGGAATCCAAAGAACTTAGCTTACCCAAACAATGAGGAAATTTACCCCTGAGGCTGTTTCAACTTCACATAACCCGCCATCATTAAGCAGTGAACTCTATGAGGATTACATGAGTGCATCAGAAAAATTGGATGAGCTGTTGCAAAGCCATCAGATGACCTCTTATTCGAAAACAGTGGGTTGTTTTCAGGACACTCATCCAGGCACGAGATGGAGAATTGAAAGAACGTCCTACATGACGCTCTGAGGCGAAATCGTGGAATTAATAGGAACAGAGCCGCTGAGGAGTTCACAAAATTCCATGAAAGCATGAGCAGCCTCAGGAAAACGTTCAAAAAGTGCCAGAAAAGGATAGCTCCATACATATTATGTGTGAATAAGATGCGGGAACTTGGGAGGCAGTAAACAACCACCACGAAGATGGAGCGGATTCCAGAAATTCCGCAGAAAACAAACAAAAACGAGAAGAAAGCATATTCTCAGTAGAAATGGTTGGATCAAACGAATTTTTCACCATTTAGCAGTAAGTGTCCTTGGGATCCAGAAAGTGCCCTTGTCATGATGGACGCCGTTCAAAACTAGTTGCGAATTCTAGCTGATAATCCCGGAAAGGGTTCTGCACAGAAAAAACTATACTTTGTCGACGTCCATAAATTGTATGATTTCACCTTGAAACGTGTTTGATTTCACGTTTTCTGCTTAGAACGTGCTTTTTTATATTATTTATAAAAGTAAAATGGCAATTTCACTTCTATATGCAGGCAAAAGCGGATGTTGGTAAGTTGAAAAGTAATCCATGGAAAGAAGACATAAGCAGTAACACCCAATAGGCCAATACTGAATACCGAAAAATCTGGAAAGGCAACGAAAACTGCGAGATAACTTTCTGGATCCTGCCTACGATAATTTTCCAAGGAAAGCGTTGAGAAAAAAGGTTCTGCTCCAAAAGAAAACATCTGGACATAAACCGACTTTCAATAGAGGGCAGCATAACAAATGGTTTGATGGATGAACGCCCGCCAGAGTGCCAGCGCCTTCTTCGTTCATCTTTTATGGCTAGTGTTATTCATTTCTGGACCGTTGGGAATCAGATAAACTATTAATAACTCGTCAAACACGTCAAAAACTAGTGCTTCTCCTTACGAGGCACTTCGTTTCCGGGTTGAAGGATCTTTGAATCCATAGGACTTATGGAGAAGATGTGGCTGTCTAGGATCGAGCTAAGCAGTAAATTCCTTTAAAAAATTAGAGACTTGACACCTCTGGCGACACAGTATGGGATGAAAACACCAGTTAACACCCATGTAATATCCAGAAAACGCTGGCATACCACCTACTGATACAGAGCATATAATGTCGTTTGTTTGGTTCGAAAATTCGGCAGTCGCCCAGCCGACACTAAAACGCCCAGCAAACAAGGCGCTGGAAAACACGCACAAAAGCGGAAGGATTTCCTTAAATGTCAACGTTGGCTGCAAGTTTTGCTGGGAGAGCAGACCGCCAGGTAACAAGCACCACCCCAAATAACCCTCATGTTTCCATGCACTTTTATAAAGTTCACATTCCACTCAATCGCGACGAGACTCATCCCGAATACTGGCCTAAATAATTCATATGATGATGCGCGGACGATTCATCCAGAACACATGCTTCAGATCAATTAACGTGTTTGTGTTTACGCTACATAACGTCCGGCCCAGGATGTGTTGAATAGATAGATGGGGGGGGGGGGGCGAATTGCCCGTTATTTATTTCACAAACCAAAATGAATTATTGATTTAGCGCAAAGTTTTCCGGGTATTTTGGGAGTGCACAACCCGGATGAATAGTGTCATTCTGAGGAAGTAGTGAGCATCAAGTTGTTTTGTCTCAGAGGGAACCCACTCTTAGAGCGTGTGCACTTGAGGCCTACCACAACAAACTTGGCAATGATTTTAGAGGAAGTGGGCAGGGCCAATTCCAGAAAAAGAATAGAGTTCTCGACGAAAGTATTTGAAGTGAAAAAAGTGCAATGAATGAGCGCGCTTGAAAGCTCTTTTGTGCAAGTTGCTAAAAAAGGGAGAGGCATGCAGGAAGTGAAAGTTTGCTAGGAAGCATGCATAAGGAAGGGGAATGGATGAAAATCGCTAAGAGCAATGCATTTTCCGGATATTCCTTGAGAAATAAGAAAAACGAGGAAGAAGCGAGCAGTGAACGACTGTTCTGGAGGAAAGCACTAGCAACAAAATGCATAAATAAATGACCTTTTTTCGACGTAATGTACCAGTACGACGTGTGGTTTTCTGTTGAAGCAGACTGCACTTGATTGCTTCTCTGCCCGCTGGCATCGTTCGACGCTGCCTCCGTTAACGGCCGTTGAGCCCTCCTCTCTCACTCTCGGATCGCTTGAATAACTCTGAAATACCATCATTTGCGACAATGGATACTATGAGGCTACTCCACTTCCACTATAAAAGCGACGAAAATTCGCAAAATGGGCAAATTCGCATAAGAAAGACGACGAAGCATCCAAGCCTCACAAAAACAAAATCTTCCTTGAAAAAGCCGGAATCATCCAGGAAAAGAAAACAAATCCACTACGGCAAAAAGAGAATCATTGCGATTTTGCCGGAAAATAAGTGAAGGAAGCCATAGCCATGCCAGAACGTTAAGGATTTCTGAGGTTATCCATATGTTTCACTATGAACACCTAGGATTCCCAGTCCAGACGACGTATATGGTAACGTCACCTGGAGCATGGAATGACGTCACAATACGGCAGTAATGCATGAACAAACATGCATCACATCAAGAATTAGCCTGCCAACAGAAAAACAATACCGGAAAGGCGCTAGCTAATAAAGAGAAGGAATGGATTATGTCGACTCAAGGACCACCAGTAAACCTAATGTTCTTCCGAATATCGTTACTTTCTCAATTTATGATGATCTCCAGTTCCTCACGTCAGGACCTCCCATTGCTGCGAACAGATCAAGTTAGAGGACCACCAATACGAAAAGTGCAGGGGAAATCGGAGTAGATCAAAACAAAAGCGATCAAAACGACTTCAACATCTATCTCTTGTATTTGTAGTTATTCAGTTGTAGAATTTGGAAATGCTCTAAAGAGTTTTGTAGTACTGTATGTAGTACGCTCTGGATTTCTTCCTGAAACGCTTTTGCAAATTTCTAAAAACGGAAGAGAAGACAAAGGCCTTCACCTAGAAAGGACATGGAAGACATGCAAAATATGGATGGGTGTAAAATAAAGGGTGGATAATGAGATCCGAAGCTTCCAGGATGATGAGTTCGCTTGATGTAAGACATGAGGAACTAACCGGATTAATGTGAAATAAGTAGCGTGTTGTACTAGAAGGTGCTTAATTAAAACAGATATTCGACACGGAAACAACGTAAAATAGAGGAAATTATTTTCTGTTCGAGTGGATATATTTGGCCGGAACACGACTTGATGATCCAATCCTGGAGTGAAGAAATGACCCCAATCCCAAAAAAAAAAACAAGTGTAGAGATAGGAATATCAGATTATTCTACCGATACGGGCACGAGGTCTGCCAGGCATCCTATAACACTTTCAGGGATAAGGATAGTTCGGCCACATTATTTTGAAGGTTCAATGGTGGAAAAAGCCTAGCCTTCTTACAAATGACAAAGGATAGTTCGGAGGAATTTATAATCATGGGAACAAAGATGAATGAACAGAAAATTTATTAAAAAAAATAGCAAACTCATAAAGCAAATCGTATGTAGCGCGCGGCACCTATCAGATAAAAATACCCGCATAATGAATGGCTATCAAAGAAAACTACGGAGCAAAGATGTTTGGTTGAAATGTCCATTGAGGATTATCCTGGAATTTTAAGCTTTAGGGTGAAACCTTGCGGTAAGAAGACGTTACTGTGTAGTTATTGGTTCCGGGAACAGGTGAACAGACCACTCGCCCAACAAATAACTAGTCTAGAATAACTAAACTACTTGAACACTGAAGATCTATAAAAGTTCCATGGAAACTATACAGCACCAGCTCTTTTCCAGCAAAAAATCAGCCTGAAGCGAAACTGACACACATTTCTTTCCAGTGATTCACGATCCACATTTGAAATGTTAAACATATGCCGTTGATGCTGATGACGGTGTTTTTTTTTCTTTCTCATGCACAGCAGCTACAAGCTATGCACATATGCGGAAGTATTCCGGACATCCGGAGGTAGCAGCGCTGCGGAAGAAACACCGGAAAACCCCCAGGGGCCAAGAAGCAATGGAGGAGAGGCGACAACACCGGACATTACTTCATCCGGGAACGGCAGCCGATGACTGGCGCTGCTTTTTGGGATTGCATGTGATCTCTGACACCTTGTCACCCCACTGCGATTGAGGTGCGCCCGCGCAAATAGACCACCCTGAACATTGGAGATCAAAACAAGTGTTGCACTATTTCCTCGGGAAATATTTAGGATTCCGTGGGGATTTCGGACAGATGTGATGAGGTGTCCAGCACTATTCCCATAAACAAGAAAAAGAGCAACCTAATCGGAAATGTCACCAAATTCACGAAAGAAATGAGCAGAAAATAGTGTGGACGACAAGCAGATCTCAAGGGTGGGCTAGCCGAGTGCTTCCATGTCCCAGTGGACAGACACATATTGTGAAGAATTTTTGATTAGTTTTCATCGAAACAAGCCAACAAGAGTAACAGACAACAAAATAAGCAAAAAAAAAGCAGGAATTCAGTTAATTCTGTCTAGCAATTGCCGATTAGACGTAGACGACGAAGCACGCCAAAGCCATAGCCAGTAAGGGTTTCTAAAATTCACGACGAAACAATGACTGAAACCAGTGAAATGCGAGTGTTGGAAACTCAAAAGAAATTGTTGACTCAGGACGAATGGAAAAAAGACATCCGGCTGCGTTTCTTCAGCCGTCCTTCGACAATTCATCTGCAAGATCTTGTTCACACAACGGCAAGCTAAAACAAGGCTCCGGAAAATCCACAGCTGGTTAATAGAAGCTGCGCACAATAGATCCCCATAGAAAGGAGACAACTCATGAAAATCCGATGAAATGTGAATTCAAACAAAGTAAGTACGTATATATTGGTACTTACTCTACTTAGACCAGATAGGGCATTAGATATACTCGAATTCTAAAATTTTGTTTCAAAAGAGTTGAAGTTCCGGATTCCCGGAGAAGAGGGAGAATTACAAGCATTGAGGATTCATTGGAAGAAGTCAGGGCCTATTGTTTTTCGAACATTTGAATTTCTTGGAACAGGTTCCGAATTGATAATTAAATTAGTAGGGATATTCAATTTTAATCGTTAAAAAAAGTATGTACGACCGCAGAATCTGGTTCTTTTTTGAAATTTCAAACCAATTATCCAGTTCTTGCAGATGGACGAAGAAAAGTTACTTTTTACCTACTTCTACACCCCTGCTAGCAAATTTCATGAGCTTTTCACGAATTTATAGAGTAAAATAGGAACACAATCGCTGCTTAATCCTGCTACGGAAATGGAGAAATTCATGGAATCAAAAAAATGGAGAACTATGTAAATGGAAAAATATATTGGAAAAATAAAGAAGCAATGGAGAGCATAAGACAAGATTCAACATAACGAGAAGTTCGTTCCCACGAAGAACGGGATTACGATGTGAAAATTTTAAAAAAAGTAAGGCGATTGAGACCAAAAATAATTTTCAAAGACTGAAACAAAATGAACAAGTATGTATTCGCAAAATTCCAAAGACAAATCAAAATTTACCAGGTCAAAAGATGGAAAGAGAACAAGAAACATCGGCGGACTCCATGCAACCTCTTCTTGTCACATGAAGGATCTTTCCCGGATAACAGAAAGGACACACGCAGTCGGCCTTGGACCTATAAGCTTTATAAGCTTTCTTGCATGGAATGGACCTGACCAAGCAGCAGATACTGCGAAAACAAGCAGCAAAGTAATAGACCAAATAATTTTTTGCAGGACCCTCTAAAGGAGGGCTTACACGCAGGGAAAAGCCTCTCATTTGGGAAGAGACCCAAACCTCTCATTTGGGAAGAGACCCCCCAAGAAACCCTGTCAGCTGAGCGAACACTCAGCTGTCTGGTAACTTCCCAAGTGTGCTCAGGAACAACTTGAGGCTAAAGTTTGCCGAGCTGGAAGCCTCTCAGCAATAAAAAGTTTTCGCAAACACAATCATGGGCGCCTGAAAGAGGCTCGCGTCCAGTTAAGGACACAAATACGTGGGAGCGCTAAGCTGGACGATGGGACCACGTAAGGCGAAATTATGGATGCGAAAGGGGAAAAATAACAAGTAAGGATCCAGGCATTTTGCCACAGTATGATAGGCTATTCCCTAGCTTCATGTACCGCAGCCATTGCAGCGGAACGACGATAAAAATCCAGGCGAAATATCGTGGATGTCACTGAGAAGTGAGTAATGATGGTGTTCAAGAAAGTTGCATGTGAGTTGCGTCACACAGCGAACGCATGATTATTCGCATGTGTCTCACGGATCGATTGCTACACATACAATGGACAAGCGAAAAACAGGATAGATCGATGCAAATTGCATTCCGGGACGAGTTCACCATGGTTGAGTCACATGGAAATCTCCATCAATGTCAGAGGAAAAACTTTGAATCGCAGTAGAACACGTTTGGTCATTGACTCATTAACGCGTATCGACAGAGTGGAACAGAGCAATTTAAATGTGTCTTCTGAAGGGTAGAAGTAGCTAGGAATACGTGGAACTTTCTGGAAAAGCGACGCACTGGTGGATTACTCGAGCTAGCGAGCCCTTCCGGAGCACGGAGGCTCATGAGTGCAGACGTCTGGCTGCAAGAGCACCACCGCCTACATAAATAGATCCTCGCTAAAATAACTAAACCTGACGAGTTGAGCACCTCAAAGCCTCGGCTAACTAGTAAAATAGGCTACTGGAGTAAGGGAAGTTACAAGTAAGACCAACATTCGCTGAGAGGAACGCATCGGCACCGGCAACAACGAACAACCTTCACAGAGTCGGCCTTGAATTGGCCTTTCACACGAAAAAAAAAGTCGAGTTAAAGTCATTAGTGCCTGGTAATCAGGGCGAAACTCCAGGAAATTCCTGGAGAGTCAAATCAGAGAACATGCCAGACACTATCAAAGAGCCGCTTCATAAAAAATTTCATTCCTTACGCATCCCAGACGAAAACAGCGTTAAAATGACACACGAACACCCCCACACACGAACAAATACACAACATATCCGGTGGGAGTCTGGATAAGGAAGGCGCTAGAGAGAGGAGAAGAACGTGAGCTGAAGACCACAAAGAAGCAGCACAATGTCAACATAAACGCGGCACGGACATACAGATAACATAATCGGCTTCTGCACTTCGTACCTGATAATGAGCGTCTATGATTTACGGAGTGAGTCATATTGAGGTAAGAGAACAGAGTGAGACCTTCTCATCTATACTTCTTTACTAGTTAGGCCTCATATTGCAGTAATTATGCTATAGAGGAGTAGTTACTCTAATTAACAACCATTTCGAGGAGTAATTGGCATCTAAGAATTGCGTCTTTGAGAAGAGAAGGTGGGGCGATGGTGTTATCGAGTACATGGTGCTCTACGGCGTAAACACGAGTTCGCTGGCAAATTGCCAAAATATGCATTGGAAAATATCCAGAAATGATCGATTCCTAACTTATTTTGAACTTTATGGATGAGACAGAAACAAAGGAGGTGATGGAAAGATGCAATGAATCCAGAAAACCTCTCTGGAGGAGAAATGGACTGGAAGAGTTTTCAAAGGCTTTGGACATTTAAAAAAATGTCCATAAAGCTAGTGCCCCACCCCAGGACACCCTGGAACACCGCCACTAACTAGCAAGACCAGATCAACTAGCAGAGCACACATAAGCCACGCGAAACTGCCGTGACATCCCCACCCGCACCTGTATAAACAAAGACGAGGTTTTCCAGCGCTAAATCCCGATATTCACGAAATCCACGAAAATTCGGAGCTTTTTCCATGGATTCGAGACCAAAAGAGGAGTGAGCAGCGAACGCGCGCGCGCCAACAGGTGAAGTGGGTCGCGCAGGTAGCTGACGACAGGTGAGTCAGACCAGCGCAGCACACGAGCATCAACGTATACATACCGTTACCGCCGAGGAGGATATCTCCGTTAGTCAGAGTCAAACAATCGCCTCAGCACCTCCTCAAACCTCAAACTCCTCCACTGTAGCATTAACGAACGAGAACTTTCAAATAAGTCACCTGCTACGAACGAGCAGTTGACGCCGTCCTCGCGAAAACACCGCGCCCGGATATCTGGTTGGTTGATCATGGAAAAGGACAAGTCTGGATTTGGTAGAGGTCAAAATGAGGCGAACAGAGGCTCAGTGAGCCAGACGGAGACAGGAGTGACGAGGCTCGAGTTCATGGCAGCCAACTGACAGCAATGGAAGAATGCGACATATACGCATTTGTGTGTGTGGCGTGAAAACCGGTCCATCACCCGCGCACGCCTATCTCTGTCAGTCGAGGATCGGGGATCAAACGGTGACCGCGGCGAGTCGAGAGCACTAGATAAGAAGGTCATTATCCAGAAACAGTGGACAATATTGCTAACAGGTGGCACCAAGGTTTGATAGCAATTTTACAACTTGAATTGTACAGAAATTCTGTACTGTTTGGCAGACCAAGGCCCTACCTAGCATGAACTCCTGCTCTTTTTTCACAATTTATTGAGTGGAAAGTCCGAAGTTGGTTTTCGTAATTTTTTACATTAACATCGTCAGCCACTCGCGGGGGATTAAAATTTTGCTTTTAACGACCTAAAACCACGGTCAAAGCTAAGTTCTTTACCATTAGAAGTGGCTCGACTCTCGCCCGTCTGAACAATACCTCCGGGATGATCGGTTCCTTGGCCTCCTTCAAAATGATGATCGCAAAAATCTTACTCGGGTCATAGGTGTCATTAATTTTATAATTACAGTGATGTTTGTTCTACTTATTATGTTTTCTTTTTCAATGATTGTCTTATACGTCGTATTCAAATAAGTAAATAAATAATTGAGTAAATAAATGAAATTTTAATTGAAGATTCATGTTTGCACTTCTGTTTATTATCTTTAGAGCGTTGGGTGAAACGTTGGACCAGATTCTGAACTCAAGTTCGAGTATTCGACTTTGATTGGGTCGAAAAGTTCAAAAAGATAGAGAGCCCGGGATCTTGGGTATAATCTTAATTATTTATTAACTTTACTGAAATTACTCGATATCATTTGCACTCACTGTACCACTCTACTATGTAGTCTGTTCACTGTGCTTGATCATTTATTTATTTAATTATTTATATATTTATATATTTATATATCCATTTATTCACTTATTTATTTATTTATTTATTTATTTATTTATTTATTACACCACATAGGTGTACCGTTTTCGGAACAATGTCAAGAAAAAAACAAGTTGGTTAAAAAGAGTACAAAGGTAAAAAAGGAAGAAAAACCTATTTAAGACGAGAATAGGACGACCACCAATGCTTGAGAACATAAATAAATGAAAATGAATCCACAAAAACATGGAATATGGAATATTAAGTTGTGCATGGGATTTCGAGGTAAAAAGCGAGCGCAACAGTGCATGAGCTGAATTGTCGTACATCGGAGAAATCCTTGCGACTGCAGCCGCATCAGCTGTTAGCCTGTTCTCGTCACCGTTGTCCTTGACGAATGCCAGCATAAATTTTCTGCGAAGGATTAGTACCTCATTTTTCGGGCCTCCTGGAGTGGATTATGCTAATTTTTGAGGTTGATTGGTAGCTGATCCGTAGCGAGATGGGTGCGGATCCACAATGGTCTTTGTTAAGAGTGCTAATAAGAAAACAGCAAGGAATGAAAGAAGGTAAAGGAATGACGAGATGATTCATTCTTTCCTCTTTTTTTTTGAGGAGTGGAGCTCTTCGTCCTCACGAAAGGCTTAATGAGAGCAACGAAACTCTTCGTACGAATGCTATATCTCAAAATTAATCTACCAGAGGTGCAAAGCTCTCATAATGGCAGTTATTAGAGAGCAAAAGGAGTAAGTACCATTGTTCAAGTGTTCTAGAAAAGGGTTTTGATCCAGATTTGCCCTGAGGGAGTGGATTTAGGGGTTGGCAAAGAATTGAAAGCTGAAGAGATTGAACTGTGTAAAACAAATCGAATGAAAAATCGTTTATTTCGCTGACTTTTTATTCAAATAGGTTAGATACTTGTAATAATGACAATAAATAGGGGCGGAAATAAATTCAGGTCGGTATTGGATTTGAAAAGGCAAATAGTTTATTCAAAACATGATAGGATGTATTAGAAGAGGATTCCGAAGCAAGAATCTACAGTAGCCACAAATCCTGGAAGAAAAACAAGTTCATTCCTGAGTCAGGTTCTGACTCGCTCACGGGTTCCGAAAAGGTGGATACATCTGATGGCAAATGTTGGTGCACATTTTGGAGCAGAACAGCTGTCTATTCTCGGATTCTGTTCCTGAAATGATAATACTGTACGGTTTTCCAAGTGGTATTTTATGGTTATGTAAAACAGCAAAATTGCAAGTGCAGAGCGCATTACAAGGCATTACAAGTAAATGACTTACCTATAGTAATTCTTCTGTAAAGTGTTGAGCCGCTTATGGGATGGAACACCTAAACGAGCAACGTGTTATCCTGTACACTAGCTAAGGCTTTTCATTGACATCCTGGGATTTTCTGCACCTCCTGGATACTGAGTACATATTATAACTACTATTATGGCACGTGTTATACTAATTATTATAAGTAGTATATTCTTTATGTTATACAATAAATGGATAAATTCATACTCTAGCGATTTTCGTGGAGCCTTTTCAGGATGATCTGAGATGAGCTAATGCAGAAAAAAAAACTTTCCCATGTATGTGATAAAGTCATGTGCTATAGAACTGCGATCTCGATTTCTCGAAAATTCCCGAGAAATAATGGAAAAGTGCATATCTAGCGAGATTTTCCTGTAATTTATTTCAGAATGAGCTTTTCAGGAAGTGGTGTTGACCACAGAGTTCAGTTTTGAACCCATTATAAACGTGAAAAGTTGCAACAATTCAGCACTTTATGGGTTTTTCTTCATTTCGCTTTTGCACAATGCGCAATTCTGGAAGAACTGCTAGATTTGCCACAATTCGCAAGGTAATTACTTTCACAGCTGCAAGTCTGCACAGTGCTGCAAGCGAATTTTGAAAACATTATCCATTGAAGCTATAATGAGGATGCCTTAATTTGCTATTAATGAATTTCATGTTTTTTTTTCTGATTCAATATACATTTAATTAAAAGTCCTGGGAATTTCCATCCTCTCGTTTCCGAGCTCTTCTTGTTCCCACTCCTATTGGATAAAATTGCTGCGTGGGAATCAAGGGTCACTACCCAGTTAACTTAAAGGTCGTGCTATTTGGATCAAACCACGCCTACTAAAAAAGGCTGACAATGTGCAGTGATTCTGTCAAACTGACAGCTCCGATTAGTGGAGACGTCGCTTCGAAAATTGTGAGAAATTGCACTTCCGTGCATGACTCACTGTCCCGCCTGATCCATTGAATGCACGGAACAAACATCGTCGGCTTGTTTTTTGCCAGCAGTCAACAACGATGACCATGCGCGGCTTGTTTCGTGACCAAGGAGGCAAAAAGTCGTAGCGCATGAATGTGGTGGAATGAGATCTATGACTAACGCTGGATGAGATGTATGAGTAATCCTGGACAACGACATCCACAGTTCTCAACGACCATTCAGGATAAGTTAATAAAAGCGGGTTGACTTGAATTTGACAATGAACAGGGACCAAATGCTTGTTGGATCTACAGTTTGGCGAAAATTTCCGAAAAGTATTCAGCGAAGTGAGATAAAAGGAATTTCCAAAAACGAAATTATCTAGAGGCACAAATAAGTGAAAAATATTCGCAAAATACTAATAAAAACATTGAATCAAAAGTACGAGAATAAGCTAGTGTGAAGAATTCTTCCCCATTTGTTTCCAGGGAGTGCTCAAGAACTTATGATTATCATCCAATCATAATCAAATCATATGTTGCTTCCTAAAGTCGAACATTTACCTTGCATACGTACTCTCCAGCGTCCTTAGTTGGATCGTAGTTGTTAATTTCGAGGATAGCATCCTTGTTGTAGAGTTTATACTTCTCTTCCAATCCTTAAAATTATTTTATTTCTTTTTTTTCTTGACTGAGCGAACATCAGCCATTAGCAAGCTTTCATTTCGGAGACATTGCACATTTCAAACCATACCTCCCGCACACCTCCGATTACTAAGTAGGTCGGTGTAGCGGTAAAGTCTAGCTTCAACATTTATCTTTTGATCCAGAATTTCTAGGCCTTGAATTAAATTTCTTCAGCAATAGATTGTGATAGGATGTTCTACTACTTCTCATCGATGAAAATTGACAGACCAGGTATCATCCATAAACAATAGTGGCAGCTAGGTTCATGATTTCCAGGCCATCCTTATTCAGTAAGGTCCGGAAAAATTGTGTAGGAAGGAGAGGGCATGTAGAAATGATACTACAGTCGACACATGTATAACATCCAGAAACCGCTGAATCAATTATTTTTAAAGAGGACGTTTGGAACTTGTACAATCGGATATACATGATATCGCGTTCGTTAGTCATTATAAGCTAAATCGACATTGATGTTGATAATGCTTCTCAGCTGATTTCTTCAAAACATCCTTGAAAATCAGCATGTAACCCAGCGCCTACTACTCAAAGCTCCTGGAATCTACAGTAGGTTTGTCAGCAAGGCCAACAAAGCATTCAGAGCTAAAAATTGTTTTAGACGACTCTCTCTCATAGATGTCATCCACAAATCTTCTCAAAACCTCGGATGCGAATTCTGGGCTGCATCGGATTTATGGCTGAAAATCAAAGGAAACTGGCAAACCTCAAGCAAAGCATAGGACAATGAGAAAAATTTGTTCATTGACGCCTATTCAGGATGATACATGTTGTTTCCATTCGCCAAATACGAAACGGAAATTACCACATTGATGGAACTTGTAGAATAACAAAGGTGGAGGAAAATGTGAGGAAAATTTCAACTGATCACCGTTTTTAACTATCTATCTCGGCGTGGTGGTCTGGAAAGTTTTCAAGCAAACAAGTATAATGTCAGCTGGATTTCTTTTATTAGTAGGTGTTCAAAAATGCTTCCTTTCACTGACAATGCTGTTCCTCACCATTACCTACAGCTTTAGGGAAAATGTCACATGAATTTACTTGATTGGAAAGTCTGGACCTTTACCAGCCTTTTTTATTAGGAAACTTTATGAAGTTCAAAATGGGTAGAGTTATTAATGAACTCACCCTGAGCGATCGGCACCCCTCCACGAGTCCAGACTGTGTGCACTTTTACTGAAGATGGTGTAACCTGCAGGACTGCTGTTTATGTAATCTGTATGGTAACTAGTGGGTATCCAGCATACCTCACAGCTGACATTTACTGAAGCTGTAGCCATTACGTAGCCAATATCCGTTCTTTTATCAGCGAAGGCAAAGTTTTCTGGAAGAAAATGTAGACTTAACTGTTCCGTGGTAGATGTGATCGAACATTTTGCAAGTAATTTGTGAAAAGGAAAACCTCCAAGATCAAATAAAAATAAGAGGCCAAGAATTTCTAAGATAGTAAATATAAAAATAAATAGAAGGGTTCTTCAAGAATAAAAAAAGCAAAAGGCTTAGAATCCGGATTAATGAATAAGTACTTCTTCTGTACAGTGAAATGGCTAACCAACCAAAAATGATGACGTCAACAGTCTTTGACAGCAGATGACTTCCGATCTGGGCTTGGCAAGTGTACACACCAGAATCTTCAGAAGAGGCATTCTTTATGAGAAGGCTCATTGTCTGGTGATCAAGGGACTTTACCTCCACATTACCAGTTCTAGAATTGTACAATAGTTTTGATTCAATGATTCTAATAGAACGCGGGCATCTCTTACCTGTCCAGTCCATCATGCTTGATCCATATAATTCCTGGACGAGCAGCTTCTGATACACCATCCACCTTGCATAGAAGTGGAATTTGGGCTCCGGCCGGCTTCTGTACTGGATTGGTATCCGGGATGATCACGAGACGAGGTACTACATACACTGAAATGAGCAGGGATAACTGAATGTAGCCAGGAGGAAGTCTTTCGCGCCGAGATTTTTTAGGAGAGCTTTTTACAATCGAGCTATACTAGCAAACTTCACCTTGGGAGCAGAGATCCTCAAAAATGAGGGCAAAAACGAGCAGGGGTAGCCTCATCAACACGCTAAGAAGCTGTCGGCACGGACACTGACAGCCCCTCACATAAATCCCGACCAATCAAAGAGTACGTAGTGTAAGAGATAATGCGTTTTTGACAGGAACGAACCGCCACATCTTGGATGTCCTGCAAAACAACATCGAGTGCACAAAATCGGGCTGGCCAGCCTGGGCAAATCTAACATTTCTGCGGTGAGGACACATTTCTGGACCTAGGAGACATTATAAACACTGTACATTCTGGAATCACCACTTAAGAGAATGTCCATTGCGGGAATAGGGTAACGTTTCCACTCATAACAAGATTCTTGCAGAATTCCACACTTCCTCCTATTATTCCTGGAAATTCTCTTACATTTCTGAACATTTGACCGCAAAACCAGTCTTACGAATCTGTTGCCCTTTGGCTTTTGAACAGCCCACTAGTTTTTCATACTCTATAAAAGTAGACAACTGACATGGAGGTACGAGCAGAGCATGGATCTCCAGGAAAATAGCAAACATGTAAAAAGCGAAGGGAGTCCAAATGTTTATTGAGCACATCCTGGGAGATGAATGCATCTGGAACTCACTGTATTGTTGGTTTTCGTGAAGAGAGGAGTGGAAGTAGATATCACAGAAATTGTGTCCTACTTAGTTACCTAACAACACTACCATGTTCTTTAGGAGTTAAGCATAACACTGGGTAATATTGTGAGCGCTAAAGATGCACTGGAAATTGAGCAGACGAAGGAAAACAAGGGCATGTTAAAGGCAAACATTTCCTATGAGATTGTCAACTGAAAAAGTGGCCATATTCAACAGTCAAAGCAAAAAAAGGGAGTAAGGTTTTCTGTAAAACTTGTGATAAGAACTGAACTTGCAAGTTTTCTGACAAGTTGTCCCATGAAACAGCACTCCTTATTTGATGTGAACGGCTGAGGAATGAACAGAAGTAAAATTCAAAGTTCTCGCGCTCAGAAGGAGAAGTACAGGAGGCATAATAGCTGCAAGTTCGGCCTTCTCCGGAGGCATTATGCTGGATCTGCACCGAGCTTCGCTGAGGTGGGATCCTAACCCATGAAGACTGTAAATGGACAGTAAAGCAGAGTGCAGTTGACGGTTCCGAGTCGTAGAATACCTCTTCGAGAGAGTTCTATGTCGTTTGCTGTCGTTCTATGCTCAGACTCCACACGGTCGGACGCGGCGAACATCTGGCATAAATTGGTCTTGATGGAGGCAGTAGAGAAAACCAGTACCGGAAGTGCATCCACATTCGGTGGTGAATAATACTTTGTTTCAGGATATATTATGGTAAAATAATTTTAATTAATGCTATATGACTCTGTGTTTTTGATGACGTTATCAAGATCTGGACCGTAGGTAAATAAATACACATGTATAGCAAAATAATAAAGTAAAAGGAAGATACCGATGCGAGACTGATCATTGGCACCTAGCGCCTGTTTATGGCAGATGTCTCAATGGGCATCCCGAGTTGTCCACAAAAGAGCGAGCTCAGAAACGGGTTTTTCTGCGTTTTTGTGAAGAATAACACGATAATTCTGTGTGATTAGCGTCTCGCGACGATCTTTCTCGTGCAGAACGCTTAAAATGGCCCTGAGGTTAGGCACTACCTTTAGGTATCTTACATATTTACGTTTCTTAGATTGCTTACTTGTCTGCCTAGGATATTTCTGTACACAGTTGTTTATTTCAGTAAGTAGAAGATTTTGATATAACCTCTATAATCACTACTTCTTCAATTAAGGCATTCATACTTTTCAACCTTTTTTTCCCCTGAATCAACAGAGGTGTCCACAATGCGATGCAAGCGATGGCTATTTTATGGCAGCAAATTAAGACCCAGAAGATCAGATAGAGCCCAAAGCCTGGAGAAAAGATGAGATGATTATACATATATGTAGTTCATAGCACTAGATAAGTAGACATTAATTTCATTATACTACATACTACACTAGGCATTACACTATATAGTACGGTATGCTTTGCTCACCAATCTTTCGAAGAAGTTATTTCGAAAATGTTCCTGCAGTCACGTTAAAGTGAGAGAAACAATAAAAGGGATGAGAAATTTCACCTCTTTTTTTCCACCTCCAGCCTTTCCTGTTGATTCTCCAGGTTTGCCTTCTATCGTCATTGTTCAACTCAACTTATAAAATCAACCGTTGTCCTAGAGCATCCTAGTGTGTCACGCTTGCATAAAAACCCTCACGATGTTTGCACTGCCCCTTTGTGCGGCAAAAGTGCACAAACGGCAAATGAATTATGTAGCTCCGGATATTATTCCACTCCAGAGCTCCTTAGCCAGCGAGCTAAGGAGCGTGAGTGTATGAGAACTCAAACAAAGGGCAGAACTGCTTGGTAATTCTAGAAGAAGCAAGTCAGAAGTGGTTTCAGTTACTTACGCAAGCCAGTCGGTTTCCTTCTAGTTTTCATTACTTTGAAGTACAGGGGTATCAAAAAGTTTCCGGCCTCCGCTTGTCTGTTCCATATTTCCGGACAATTTTGAAGGGATCGTGTAGGAGGAAGCCTTTCATGTTAGATTGCAAGGTTTCATGAGATTTCGTCAGCCCGTCTGGAAACCAGAACATTTTGTTCAAGCCAAACTATGGGTACCTCCCAGAAAATGTGAATCATGCGAAAAAATATTGTTGACTTTTTGTTACGTAAACAAGTCTTAATGAACAAAATCTGAATTCCACTATCAATTGTAAACAAGCAGAAAGTCTTCTAGCATTCCCGTGTAGGATTCCCGAATATGGAGTTTCTGAGGGTGCCAGAATCGATCAGTAATGGAGCGCCTTCTGGTCAACGAAGAGACTCAAGGCGAGCGCAAATTGTTGCAGCTGTGTAGAAAAGCGCTGGACAGTGCAGGCAGATTTTGACGTCAGAATTTGTGCAAGGACTTGAGCTATCTAGAACTATCTTTGGAAATTCCCTAGGCAGTGATCCAACAATTTGAAGCTTCGCAGAAATTTGAGTCTCCAAAACCTTCTCGGCGCTCGACAGGAAAATTCCGTTGAGCATTCGAAAAGGATTTTTGATCGTTTTGAAAAAAGCGGGAACAATACTTCACAGTGCTTCTTGACTGGCAATGAATAGCGAATTTAGTGCCAAGGTTTGAACTCTTAAGCATGCGGTACTGGATTGAGACAGGCACATGTCCGAAATTAGTGCGATCGAACAGGAATCTTGGAGATAGAGACGTTTTACCAAAAGTTCCATGAGAAAGAGAAAATTTCGTGCCACATGACTACATTTGTGTGAACCCTAAGGAAGCAGGTATATTCAATGTCACCTTGATCCATCGCATTCTCAAAACAATCAGGAAAAATTACTGCAAAAACCCAACCATAAAATTCAAACTCTCCAACGGAACATTCATTTTCACGAGACTGTATCCCTTTTTGAGAATGTGGACGCACTTCGCTAATTCCGCTACTTCATAAGCAGAGTTCAGGGCCCAGCTACCAGAATCTATCCGAAAATTCGAAACGGCGCTTCGGCGGAACGAGAACGATTACGAAATAAAGCTTAGGCCTGGTGTTTGTTCTCATGCGACAAAACTCCTTATAAAACTGGTAAATTTTAATAGGATGGCATGATGAAAAGTGGGTTGACCTTCGAGAGGTCTATATTTATTCGGTTTAAAATTTCATTGCAGTAGCTTTGGTGTAAGTGGTCTAGGCCGGAAACTTTTTGATACCCCTGTAACTGCTGAAGCTGTTCGTATAGTACGTACTTCTCTATCCAAAAATAGAAGTATTCATGCGAAAAACAGGAAGGAAATGAAGCAGGAGATTTTGCGCTACGACACGATTCTTACATCCTTTTTTTCCTTCTTTTTCTGTTTCCCTCAAACGACAGGGTTGTGTACCAGAAGAGGGGGGGAGGGAGGGTTGGGATCATTTCCACTACCTTCTCCTGAAATCTACCCTTAGAATATCAATGTTCTGATTTTTTTTTCGTGAACTTTCGAGTGTGTAAGAATGGGTAAATAAATAAATAAACAAATAAATAAATAAAAGCATAAGTAGGCAAATATGCATGTATGCATTTAAGCCCTTTTCATGGCTCTGAAACAAATGCATGTCATTAATAATGTTTTTTTTTCTGCCACAAAGTAGACCACACAAGGAGACTTCATGCATTTTCCAACACTTCTTGTGATTTTCTGGAAGTTCAGATGGCTATCTTTCTTTGCACTGCTTCGCTTCCTGACGTCGTTTATGTGTTTTCAGGTGCTTCATTCTGGAAAAAAATGGAACCAACAACAGTGCTGTGTTTGGCGGAACTGTTTGTAAGGCAATGGTTCCGGTTAGCAGCAGCAGGTCGTCGCGCTTCACTTGTTCTCGGCCACAGTCATCCTTGAAATGTCGATCAGATCCTTGTCTGAGAGTAACGATTAGAGTAATTTCGCTCCTTTATCCATTATTTCCTCTGTTTCTCTGAATTTGAAAAAATTCTATGATCTTCGTCAGTACTTGCACTCACTAAAACTTAAGACTACTTGTACTGTTATTTCATGGGGGTTCAACGCCTTTCTGTCGGTGAAATCCGTGAATCTTCCGCCTCTGAGCTGAGATATTTCGGTCAGAACTCCATGCATTGCATGGACAGTCTAGATCAACAACCAACACTTGATAAGGAATTTGTGGACCCTATGCGTCATTATGATCACTTTGTGTCATCAGTGCAAGGAAATGTCAGCATACACCCTCCGGAAAATGAGCTACAAATCCACGAGTTGTCAGCTCAATGTTTATTTGCCCCGAACCACATTCATACTGATGCATCAAATTGTCAACATACCATTACTGATTCAACAAGATGTTCTGTGGGAAACGTAAGCAGGACGATCGTTGGAACTTTTAGTGTAAGGTACACACGGTTCGGAGGAATTTTACATTATTTCCTATGCAATGAGCCAGCATCCCCTTCACAAACAGATTTCCATGGATGCTGCCTCTAGGGATTCTGACGGCTGTCTGGATTTCAAGAAACATTTTAATTCGCGTCAACATGTGGTGTCCGTTTTTACAACATCGCGTCTTACTACTGTATAGGAGGGAGAGGGCGGCGTCTTACATATTTGCGTGCCTAGTAATACACCAATAACTTTCCATGGATAATATTCTTAGGAGCGAGTAATGTACTGAATATATTCAAATTCGAAGATTATGTAGCAATAATTAATATCATTTTACCATTTCGGATTTATTACTTTACCATTTCGAAAAGTTGAATTTCCACATTCCAGAAAATTATAAGAAGAGGTTAATCGCTTTCTGTTTTTCCAACATCTGAATTCCCGGATCGGGTTCTGCACTGGTGATCCAACTAACTGGATAATTAGATTTTATTCGATTCAAATGAGAACTAGTACTTTCTCATTCATTTTTTCTTCACACTTTTGAGGAGTTCTCCCAGCTCCCGCACCCCCCCCCTAACTCTTACGATACATCCACATTCGCTTATTGGTCATCACGCTTTTCAGGTGAATTGGTGCCTTGGAAGCATGCCAGGGCGGTTCTGATTGGTTCCCATGGATAATTCGAAAGAGCTTAGCTCACAAAGATTTAAATTATGGCATATTTATAATTTCAATATAATAATTTAAAATTAAAAGCATCCCAATTGTCACTTGAACTTGGCAACCTCACTTTGAGGACAATGCTAACTTATCCAGGAACTTCCCGGTGAGACCATTGCTGGGGATTAGAGAAGAGGGAGAAGAATTTTCCCGAAAAAAAACCTAGCAGTTTTAACTTAAAAATCATTCAAGGACATCTACATACATACAGTAAGTATGTTCATAGAAAATTACTGCAAACTGTACTGCTCTGCATTCCTGAAGCAGAAAATCCTAGAAATTACTTTTTTGCGACTTACTCACTAACACACAGTCGATTTTTCTTTCCAGAAAACAATGTCGCGCGCTGCTTTGTCACAGAACGTGGCGCAAAGCGAAACTGGAAAAGAAAAGAGGATAATTACGCGCATACGGAGTCACCACGTGCATTATGAACAAACTCGTCGCCACACGGACTTCCATCCCTCCTTCCAGAGTGACTATCTCAGGCCTTGTTGCTGTTGTTCTCCTGGATTCTACCTGATACACTAGCAGATGCGCGATTCGCGCAGTTCGAATCATTATCGCGGTGTTCCGCAGCACAACGGTCGATTCGCTGGAAAAAGCGCATGTTGTTCGATTTTTCCATCGGTATTCAAGGTTACGTGAGGCATACCGCAGTGCAGACTGAGAAAGCGTCGCTGTCCTCCCTATCAGTGAAGGTTTTCGATAATTTTTTAACTTGCTTGCTGCCTTGCTTGTAGAAAATCCATTTCTGCTATGGCTGGTGGTAGTCTGGCAATTTCATCTTTCCAAATACCTGCCCAAAGTCCGGCATTTACCTATTTTTTCAATGCTACAGATAGAACAGTTCGTAACGCTAGTAGATCCTGAATGAATCATTTAATTGAACAAGCAGCAGTGGAAAATCCATTTCTGCTAAGGCCGGTGCTAGTCTGGTAATTTCATTTTTCCAAATACCTGTCCAAAGTCCGGCATTCACCTATTTTTTCCAATGCTACAGATATAATTTTTTATAACCTTAGTAGATCCTGAATAAATCAATTATTTGAACAAACTGCAATTGGCTCGTATGTCTCCGCTCTTCCAGAATCGTTTCTGGATTCCGCACTGAGGCAAAAATGAGGTGATGAGGCAAAAAACGGCCGCTGAGGCGCTGGCCACCAGCACTGCCTTATTCGGGTTGTGGCGGCGATCGATATCGCCGTGTGCTATCTGCACCCTCAGCAAACCATGTCGGCGTTTTTTCTGGATACATTACGAGCCGGAAACTCTCATTTTCGTCGACTCAACGCTTCTATATGGCTTCTGCTCACTTTTCTACTTGTAAATGACCAATTCACAGCCGATTCCACCACGATTCTACCCATTTATTGCCAGTAATTACACGTTAATACCACCCACATTTTGACAGTAGCATTTCGTGGATCGATAGCTTTTACCAACTTGTTTGGTATCGATTTTCGCTTTAGATTTTGTGAGAAAATCATGCACACCTTTCACCTCGTCTTTCTTTAGTATGACTCATTCGTCAAATATTTCCTTCGACTACTCTTGGCTTTCACATGAATCGCCACCTGTCACGCTTTTTTCGGGCTCGCCTTCTTTGGTTTGTTTATCCATGAAATATGACGAAATATTGATTAGCTAGTGGTCAAAATCGTGCCTTCTCTATTGAACAAGTGCCCAACACTTCTTTGCTTCATTATGCTCCTTGACAGCTTCTTATACCGAGAATTCGTTAGTCTTCGGTACGCTTTGATGTTACCCGGCTTGCGCAGAGGTCGAGGATAACTTTCGTGGATCTATACTATTATGCCGTTACAATTAATTAGGCGAACAGAGAAATCGCCTCATTTTATGGATTTTGTCACTTTCTAGTCTGCATTCCTCACTTTCTCTGTGAAAAAAAAATTCAAGAGGATTTTGCTATGGTATTTCCCCCACATTACCACTTGTTTTTTTACCTCATTTTCCTCCTAGAAATTTCTGCTAAACAGTACTCTACATTTCCTGTTGGTCCTTACTGAAATGGCCTTACCTTCGATCCTGATTTTTGATTCTTTCACCAATCCGTCATCGATAATCCATTGCTGTCGGGGCAAATACTAATGTGTTGACAATCATCCATCCGGTGATGACGTCACAAGTGAAATGCTCTGGCTATTGTCGTTTTCCTTGAATAAAGTGGACATTTTTCCATTTTTATGTGAATTTTGGGTGAAATTCGCTTAGCTGCGGATTTTCCGTGGTTGATCCCTAGCCTCACATGGCCTCAATACTCTCCACTGGGAGGCAATTTTTCACAAAACGCAATCGCCATTTCGTTGCGATTCTGGAATGATATCTGGGAATAGGGTTTAATTTTGGGCAAAATTTGTTTTTTTTTTTGGAAATTTTGTATATTTGGAAACCGTGCGGTTTTTATTTTCCTCTTCTCACTAAATCCATAAATTTATTTTCCATGAGTCCCTGAAGCAGAGGAGTTTCTCACAAAATTTTCCCCAGTTTGTTGTACTGGTTGACAAGTAAAATTTCAAATATTCTTAGTGTACATATTTCTGTGGCTCTTGACATT
Source organism: Ancylostoma ceylanicum (assembly GCA_000688135.1). Classification (NCBI taxonomy): domain Eukaryota; kingdom Metazoa; phylum Nematoda; class Chromadorea; order Rhabditida; family Ancylostomatidae; genus Ancylostoma; species Ancylostoma ceylanicum. The sequence continues at coordinate 268,919 of JARK01001598.1, forward strand.
GTAAGCGAGATTATTTGGGAAATAATTGGTCAGATAGCAAGGATGTTGGCAGCATCACAATGAATAAAAATAAGCACAATAGAAATAAAACGACCTTAACATTTGAGCATCCACACTGTACTGAGCTATTTGAGAAGGAAACTGAAGCTTTGAGACAGGCAAATTCACTGGCAAAAATATGTATAGTGACAACATTTCACTAGGATTTCAGCAGTTCCGTCTGAAAACTGTTTATAGAACAAGGAGTACAAGGATTACGCAATGACTCAGAGCTTCCTGGCCTTTGCTCCCACGCAAACCAAGAATTTTTTTGCTCAATTGTCATAAGTTCACTATTCTGCTCATTTTTTTCCTTGATTCTAACGTTACCACCTCTTATGAGAAATTCCACGGTAAAATTCCGACGAACAGAGTTAAAAATAACTTCTTCAAGGGACCATTCCTTTGAAATTATCTGGTTCTTTTTTTTATCCAGAAGATGGTTCTCTCTGACACCCCGGATGGATAAGCTTTCACCTTCCCATACTATTAGGGTGGTAAACTGGGAATGCACGCTGGTTTTTCAACGTCTTTGTAATTGAAGCTCTTTGCCAAATTTTTTTATGATGACTTGCCGAATTTTTTCTGTGAACATTCAATAATATCTGAAAGAGCACTTCGTGGCGAATTTTGTCATGTTCCGTTTACTAAGTGTTCCTTCATTCTTTTTCTTTTCTTGAGAAATTTATTCGAAGACCAACCAAAATTTTAGAATTTCTGTCTTGAATGTCTTCACGTGTTTACGTCAACCATATGGTTCTTCGGACCCATATTTTTTCGGCCGAGTGATAAATTTATCAATCTAGTTAGCAGCATAGGATTTGAGGGAGAAAATTCAGTTATCGAAAAAAGAGGAACTATGCAACCTTTTCTATATTTGTTCCAGAGTTGTATTGCTCTTCCTTCTCTCGAACGTCCTAATTCTTGACTCATTCGATGTCAATTTTTCGAATTCGAATAAATTTTGTGCATTATTCTATTCAGTCCCAAGTGCACTGACGAATCGACCACCAATTCTGCTATTTTTTATTTTATTCATACATCATTGTAATTCATAGTGTGACTTTTCCCACAGATGGAATACAGAGAATAGAACCCCAGAGGGACTTCGGCAGGGTCGGACAGGCAAAAAGACTAAAAATCATCTTTACTTTATTATTATTATTCATCGATCATTATTATATTATTTATTTATCTGCTCTTTCGAACCAAATACTCATAGTAAGTACTTTTGAACCATTTGAATACAAATTATCGTGACAGACAATGATTGTGACGTACTATCTGTTCACATCCCGTCCTTCATTTGATAAATTTTCTTGGTTGATAATTTTTTTTTGGTTTTTTTGCAATCTACCTCCTCCCTTGTGACTTCTTTCCCTCACAGAACCTTTAATCGAAGTCTTTTCTCGTCTTGTTTGCCGTTAAGCTTGCGTTCAAACAATGTTTCGCTTCAGTTGCTGTCTTGTTTGACTTTCATCTTGTTACAAACTTGTGTATCCCAGCTATTTCCGTTGTTATTATTGGTAGTACATGGTTATTTTTACTTCTTTCCACTCATTACCCTCCATATTTCCTGTGTGATGTCGCTCTACTTCCTTCCCAGAACGCTTTGTTATGTGCTCATACCCTTCCTTGATTCTTGTCATGAACTCGGTCCCTCCGTGTGGTCTTTTTTCCTAAGATGAAACTAGAGTTTTGCCAAGATTACATTGTTTTAATGTTTTTCCTGGAAATGACTTAGTAACAGCTGTTCAAATCACGGAGAAATCCTGGAGATGTTTTAAAATGAAGAATTTCTGGAAGGTGCCTGTTTCCAAACATCAGAGTACTACGCTTACAAGCATCAAAGAGCTGTGGATCTCGATCAAAGAACAATCGTTTTCCTCGGAACATCTCCCGTTAGCTCGGACAAGAAAAAACAAAAGCGATTTTTTTTTCAAATTTGGAACTTTAGTTAACTTTAGAACCTTGGAATGAACTTTAGAACTTAATTAGAGTCTGGTGTTTAATGGAATAATAAAGTGCTGAAACATGGTACTGTTGTGCCAAATCGAACTTTTAAGCATTTACTTGTAGGTAAACGCTCGACCTGGGAATTTTTGGCCAATATTTCCTGGAAATCACTTAGTCTGTACACATAAAAGTGAAAGTTTGTTTGTTGGTTGGTTTGTATATTCCGAATAGAGATCAGAGATGGTTGAAACAAATTTGAATCCAACCCTCCGGCACCTCGCGATGATTGTAGGGGTGTGGAGCGTTATACCTGGAGAGGGCGGCGCCACCAAGTTCTGCGATTGCCCGTTTGCACAAATTGACCAATCGCGAAGCTCGATCGCGCCGCCCTCTCCAGGTGTAACCGCCCCATACCCGATTGTAGGCATCTGGACTCTCTACTCAGAATTATCAAACGGCTTATCGATTACGTCGCTTTTATCGATTTTTCATCATTTTTGCACATGGGTCGGTGAAGACATTTCTGCTGAGATTTTATAATACGCCAAACACGAATATGACAACCATTTTGCACAAAGGTATTGATTTTCGAATTTCATCGATTACTAAGCTTTTGCCCCGAGGTTCAGTGAGAGCATTTTTAACTGAGTTCCCCAATAGACGGAATACGAATATGGCAACCAATTAGCAAGAACCTATCGATTTTTTGGCCTTATCGATTTTTCCCGCGCGTGCTGTTAAAAGAGAGGCATTGAGCTCATTCAACACCGAAATTATTAGCGTTTCGAATGAATTTATTAGTATTGATAATTACTGACATTGTAAAAAAGCTGAGCGTAGTAAAACTTCTGAGCGCTCCGTCTAGTATGTTCATAAATCCATGAACAGCAAAATACTTCCCAATCCCAAAAAGGTGGATTTCTCTTCGATTTCTCTTTCGTAACGTTTTCTGCTGGATACCACTTGGAAGCTCATTGAGTATCTACCTGACTGTTTCCTTGTGCTTCAGGGAGGGGAATTTCACAAATTCCAGGAGGTTGACCATGGTTATCCAGCTCCATTGGACAGTAACGTTGCTGGATCATTCAGATACTGTTTTATATTTAACCACTAAGACGACTAAGAATGGTCTTCAGCTTAGTAGAACGTCAAGGAATGCGCATATGAGGCTTGAGAAACGATGATTCTATAGCTGGATATCTATTCTAGGAAGATGTTACAGTTGACACCCACGAGTTAGACGAGCATTTCTGGAGGGCTTGAAGGCAGATTTCTTTTCAAGCGCGAGTGTTTTTATCACATTCCCGAGCTTCTAAGGGCCCCTCATCAATTTTGGCATGCACATTCTAACGTCATTCCTCTTCTTCTACCTAGTTTGCTTTCCTTTAAAGCAAGATTCCTTTCGAGCAAGAGCAAGCAAGAATTCCTTGTGGAATGCGAGATTTTTGCGTGCACATCCTGGATTCGTCACGGGTTCGTACTCGACGTATTATGTTGTTCTGGTTGCTTTCCTAGAGCATATTTATAAGATAAGAGATGGTAAAGCGTTGTTGATGGATCATGTGCTCCATCTGAAGTTTATTTCTGCATTCTTCCTAAAATATTTCAGATATTACAAGAGTGAGAGATACAAGAGTGAACTCTAAACGGTTCGAAATAATCCCGCTGAAGTGTTATGCTGATAAACTTTGGAAGAAATTGTCTGAATTTGCCATTATCTAAGTAGAACTCTTCCTGGATCGGATCTCAAAAATACCCTGTTTCATAAGTATCATACAATGAGTTAAGCGTTAAGCGGTGGGACCGCGGCGCGGCGTTCTTGGGCAGAGACACAGAGCATGGAGAGCCCCTGTGTCTCTGCCCAAGAACGCCGCGCCGCGACCCCGCACCTTGTCTACGGCTGTTTGGAGTTCACTATAATTCACAGGTTATATTACTCTACATTACATAGCTGCTCTACATGGATGGTCTACGTTTTATCCTTCTAACTCGTACTCTTTCTCCCCAAAATTGTTTCGATTTCATTTTCACTGTTTGCTTTTCTTCGAAGTTCGCAAGTTACCACCGATGCGGCTGCTAGACGTTGTTCATTTGATTAAAATTTTAAAATAAATTAGTTCCAGGTCCTGTTGGCAGTGGAGTGACAGCTATGCAGACTGTAGTGTGTCGCGCTGAACCACAGAATCTCTCCGTTGTACCTCGACAACCACTGATTCTTGTACCAGTGCGAGATGTGAAGATTGCTGCGATGTCATCCATGGTAAGTAGTGACGATTTCCTCAATAAATTCTCAACAGGTTCTGGTTTTGGGATCAATCTTTCTGGTGTTACTTGCATGGTAGCAGAATTTTTCCAATTATTCTCCAGTTTTGTTTCACCAGAAAAATAGTATTTCAGAAATATAGTGGGCTTCGATGGCGGTGAGCTGCCTGCGGCCTCGAAAAGCACGCGGCGCGACCGCGCCGCTCAACAGGAATTCTCTCTGGGGCATAAAATTATGGGGTTTTCTTCATAGTCAGTTAGTTTTCTTATTAGTTACCATCAAATGTGATGAACAACTATGAAGAAAACCCAGATTCGCCACTACGGTGACGGTTCTGTTGTGAGCGGCGCGGACGCGCCGCGTGCTTCTCAAGGCCGCAGACGGATCACCGCCATCGACGCCCACTGTACAGTGATGCTGAATTATCAGTGGCGGATGCAGAAAGTGGGCGCGAGGGGGGGGGGGGGGGG
>JARK01001598.1:274224-312574 GCA_000688135.1 Ancylostoma ceylanicum
AATAAACAATTAAAAATAAACTAAAACAAGACTTTTATTTGTTTTGTTAAGTAGTTTCGAAAATTCGGCGACCCATTCTCGGGGTGGGCGTCCTCCCCCCGCCCCCCACCCTGCGTCCGCCACTGTGACTTATGTATGGTGAGTATCCGCACATACCAATGCTATCGTCATTCGTCGCGGGACTCAGTTCCACGCAAACGCTGCGGCCAAGTAACGTTGTGCAAGCGAGTGAAGTGTTACAGAACAAATTATAGGACAGAGGAAAGAGTCCCACGGATGTCACTATGGAAGTACTGGATATGTTAATGTCTTAATCTTCTTGGAGAGGGGATAGTACATACTACCTAAGTAGTATGACTATGCTTCCTTAAAAGAAAGTCTGTCTCTTTGACGTTTTTGATGTGTAAACGAAGGAGTAAGGAGTAGGATGCATCGTTGCGCCGCACAAGCACACTGTATGGATCTTAAACTAAGCCGTACCGACCTCCACAACGCTTGTTCTCACTCCATATTCCTATCTATGGCATCGTTATATCTAGAAGGAGCGTCAATCACGATTGCAGCTCGTCACCAACAGCTATTCGCCGCGCTGCGCTGCGCCGCGCCGCGCCGCACCTACTACGCGCCGCGGCGACGCATCTTTCTTTCTCGGATCTTTTTTTTCCTAAATTTCTCGAACTCAATTGACAAAACTGAACCAGTACCACGTTATCGAGCATAGCCGTAGCGAAAATCAGCACGGTTCATCGTACTTGAATGTGCCAGAAGCCACTACCACCCTGACTAACGTTTCATGAAGATCCACCGCATGCGCGAGTGTTGCCAGAAACTTAATGACAGTCCGAGGGACATTTGCTCCGACCTTACTTAGGGCCATGTACATCAAAGTTTTTGTATTTTCGAATGTGAATCTGCTCCCGTACTACACTAAGCCTCCAATCCGCGAATCAAACCCAATCAAATGGCAATTTTAGTGGAGGTAAACCCTTTGAGTGACTTTGACTCCCTGTTGAACAGGGCCGATTAATAGGTAACAAATACGCATTAATTCCACAAGTTGTACTTCAATTTTCTTACGAACAGATTTATACGTAAATCACTTCGCTACCTGTTTCACTTTTGTTGCATCTTTACCGTGTAGCTATCCTGGGTATGGTCGGAGCAGATGTCTCCCCGGACTGTCATTAAGTTTCTGTGCGGTGGAGAAGTGGCTTGTTTTCGCTAATGTTCTATTGTTGTATTCTCACATTTCTCTACCATTCAATAGTACTTCTACTTCTATCTAGTGTTTTAGTATGTTTTTGCTGATTTTTTAAAGCTTTGCCCTTGTTTCACTGAACCCACGAGTTCCTTAGTGTAGGTTGTGCGAAAACCTCTGGATAACTACTTCCTGATGTTGATGTTCTTCGCAGTTGATGGTGTTGAAAGGGTAAAAACCTAAATTGGTAGAAGGATATGAGGATATTAGCGAAAACAGGCCACTTCTTCCACGTCAGGGGGATCCGGACCAACCGGGTTCCCGCAACGCGCGCGCATACGGTGGCTTTTGAAAATGTCAGTCAGGGAGGTCGTGGCTTCTGCGTGCATGCACCTTTTCTGGAGTGCATTTTCTTCATCTTGTTTTTCCGTATTTCTTACAGTCTGTTTCAGACGCGACGATAGTTGAGTATCCGTGTAGATAATGTGCTTTCCTGTAGTTCCTCTCCATTTGCTGTGAACTTTCTCGCGTTATTTTCCTCTTTGCTGTATTGCCAGCTATCGTCCCTAGTGGAACGCACTATAGAACGATTAAGTACTACATTGTAACCATCCTTTTCCTTACTCTTTCGTTTACATATCGAAAACGTCAAACAGACAGATCCTACTGCATATCTCGATTATCGGACACTTACCACCCGCGCGCGTCAGGCCCGGGTAGAACTGCGTGTAGGACACCGCTATTGTAGGACTTTATTCGGGATGGATAGCTCAGATTTGGTCTATGGCGATCAATAATCTGCTAAAATGGATCTGAGCACCTTTTGAAACATGTTTTGTGCTTTTTCTCCAAGTTCAAAAAGGCAAAACGGCCTGACGCTACGCGTACGGGTGGTAAGTGCCTGTAGACGCCATATCTTATTAGGAACACCATAGTAATACTGCTTAGCTTCCGTTACTCTTTCGAAAGGATTAAGACACGAGCATATCCACTGATTTCACAAGACATCCATGGCACTCTTTCCCCTGCGTTATAGGTTGTTCTACAGCATGTTATTCGGTTGCGAAACCTTGCGTGTAAAAGAACGTCGTGTTTTCGCGAGGGTGGTTCCCGCGACGAACGCCGCCAGCCTTGGCGGTTTACCAAGAGGCCGAATTAAATATGTGCGCATAGTCTCTAGGGTAGGTATTTTCTTCTTTCAACGTATTTTCTTTCGTTCGAGCTGCTTTTCTAAAGTATACGTTGCAACAGGTCTCAGATAGGGGCATTCAGATGAGCCCTGCTCCGAGCACCAGCAAAGCTCCTCGCCCGATTTTGCCTCGTACCAGTGCCCAAAGGGCTCCGGAAACTCCAGGAACAAGCGAAGGTTCGTTTATTTCCTCTGGATTTTGCAAATTTTTATTTGAAGTGGCGTCAAGTCTCCTCATGACTGCCCTCTCATTTTCCTGCGAGCATTAGTTTTTTATTATCATTTTTTTCTTTGAATTTCCTCTACTTTCTTGGATTTTCTCTGAGGGATACCGTTTCTCTATAACTAACTATATGTTACTCCTATCACAATATTTTTGAATTTTCCAGTAATGATATTGTTTGTTGGAAGGTTGTTTTAAGCAGATAATGATCTAATTGCCTTCAGCCGAGCTAAATCCGGAAAAGTGGAGGAGTTTTTTTTTTAGTTGCCAGATTACTGTCACCACTGGGTGCATGTAAATAAATCAATAAATTAAATAATTAGTCGACCTAGTCCTCATCAAAGCTGTAATATGAATTTTCCCCTTGTCCGATGATTCTAAACGTCTCAGCTAAATGTGTAACTAAGGCGATGATGTGACATATCGTCACTGAATTGAGGCTTCTTTGCCCCTAAATACTTCTTTTTTTTTAATTTCGGTGAGATTTCGCAACAATGCGTCTTCGCAATGAAAATCCTGTGAGTGACGTGGTTACAAGATGAAAAGTTCAGTCCGGTAAGCAGGGTGCATTACCGTACTTTTTAGGCGTGAGATCGAAAGTGTGTCGTGTGTAACTGCACATCGAACCCTCAATCAGGCGTCTGCGATGCACTAGCACGCGGAATCGCACACCATTGCAGTTTTTGGAGAAAAACGGGATGTTTATTTCTATAATTTTGGACGAAAGAGGTCCTTTTTTGGTTGTTAGGTGACTTTTTTGCGGTTTTAAACTATGTCTCCAGTAGGGTATCTGTGTAACTCATTCGCCTTTTGAAATAAGAAGCACACTCTTACTGAGTGCTGTTCGGAGCACGGAAATGAAGGGAGACTGCCCAGTATGTGACAAGAACATGAAGATAAAATTGTACTCGCACCTTTTTTTAGGTACATTCATATTCGAGCGAGGAGATAAAAAAAAAGCTTTCAAGAAGAAAACCGCCGCAAAATTCTGCGAGGCAAATCTCGCTTACGAATGGGATGAATACGAAACATCGGAAACCATCCCAGCGGAATCTTTAAGAATACAAGCTAGAATATCACAAAGGGGAGCCACATGTGCAATGCCCTCTCGAGACCAGAAAGTGGAGGCCAAAGAAATCCGTTCCGCTATCCGCTGCAGATGACTTCCAATTCTGTGTGAAGTGCTTCTGCAGTGCTCCAACCACGGATGATGCGACACATGTGGGATGGGGGAGCACTAAAAATGCTCCGAAGGGGAGGGATTTGCTTAGTTAGACGGCGACATTTTGCTTCAGTGTTGTGTTCTGCCTTCTGCCGCAAGGAAAATTCTTAGAAATTTTGACGTAAGCATGGAATATTAAAGTCAAAAAACAATTCTTTTCGGAGGTGTCGCCGTGTGAACCAACGACACGTTGCAACGACTCTGGATATTCAAGTGATAATCTAAACACTTCTAAGGAAGCGGGGAAATCTGTCAATAACATAACCAAGTTGTTCCATATAGTTAACACACTACTAATTACATTCAAAATTCTCGTTTTTTTGCATTTCGTCGACAAGTCGTGTGTTTCTGGCGTGAACACACACAACACACATCCGATTTTACGTCCAAAAAGTACGGTAATGCATCCTGCTTGCCGGACTGAACTTTTCATCTTGTGACGTGGTTAGATAATGGAATTACTGAAATTTTGCAAGGATTCGTTATTGTACTTGAAATCCTGTGCAGTCGCTAAAATCCCTTTAGTGATCAAACAATTTCAAAAATTGAATTTCACATGCAGTTTAATCCACTTTTGTGATTGGTTGATTACCATTGTTTAAAACTTAATAATGCAAGGTTTAGCTTTACTTCCTTGTTTTTTTTTCTTGCTTGAGAAGAATTACGAGTTTTTTTTCAGCTTCTGTAGGGCATTTTTTCATTGCACTTTCGAAGATGAACCTTGCACTAGCCTAATTCTGCCCCATTTCAAAGAAATACTAATCCGTTTCTTGGAAATGTTAAAACATTCGCCGTCAATGCCTCTCCATCTGAAAAAGGAGGCGTCCGTTTTTCATGCACGTGCAGATGCAGTGAGCATCTGGCCATATTTCCTGGATCTAGAATGATTATCAAGTAACAGCGACATTTCTTATTGCTTCTTATCAAATTACGTGCTAATTTTTTTCTGGAAAATAAAAATAACGTGTGAATATCCCTAGAAATTGTGGAATTTTATCCCAATGCAACTGCGAATTTTTTTATCCCAATTTCTGTTTATATATTTTAGCCTTGTACAAGACTGCCTGTGTAAGATTTTGATAGATCTCAAAGCATGCTATCCAATTGGTATATTTTTCCGGGAAATGTTGGGTTTCAACAAAGTTATGGGGAGCGACGGTGAGCGGCGCTGATGCTTTTTGACCTACTATGGTTTGGGGAATGAGACCACCCAGACGATGTAATTCTTGCGCGTAATCAAATCCTAAATTTTTCCAAATTCTTTGCATTTCTGGATTTATATCCCTCTATTTCCTCATTCTAGTGAACTCCAAGGTAACAATCTGTCCAAGTAATAGGCATTTTGGGCCTGGTGTGTAGGACTGATGTACACCTTTCGTATAGAAACTGGTAATCATCGAAAGTATTCTTGATTTGTTTTATTCGATTACATTAATTTATCTGCCTCTAATTAATTTTATCCATAAAAACTTTATCCAATTTGTGGCTAACTCGATATTTATATGAATTACAGTTCTGTTATCATTCAGCAGCTTGTTAGTTTTTCGAGACCATGCCAATATCTTAGCTTTTCATACAAATGAAAATGATTTCATCGCTAGTGCAGAGTAATTTACTTTGATTTTTTTCCCTTCCCGAGGGTAAATCCAGCTAGCTTACGCAGTGTCAATCATTTGTGTGCGATAGTTCGACGGACCACTTGTGCAACCAGGTTGACTGGCTGCTTGGTCGGTCGCTGACTGCCCTTTACTTATCAATTTAGAGCACATTTACTTTTTTCTATCGATGTTTCCTTGTTCTTTGAGGATTTATTTTGCAGGTTTACCGTTTTCTGGAGAATCAACGCGACGAGGTTAGTGGTGTCAGGTCTTTGTTTTTTGACAAAGTGTTTTCTCGTAGAATTCCTTCGTCACAGAGGTTAGTCTAGAATTTGCATATAAAATGAGTGGAGAGGTCAATGTGAGGTGATCTGAATTTGCTTAAGTGGCTTTTTGATTAACTTTGAGGAGTGAGACCACCCAGGTGGCATCGTTTCTTACGGCTTGTTCTAGTCGAGGTAATTGCTCTGGCACGTATTTTTTTGTGGAAGGTGATCTTCGTGTGGTCAGCCGGGATTTGTGAAATCCTTGAATATGTCGTGGAAGCTGGCGAGATTGTCTTTGGGTTTGAATTTGGTAAATGAGCTGGGTAAGTGATCCTTTGAATGCATAGCTTTGGTGTAAGAAATCTGTAGTAGTTTGCACTCTTGTTAGAAGGGAGAATTCCCTCAAGAGGTCTTTCCTTATTTGTGTCCCCTACGTTCCACGAAGATTTTCGGGATTACTAACTACTTCTACAAATGAATGGTGGATTTTATCCTAAGCTCTTGAGTTTTCTACCGTTTTGCTTACGTCTTTTTTTTTTCTTAGAATTCCTATTGGCGTTAGAGTTTTTTAAATATGAATCAAGAGCATTCCTAAGCGATTCTAATTACCTTTGACAGTGTATTTCTGCATTTTTTCAAATAGAGATGAAATCATTGCCTTTGTCATGGCTCTCTAGTCAATGCTCATGCATGCTTGTGCGAGTACCTCAATCGCTCATCTTCTTCTGCACTGCACAGCCGACTCGATATACCGGCTTACGTAAATCTTCTTCTATTATGCATTGTTTCAAAGTCCATGCTTCTTGGATTCTTATATCTTACCCCAAGGAGATTTTTCTTATGTTGGCTTAGTTTTATATGCTACACGTCAAAACTGATCAAGTCATCCGCAGGCTTTTGTCATTACTTCACAGCGTTCCTTTCACGTGAGTAGTTTTAGCGTTGGGGTCGCCACGAATCTACTTCATTTCTCTGACAGGTTTTTCATAGACAGGAAATGAGTCATTTTCCTAGAAACCGAGGCACGAACTGTCCAACGGGTCACCGAATCTTACCACAGCATCATTATCAGGATCAGAATGTCTCGTGTTGCTGAGTTCTTCTAGTCTTTATCGGACCATTTTATTCTTAGTGTGTCGGTGTTACGACACACGCAGTTCATTTCAAATTGGACTCGAGTTCCGAAAATCGGAATCATTACATTGCATTGTACATAACATGGTTAAATTCAGATTTTTCTATGTCGTCTGGATTGCTGTGATATCCACATGACCGTTTTCCTTTTTAATTTTGTTATACTCTCTTCGCTATTCCATCTCCGAAGGATCACTCATTCCTCTAGGATTTTCAAATGCTGCTCTGTTGTTCCACATAAGCTGCTATTACGAACAATTGTGACTCAAGAATTGAGCTGAAGATGATTTTAGGATATTGACAAACTTCTGCCCAAGTTTTTTTTGGCAAGTTTTCCTACTTCTGTCGTGGTTTTCTCAACCATCGCTGCAGTCATCATCTTTGTCGATGACAGTGACTACGTTTTACACATGGGGCCGTTCAGTGACTCCGATGTTCCCGAAAGTGTGGGTTTTGGGAGTCAAAAAACTCAGCGACCACCAACTTATTGTGGTTGGTTTAAAAAAGAATTTTGTTGGTGAGAAAAATCACCTGACCTCGTCGAATATGAATCGTGGTGGCCGTGTAGGGGGGGGGATAGGCAAGGTGGGGTACGATCTCCCAGTCCAACTTTGCTAGTTTATACTACATAGGTCTACCTATCGCAAGGGGTTTTGAAGTATAAAATTCATGCGAGCAATGCTAGGTTTTCTTGCTTTGTCGTCTTTTTTTCTACGACATCGTCCAGTTCCTGGATCTGGCCTGCTTCGGTAGTGACTGTGACTGTCCTGCCCTAAGGCAGCAACTGGAAAGGCAACATTCCTCTCGTCTTAGCTGTGGGATCGTCAGATACGTGGTTGTTCTTCCTGAAAGTGCATTTCCGCTGACTTCAAGCAGATGACCCATAGATACTCTGTGGAATATTTGGCGACTCTTTTCCAGATTTCAATAAATTTCAATAGTGATGTGGCTGATCCCAGTTCCAAGGTAGACCAGGGTTGGGATTCATGAATTCATAACCAAACAAACCACCAATTTAGTTAGCGTTATTGTTTATCGTATGGACCACGTAATTCTAGGAGGCGTAGGACGCGGCGGTTGGTTTGCTAGCCTGTTTTGGCTTGGTTATGCGGTCATGAATCCTAGCCCAGAACAACTTAGAAGATGTGGCAGATAGGGTCTCTGAGGCATGATAGGGACATAAGTTCCTCAGATGACCTCTCGTAGAGAGAACAACCCAAGGAATGTCCTTCGCCAAACTATCTTTTCAGCGCGCATCCCTCTTCCAAACTACTTTTTAAATGAAATCAATGTTCAGAATGTTTCAGGCATAACTTTTCTCTCATTCACGTAGACATCATGCAAAAGGTCATACCTAGGATACTACCTCAATCTTTCCTATCACTTTATATGAAATGTAATTCTGTTCTTCTCTTCTTTCTGGCTGATGCCATACTAGTGTTTAACGTAGGCTGAATTTCATGTATTTGAAGTGCTGAGTTGACTTATCCGAGATTTTGGATCCCTGAGTGGAGTTTGTTCTTTGAAAGTGCACTACCGGGCCGGATTCGTTGTGATATCAGAGGCAAAACGTTGATTGCAATGCTCGGCTGAACCTGTCCGTTAGTCTAAGCGGCGAAAATCAACTCGTTGTGAACAAGTGCTCGACAAGTGTTGTCTCTGAAAAATCATTTTGCTTTAAAATTTGGATCCCTTGAAAGCTGCTCCGTCGATTTTTTCTGTTCGTTATGACAAAGGCGGCGATGTGAAAGAGCGACGGAAAGCAGGAGCTGACCGAACGGAAGCGAAGTTTTTTAAAAAACTGTCTGAAGTTAGCCCTGCGCATAGGAAGGGCAATACCGACTGGCTGTGGAATGTTACTGCTGTTTCTCGTCTCGTCGTCGTCGTCGGGCTCAGGTGTGTGTGTGGCATGAGGAGCGGTGATGAGGTAGTTGGAGGCGAAACGTGCGCCGTTGATAGCTGCTGACGCGTTTGACGCATGGAGCTGTTATTGCTTACCTCGCCTACACCGCTCTGCTCTCCCTCTATCCGTCAACGATGTACGGAGAGAACAGTCAAGCAGGCAGTCAGGTTTACTGCATAGAAAAAGCTTCCCACTGGAATTTCTTCCTGGCTGTGTTGTTCAGCTGACATCGACCCGAATCCCATTAGAATATTATTCACATCATCATCTTTCACTAACTCTCAAGGTTATGACAATCCCAGCAATAATACGCAGCAGGTCTTGTGTTCCTGAAAAATGGCATTCCGCACACTGTTTTGTTTCGGCAGTGCAGCTGTCAGTGGGAGAACCCTAGGCATGAGCCAGACCAACTACACGCTCCCCATGCCATGTCTATCCTAGCTACGTACTTGTATGCGATCCAGAATCTCGCCGACGTTTTGACCTTTGCTTTTCGGATCCAGGATTTGTTGTTTGAGTCTTTCGAACGATGATCATTAGTCAGAAGCCGCTGTGTTACTGTCATCAATAATCGAGGTGCTTATATCGATGCTCTCCCCTTTCAATTGATGTGCACGCTTGAACGACACTGTCGAGAGAGAGAGGAATGTTTTTTCTCAAGGGCAAAAAAATGCTTGCAAAAAGTTGTTTTCCTAAAAACAATCGGATTAAACAATTTTTCCCGAGAGCTAGCGGTGAGACGCTTATGTATTATGAGCCAAGCCTTCTCCTTCTCCACCTATGTACTCACATTCTCTACCGGTAAAAACTAGATAGAAACTTGTAAAATGAAGCCCTATCAAGTAGTTTCACAGTAGGGTAATACCTCAATTCATGTACTACTTCGTACTTGAACTTACTTCAGAGTTAGGGTAACAGTGTCCTTCGATCTCTTGTGTACTTCATTCTTCTTTAACACGTGGAACTTCTTTTTCATTCATTCCAAGTTTTTTTTGTCTCTCTGAGCCTCTCCCTGCCTTTGATTTTTTCAAAGGATTTTGCGCAGTTACTCCCGCTTTAGTAATCAAATAATGAGATTCATGTAGAGGAAGACACAAGCACACTTACTTTGTTTGTATAGTAGTAACAATTTGTAGACCTATGTTTGTGGTCGTATATTCATTTTCGACACAAAACTGCTGGATTTTCTGGAGAAAAGGAATGTTCAAAGTAGGAGAATCACTTTATGGACATGAATGCGTGTGAAATTCCAGAACCTACGCTGGGGCCCATCACTGACACTGCCCAGGATGGAAGTGTTAACGCCACACAAATTTACCCATCGTTAGCATGGGTGTCAACTCATTTATCCTGGGTGATCTCAGTGATGCATCTCGGCCTTGGTGCGTTAGTAACGGCTAAATCCTGGGAAAACTCCATTGCTTAATTTTTTCCATGTTTATCTCTCTCTAGTAGTCATTACCACAAACATTTCCAAGGGCTTAACCCAATCGAAAAAGGATGTGCTTGCTTTGAAATCGATGCTTTTCCATATGGTAATAGTTACATACATAAGGCTTTCATTCTGTAAATGAGCTTAGCCTTTTCAGCTTTATCCTTCTTCCTTCTTTTTCTTCGTATATTTCTCTCTTTTTTTGGAAGTGATCGGTAATGCTGTGTGATTAACGGCAAATAGTGGTGGGACAGTGGGTAGGTTTAATTCCCGCGTTGGTTACTCGCAGCGGTCTGGCTAAATCAGTCGAACATGGATGTCAGAAGAGGTGTTTGATTGGGTAGGACACTAAATCATAAAAATTGAACCCTCTCTCAAACCCTTGAAAACGATATGTTGTCTGAACGTCGGCCAATAATGCGTTCACATAACATGGGTGGCATAGGATTATTAGAGTAGTATAATAATATTATTATAATTCTATATATTTTCTGCTTGGAAGGATGCGTATTATTAATGATCACAACATTATATTTGTAGTATTCGACTAGTTAAAGGATTATCCTCATACTTTACCCTTGATTTCATAGGATTATCCTCTGGACCACTCTATCTCGAGTATGTTTTCATTCGGGCGGTGCTCCAGGTGCTCTAAGATCCACGTAAGTACATGGATCCAATCCTTGGGTGGTTGATCACATAGCTTTACAACAATCTGTGACTTTGCCTCCACTATACCAGTGAACGAACAAAATCATCTTTATAATGATGAATTACGATCTGTACTAACGTTATCACTGCTCTTCCCTGGGTTGTTATCTAGTTGTCAGTAATCGCTTTCTTTAGCGATTTGCCAGCCCTCCTCTTTCATTTTTTGCAGTTTTCATTTCATGAAATTCTCTTACTCGAACAAGTGAAGTTTGTGAAGTTCAGACGACCTTTTGAAACAAACGACATTTGAAAAGCAGGAAAAACTCCGGAAGCACGGCTCCACTGAGTTGCCCTCATGGCCATCGAACCTGTGCTGGGGTTCATGAGCGTGTCCAGGGCTAGGATTCATGAATGCATAACTTAGCAAAACCAGGTTAGCAAACCAATTTCTGCGTCCTGTGTCTCCTAGTACCACGTAGTCTGTAAGATAAGCAATCGCGTTAGCTACCGTTGGCTTGCTTGGTAACCGTTCTGTGGATCCCATTCCAGCATGGTTGTGGACTTTCCGGTCATCCAGAGTGGACGAGTTTCCTCAACAAAATGTAGTGTATTTTCCAATTCTTATTGCTACATAGCTGTCATCTTCGATAATAGAAAAAAAGAAAATTCGTTCGGACCTATTTCTGCATGGAGAACTTGTCCAGTGTGGGGATCCATGGACGTTCTCGAGATAGTTTTGAGCTTCCCGCTCACTGAGAGTTGACGGGTTTTTATAGGAAGATGTGCTATATCCTGCAGTTCTATGAGTGCTATATCCTGCAGTTCTATGATTGTTTTGAATGCCTTAATGATCGAATGCTAACTAGTATCCCCAGCCTTTTACTCAACTTAGCATACTCGCTTCATAGATCCCAATCCAGGATGGTTGTAAGCTTCCAGCCAATCCAGATTCAGATGAGTTTCGTTGTAGCAAAATTAGGTATATTTTCCTATCCTTACCATCGCTTGTTATCTCTGACAGAGACAAGTTATAGAATGAGTGTATGTTGTGGGTATACTTTGTCCGATCATCTGTGAATAGTCGATCGGACAAAGTATACCCATTCTTACCAGAAAATCTCGTCTACTTTAGAGCGGCTGGTAGCTCAGTTTTCTCCTGGATGTGTTCATGAATCCCACTAAGTTTAGGAGGGCTAATAAGTCACAACCTTTCCGGATGCGTTCACGGATCCCAGCACTGATCCATCTATTGCTCTGAGGAACAGATTTTGCGGGGTTTTCGCTCGCTGGCTGTGCTGCTCGTTGTTCGCGTGCGCGACGACGACGATCTGCTAGCGTCGTCGCGATGTGGCGGAAAAAGCGATCGCTATCAACGTGTGATATACGATGGGTGAAGTGCAGATGCGTTCCTTTTGAGTCGCGCTGATCGCGATCGCTGACCGCTGTGTGCCTTTTGAGCGGCTAGCCAGCAAAACGACGATGGCGATGTAATGCTGGGCAATGCACCACACACACACGAACGACAACTGTGTGCCTGTTGACGAAACGCCGAAAGCCTCTCCCGAATGCTCGCTGCCTCATCGCTTCTTGCCATTCTCCTCAAGCATTGCCAATCTGGTCCGTATAATCCAAGCTTTCCATGATCGCCACACTCTTCGCTCCGATACCAAGCGCTTGATCATGGATTTTATCCTGCAAACATGGCCGTACATGGTCGAAAATTGTTTATTTCATCAGAAGCCTGTAACAACTTGTTTCCCCGGCTACAATGCTCAACTCACAAAAGAGCTTGCTCCTTACTACCCAGTATCCATACATCTCAGGCTTATATCTTCCTGCTCCCCCTGCCCAACCGACCCAACTGGACCTTTGTAACGTTTTTGGAACAGGTGACACATTTTATCACCATCACGACCCTCTCTTCTTCTGAGGTGTGAGGTTTCTTTCTGGATGAGCTCATTCTGCAGCAATCTGGCTGTAAATATGCAGAGCCAGCTTTAGCCTGGCCTTAGTTTCCTTTGAAAAAGAAATCACCATTCTTTCTGGATCAAAAACAGCGTGAGAAATGATTGAATAAGAATGTATTGAATGAAAATGTCTTTTTTTCATAATATTTCTGTTGTAATGACTTTTAGAGGTGATGTAAGTAAAACTTCTTTGCGGTAGCTACAAAACTCAAGTATTTAATATTTATGGTCCGGAGTCAGTGGGTTACCTGTTATTAGCAACTCAAGCATTTGATGATCCCTAGGGTAAAAAACTCGGAAAAGGCCGAATTCCCCTCCTTTTTTCTGAAGCCTCATTTGAAATCAACTTGGACAATTACCAAGGACTTTATGGTTTTCTTTACTTCCAAGCCATGACAATGCTCTGCATCGTTAACCTCATTTTAACTACTGGACATTTCCCCTGGTTTTTATCCAGGCCATGAAACTTTATTTATTGGTTTCTTCTGTTTTGCCATCCTTGCGTCATTGGAATTGCGCCGCTCATTTTTTTTCCAAATATGGTTAGATAACATGTCCACAAGTGATCTACAGGAAGTGATAGCTTGTCTGGAAAAATGGAAAAGGTCCTGGATTTTTCATTCTACAACTTTATTTTCTACATTTATCAACAGTTGGCTAACAATGCAATGCTTGTATCAGTGGGCTTTTTTGTGTTCCTGGCAGCAAGAATCCAAGCAGTCCACACCAAGATCACCGCTCGATAATTTTCCAAACAGCCTATCAAAATATTATGGTACTACAGCTTAGAAAGTTCGATCTGGTTCTGAAACATCCCTCTCGCTGAACACCATGTCATCCATCAGGAGCTGGAAGGGTTAGAATCCAGGAAACTGATGGAACGTCAAGTGAAGGGAACATGATGCTGTCCTGCGAACCTTTGCTTTTCTGGATTCGCTTCTACTTGTCTCATAGATGAAATTGGAAAAGCCACATATCATTCTCATTATCTTGTTTCTTAGTTACAACTTGTTTTGAATAGTTATGAGGTGAGTAATCGTCGTGAATAGTTATGAGGTGAGTAATCGTCGTTCTGTTGATTTCTCTTCACCGACTGATTTCTATGTACTTTGCGTTTCCTCTTGAGCTCGGTTTGTATCATTCTTTTTCTTGCGAATCAGAGAGAAAACTATGCACTGCTTGCTCTCCCCGCATCGAATATACTCGAAGCACGTGTTCGGTGGGGTTGTGTGGGAATAATGATCATTTCCGGATGACATTTAAGAAATCGCAACGCAACAACTGCGCATCGCAGTGCATCGCAGCAGCCCAGCCGCATCCGCGACGCCACTGCGGTTTTGTGGCGATTGTTTACTTGTTTATTTGTTGTGTTTATTGTTGTGCTCGGTGGCGTTGTTGTGCTGTTGTGCTGCTGTGTTCGATGTTGCAGTTTTTGTCGGGAGCGGCGTTGTTCGGACGCACGCGCGCTCGCATATGTGCTTCTTTGAAAGTGCACAACTTGTCTTGCTGAGGTGTGTTTTGGAGGGTGCACAGCGCTTGCTGGCATGTCGGCTTTGCCTCGGCACGTTTTTGAACACTTGAACGTGCACAATCCACACGATTCGATCCAGAATTCAGCGTCTCGTTATCGTCCGCGTACGGTGAATCAGTTCGCGTAGAGAATAGTGGTGTATCGCGCGTTCGCCGCTTATTCCATGTTATGTTGATATCGCTATCTGATACAACATCGTTATAAGCCCCGTATTCCGATCGCGGTCCGATTGTTTCACTTTGACTCTTCTTTGATCGTCGAGCTAAAATGCTAAACAACGTGCGATCAAAGCGCTACTCGCCATCCTTAGCTATCTCTGCCCTTTTTTCCTCCCCTTTCCTTCCTTTTCTTTCCGCTCATAGTTGACCTCTTGTGCAAGCGCTTCGTCTGGCTGAAGCAGTCTGCAGAGAGCTGTTTCCAATTACTCACGACCAACTACTTACGAGTAATTTGTTTTGTTTTTCCGGTGGCACCATCGAAATCGCTGCCCACACGGATGACACCTGACTTGTTTTTCCTCCAATAGTTCAAAGTAATTGGCAGGTTGCAAGCTTGTTTCCTTGTGCTACGTGCCGGACCGGAAGGTGCTGTTCAATTGGACTCAGCTCAGCGTACACATATTTTCCGCAGTAATCACGAGTCGTGCAGCTATTTTCAACGTATTTTGATTCTATTTGTGTGGTAGCGGCTGTGCATGCGTGTGTTGCAAATTACTAGTGAGTTATTTGCAGTAACCGATGCAACAGTGGAGGTTCATTCATCTTTGAGAGCTAGTAATGACGCGAGTTTTGTTTGCCAGCAGCATATATCTCAATTTACATCTCCTCAGGAGAACACGTCATTTAATACTAGAAAACTTTACCCAGTGAGTCATCCTCTCAAAACACATAGGGCAAAAGCTTGCCGCTAACAAATGTAGGCAAAAGAATTTCACATGAACGCGAAAAAATGCTGGGAAAATTTTATCGCACCCTGGAAAGCCGTGAACAAACTCGGGTTTTTTATGTTAGTTGTTGTTTCAATGGGATGATGCGTAGCGAGAAAGTGTGTCTGTGATAACACTTAAGTAGAATGTCATATGTCCGAAAAAGTGCGTTTTATTCGGTTTTGCTTTTCCCGTTTCGGGCCATATGGTCCTCCTCGGGACGACATTACACAAATCCTGTCATGTCGCCTCGCATGCCTCGCCGACCGAACCCTCATCGTTGATTATCCATGCTCCATGGCTTGTTCTTCCGTTTGTGAAGTTATGAACCTGTACATATTACCACTATTACAACTTTTTCCATTGAAGTCATTATGTTCCTCAGAAAATCCATAATTTCCGCTATTTCTTTACTCTGTGGAGCGATTCTTCCGAATTTTTTTCAAATGCCGAATTTGATTGCTCTCCTGCTGGCAACACTGATGAGCAAAGAATTAATTAGTCGTTCTATATGCTACCAACGATTGCGAAGAGACGCACTCATACACATCCAGAGTTTTCTTCCGCATTTCTGGGATCAGTTGGTGTCACAAAAACACCTCCATCTCGTTCCTCTCCCGTTTTTCTGTTTGGTAGCAGGCCAAAGCTACAGACATACGGACTTATTCCAAGTGTAAGACGTATCATAGCCTCCTTCCAGTGTTTGGTACCATAAGTTACATTGACTTTCTGGATGATCGAATTATCCGAAAGTAGATGAATTGATATGATATCTCTCTTTTCCTATGTGTCTTTGGCAATGACACAACTCATGAGACTTTCCGTTTGGTTTTTTGCAAATCCCGAACCGGCTCCCAGGATATCATTCATTTGAGTTGTTACACGTGTTCATGCCTGATCGCTTTCAAGCATCGAAATAATAAGCTTACTTTCTGGAATTTATGTTAGGATCATTTCCCAGTTCCCAAGTGTGGCAAGAGGGAGATTACCTGACATTGTAATTCCCAGTTAGGTGTCTGATCATTTTCTGGATCTAATTTTTGTGCAATCACTGAACGGGTGGAGATCACCTCTCATTCTCACAGCTTTGCGACCACTTCATCGCGCATTATTTGTATCGCACTCAATCGCGATCGGATGCGAAGCGTACGTACGTTGGTCCGAAGTTTCACAAACAACAATCGCAGGGCATTGAGGAATACGCAGTGCCATGTCCTGGCATTAAACCGGGCACCCTGTTGGCATGTTGGCAGCGCCGCTCTGCTGGTCGCTCATAAAATCGGCGATTATGATTGGAATATGCTTGTTCCGTGCTGTTCTTTTGAACATCTCGGGGAAAATCCAGCATGTATCACTCGTATTCTGAACTCGTTTTTCTGGATCACACATCCCCCATCATTCCCTCGTTTCTCAATCATGCTGTTATCCAAGCTGCGATCTCGAGCAACTCTTCCACTTTTTTCGTCACCAGGAACGCAGCAAAAGTTCATTCATATGGTCGCATCGCATCGGGGAATGATGTTACACAAAAATCGCGTAGTTAGTTTATGGACGCCAGGGCGTGTGATGATCCTTGACATCGTGAACGTGGCGACCGCGAACATATCCCTCCCACACTTTTCCGGATGACTCCTCTGTGACGGGGCGAATGTTAAGCACTAAAAGAGCTCTCTTATGCTCTCATCGAGACGCGAGGCACGTGATGTGACCACGAAACTCGGCGAGAGTTTCGTTCGCCTACGAACTGATGAGTGCTTCCTGTTCCAGGGTGGGCCACTGCCCGAGGTGAGCAGTTGAGGAAGAAGATCGAGCAGCGGCCGTCCCGAGAACGTCTCCTCAATCAGCACATTTTACTGTCTGGTGAGTGAACATGTGTTGTCACAGTACACAAACACTTTTTGTTAAAGCCTTGTCTCAATGTCGCATCACACTAGAAAACCTAAAACGCTCAGGTTTCCAATGGAAAAAATGTGCCGTTAAAGTGCCGTACATCTAAACCTGTGTTTTTACTCTCTGGATTCTTCCCATACTCATACTTCCGATTCCCCATTAAATTGACATCAGAAAGTGTGTTCTTATCCATTTGAGGCTTAATCCTATCGGCGTCATACCTTCTACTCTCATGGGATGCTTTTAACCCTACAGTTCTCTTGGTATGACAAGTATCCTAAAGTGTTGTATGAAGAACCTTCCGTTTGTTCTGCGGAATTAGATTACAGAAATGATTTTGATCCTTTTGCATGGTTACAAAAAAGTAAATTCTCTAAGTCATTCCTCCATGGAACCATTTTAATTTTATCCTTGGTGTCGCTCTCGGATATTCTATCACTATATCTACTTCACATACCTTCGAGGGATTGATCAGTATCTGAATATTGTTAATTTCCTCGTAGCAACCACTTCGAAGAAAAAACTATCCTCGAATCGTGAGAAAATTTGGTTTTTTATGGATGGAACAATTCACCAGGGTAGTTTTCTTTGTAATAACATTGAACTAGGAAGAAGTATTATACCTTATCGAATGTTCGAAAGTATTGGGAGTTTTCTCTAATCATTGATTGTTTTTGTCTGCCTTTAAGCTAAAGGAATTTCACCTCTCAAGAATTCGACTTAAATGGCTCGATTTCTTTGTGTTTTTTCATACCCTCGTTATTGTTCCTGGGATTCATAGATATGAGCTATCGAGTTAGAAGTTACTCAATTGTATACACCTATACACTTATGCACGGATTGGAGTGAAAAATCAAATTTGTCATGGGCCCGAATGCATCATTGTGAAGAAGGGTAATGTCATACCTACGAGTAATCCATAGCTAGGCATAGACAACGTCATGGGTAAACGTGTTGGTGGGTCCAGGTAAAGGGTGGATTTGGACCTGAGTGCATCATGGAGACTCCTATGTAGCGTAAACCCTTTGACGCTCATGTTAATGATGGGAAAATTTGGGAGTACTCAACACCTTTACCCTGGGTGAGCGATGGTGATGCATGCGGCCTCAGATATGTTAACACATTTACCATGGGTAGTCTTATGCATCCGGGTCCAGATTTGTTGATGTGCTATCTTAGCCCCGGTCAATGTTATTTCCAAACCAAAACGCGGAACATCTAAAATCCTTGAATCCAAAAAATTCTGAGGGCTATTTTTAGTCGTCGCACACCTGCTTCATAAAAAAAAAGAAAAAGCTTCTGTCTTCTTGGGACAGCTATAGACATGTTTTGAATGAATATCTTCAGATTTTCACTCTTATACGGGGTCTGTTCACTTGTGCATACTTTTTTCTGCGTTCATTACCTGGATGGATTGTGACTTGTTTAGAGTTCATGGATTGTTTAGAAGCAAATTTTGTTGTTTTTGTCGGGAATCGATGAGAATAATGTTATTTCACGTTTAGATGGCCGTGTAGCGCCACTGATAGAACAGCGGGCGCGTCTACTACGACAAGATCGTATCCGTCGAAATCTTAGTCGAAAACTAGAGGCGCGGCCCGGTCCACTGGAATTGGTGACAAGAAAAATCCTGCAAGCGGACGCGGATCTCGAACAAGCAATTGAAGGTAGGTCTGCAGGTCATATTGTACGAGTTTTTATGTTAATCACCTTCTCTTGGAAAGAGTTTTTTTCTCAGAAGTCTTCTATCAGCGGCATGTTTTTCCCTAAACTCACTTGGTCTTGCTCCTACCTGCCTTCTTTCTCGTTTTTGTTTCTTTTTATTCCTTCATCAATAGGTATACATCGGATGTATCGGAGATTTGTGGAGCTTTTTTTTTTTTGCACATGAATTATCGTAGTGTCTGTTCACGAGCACTCATTGGAAAAATGGTGCTCAAAGAAAACATGCACGGTCCCAGCTTTCCCTGCGATCACTTTCGCCTGGATCTATGCTTGTATCTGATGATTTATGAAGCTTTACAAGTATTCAGATATCATGTTCAGAATGTCAGAATTTTTCCGAACCAGTGCCCCATGATAGAGTGCCTATTTCAGTGGAGGTTTCCCAGTAAAAAATGATAGGAGACCCTGGATGCTGAAAATTGCAGAGTTGCGTGTAAAAAGCCTAATGGTCTTGCCTATTGAGAGCACCTTTGTTCTTCAATTTCATTCAAGGATTATAGCAAAAATCCATGACTAGGCTAAAACTGAAATTACCAGTTTTTCTTGACATAGTGAATAGGCCTACACACGAACTGTGGACAACAAGAATTAGATATGTTTCTGTTTAATCAGATGTAATGGCATACTAGTGAAGTCCCATCCTGGAAGGGGACATCCGTTCACTATAGGTTTTATAGATTCATTCAACAGCTGATAACATGGTTCACACTCATCAATTCTCATTATTCTTTTTGCACCTCAAACTAGAAAACGGTTTCTTCCCACTTTTTAAGTAATAGTTCCTTAGACGCTCTCAATGCTTATGTGAGGAAGTTTAGCAACAATTTCTGTTAGAAACCTCAAAGGTAACACCTGGCCGAGGTAAAATCTCGAATATCTCACGAGTTGCCTACGAACTTCACCCAGTGGTTACCTCGCGGTCTCAGTCATATTAATTTCCAGTCGTGTGGACTTCTACCAGTTCAGAGTGCACCGTGAGTTCAAGGAGAGCATATAAATTACCACCACAGCGTTTTATTTTACTATTGAACCATGCCTTTGATAAATGCATATATCAAGCCAGTACAAGGGCAACCCAGATTATCTATCAGTTCCGGAATATGACGAGGTTTGCTTTTATGAAAGTACCATGCCATCTGGGATTGGGGTCCACTAGGGCACGCTGGCACATCTCACACGAATCGGGCTGGGCTTTTCTAGATTATTGTCAAAGCGCTTTCAGTCTGATAGAGGATTTAGCACGTATATTTTTGCTTTTTCACTCCGGTTTACCCATACTTATTCGCTTGGTAGAAATTGATGCCCTAGGAATATCAGTTCCCAGCTCATGTGATTTAGTTTCCAGCTCAGGTTTTCGCCTTTCCTTCTACTCTGAGAATCGCCCAGCTCTGGTCTTAGCCAGTGTCGGCTCTTCTCGCACACCATTTTTTAGAGAACTGCAAAGGGTAAAATATTTAATCAGGAGCGCTGTTCAAGTCGTCCTGTGAGTGCAGCTAGAGAGAGAGGAATCTGAGCTTGGGTTGCATCTCTTGCCTAGGTGTACTGATCACGTCTTTACCCTGTATGGTGACCTTTTCCCATGGGCTGGTAACAAAAATCGCTCCACTAAATGTTGTCTTACTGCATGCGGAAACGATGAAGAACATAGTGTTAGGAAGTGAAATAGGGGCTATTTTGGATCGGAAAGGCACTGCCAACAAAAAGAGCTCCAACTTTCGATGGATCTTTTTCTTCTACTATCTCAACTACCAAACTAGAGTAAGAAGAATTAGAGGGTTGGGTTAGTCGTTTGCACTCTTTATCACGTAATTGCGTTTTATATCTAGCATTGGTTTCTGAGCATGATATGAAGTGTTTCGGACTAAGTGCTGCTCTGAGTAGGCTGAGGCTGAAGGTTTTTCGAATCTTTGCATAGATGGTGCTGGAAAGAAACGACTTAATTCTAGGAGTAACAGATAAGCTGTAACACAATAATTCTGTGTGAAATTGTAGGCGCCGAGTGAAAAATGCCCCTTCAAATTCACTCAAAGTTTCATGAAATTGTGGGAATCCCTCGAAAAGTTTTCAAGGACTTTTGTGCAGGAAATCTTGAGCAACCTATGCGGGGCCAGTATACTGGCGACACAGTATAGTCCTAATCAAGTTATAAGGATTATTATTAGGAAAAACCCCGTGCAATTTTGTTCCTTTAACTGGGAATCAAAGTAGCCAGAAAATTCGTTGCTTATATTAACTTGATCCAGCAGTCTTACGCGAACATTTTTGGCAACATAGTCTGGTAGAATGTTCCACTACTTCTCAACTATGAAAATTGGCAGACCAGGTTCCATTTACAAACTATCATGTCATGATTGTTCGAAAGAATGTAAAGTTTTGTGCAAGACTTTCGGACTAACCTAATGCATTCACATTTGCATCTGCCATGCTCTCGTATTTTTGTGGATTACTTTGGCTACAAAGGCTATTTACAGCAGCTTGCCGGGCGGTAAAAGTGAGATGGCTTTCACTTCCTTCAATGTACAGAACTTTTGCTATCGTGAAATCTGTTGCCTTAATCCAAAAATATATTGGATTAGTCAGCATCGATTTCTTTTATCCTTTTGCTTTTTTTTGTAGTTTGTAGGGAAAACGACAAGATTGTAGGCATCCTTACATTGATTTTTAGGATCAAATCATGCAATATTGAGACTATTACTGTTCGAAATTTGTTCTCATGGAAGCCACATTAATTACTTGGAGTTTTTTTTTTCATTATTTTTCTCAGTTAAGACCCTCAGAAACCCACAGACATGCAAATTTCCTGGTTTCCGTGGGGTTCACGATATCTTTCCAAGCCCATGCATCCTTCAGCAACTGGAAATCTAATGAGAGAATTGTGATTAGTTACTAGTTGTTAGTTCTCCCCATCCTCCCAATAGAGTCTTTTTTGGTCAGGAATATGCATTTTCGTGCATTATTCCGTGTGGAAACTAGTTTATTATCACGTATACTTGAGTCGCTTCCGCTCCGAGTGGGTTTGCTGCGAGTCACGCTGTAAACCGGGTGATCCAAGAGGCAAGCGATGAAGATAAGTGAGCTTTGATCAGCAGAGATACACATGTAAAACGAGGCCGCGTCGGCTGTTTTGTTGGCTTTTCCGGATTTACTAAAGTTGAGCTAAGAAACTACAACATGCAGCGGTTGTTCTGTGCTCTGGCGACTTGTTTTGTCTCTCTGTTATTTGAACGCTCAACGTCATGATCCCCGAATCTGCACTTACGTGAGATACATAGACTATCCAGAAAGTCCAGAAACTCTTAGGAATGCATACTGAACAAACAACCAAATATCAGTCCTCCGAGTGTGTCGCTTTAAACCCTCGCCAGTCACATCACATTGTTACGAATTCGTGTGAATCCGAGGTGAAGAGGATTTCGCAAGCATCGCCGGGATATAGCTAGACAAAAACGGATCCGTCACGTCACACTTCCGGTGCTTGAAGCACGTAAAGTGGGATGTTTCGCAAGGATGCTCACATGCCGAGCTGTTAAATGTTCCTTGGTCAGGAATTTTTCGAGGATACCGCTTTCTCCTCGGACTCATTCATTACTGCGTCACAAAGATCCACAACTCACATTTGGTTGACCTGCACTGAACAGACGCGATTCAAAGATTTCCGCTGATCGCATGCGCACGAACGCACGAGCAGCCAAAAGTACGGAGGTGTAGTACTTTACAAATATTCCGAGCAATCCACAAACCGGAAATCGTCGAGGTTGTCAACACAACACGATAAACGAAAGAGCAGCCGATTTCTTGTTCTTCACGCATGCTATTTTTTACTTTTCAGCTTAAATCTGTCAATCATCCCTCTAATCATCCTATTTCATGATATATTTTTTCGAAAAAGCGAAGGTTCCCTTTCCAGAAGGCCGTGTTCTATTTCAACCGACAAGCGAATACGTTGAAGAGGAAGAGAGCGAGATGCCAAGTCCATTGTCAACAGGTTCGTACATCCATGACATATTCTGGAAGTATTACTCGGATAACCTGGAGACCTATCGTAAAGTGTAAAAGTGCACGCATACATTAATTTTTGTAGCTGCCAGTCAGGTGTGCTGTGTTTTTTCCCGGATTCATTTTTCCCGAATCCTTGAAGGCATAGCTATCTCAAAAGATTGAAGTGCGCTCACGTGCAACCGATCATAGGGAATCCACACTTCTGCAGAGAAGGCGTTACACATCCATGCATTTTTTCTGGCTCAGATCATGTTTTTCGTCTGGACACCTGCTAATTTTTCGGGATGTGATTTAGCGTGTTTTTTGTTCTGCTTAGTCACGTGCTAATTTTTCAGACATGGAGATCGTTTCTCAAGCAGCTATTCGTGCTCAAAATAAACCGGTCAACGTCCTCTCAAACAAAGGGATCATTCGGAAGGTAGTTGATAACTACTTTTAACAAGTAAAAACTGGTAGTTCTTTGAGAGTCGATGTCTGAGAATAGACGAATTCAAACAAATAGGGCTAAAATCATCCATCAGTTAGTTAAAAACCACTTGAAAACTATGAGAACTTCACAATTACTGCATGGTTTTCAACAAATTACTGGATTACTGCTCTGATTAGCTTCTCCGTCCACTGTCATTAGCCCTATTACTATTAATAAAAAAGGACTGCTACTACTATTACTATTACTAGTAGTAATCCTTTGTTATTCCGAATAGCTTCTCTCGTAGAAATCTGCAGAATCAGAGTTTCAAAGTAATTTTTTCGTTGAGGTCCCCCTCTCCCTCAAACAGTTTGATCCACTACCTCATTGATCCATTATCTCTTACTGCATTATTGTTCTGAATGGCTTTTTTTTTCATGGAAAACCACAGAATCCGAGCTTTGAAATAATGGATCTTTTGCAGAAATCCACACCATACAAACAGTGTGATCCATTACCTCTTCGAGCGAAAACGAAAGCTCCAGACAGCAAAGAGGACGACGAGGTGACGGTGATCGGTGAGGTGAAGTCGCCGATGGAGCAGGTGCGGAATTTCTTCTACGTTTTTACTATTGCGTGTTGTAAGGATCATTGAACTTTTCGTTTTGCAGACACCAAAATCTTCCGAACAGAACAACTATGAACTATTGTTACAGCAGCAAAAGTTGTTTTTGCAATGGCAGCATAATGATGAGAATCCCAGTCAGGCACAGGTATCCTAGAAGTCGGCTCTTTGGTTTGCATGGTATTCCAGGATTGCTAGTATTCAGGTTGCTGTTCAGGATAATCAGATGCAAATGTATGATATGCAACCGGCTAGTCCCGCTGAGACATCTCCGAACAACCAGGTGAGTACAAAGTTTTGGGGTTATCCTGACTTTTTGTTCTGCTCTAAATTGCGGAATACAGGTAACCATTCGACGGCTGAGCGACTACAAGGTGCAAGAGCTGAAAAATGAATGCAAGAAACGACAGCTGCCTGTTTCAGGTACTATCCATATTCTGCTTTTAGTGGATTCTCCCAGTTTCCGTTGTTGTTCTTATTGTTTCCGAGAGTTTTTTCCTCGTTCCTGCTGCACATAACTCATAGACAGTGGCGCAAGCCATTCAGCACCTCATATCATCGCTGTTCGCTGGTCTCTGCTGACACATGAACGTCAGTACGTTCCAGTGAACATCCACGATTAGCCACCTGGAGCAGCACAAACGATCAGTGAACCTTACCCGTATTTACTTCTTAAGTACAACTTTGTGCACTTGCGCGCACTATTTGTGTGTGGTCTTCATAAAACGCCTGATCCACTATTTGCATCCGTGGGTCAGTGGGTCGTAAGGTGCACCGCGGGTTTCTGGGATCGGATTCGTTCCGATCCAGGAAATGGATCAAAAGTTACGGAACTTCACTATGTGTGTGCTCGCTGCTGCCACCATAGCACTTGTTTGTGATGAGCGCGCGCTCGCAAGTGACCGCGTAAGTGTTTCCGGACCGCTGTCGTTCGCCTACCACTGCTTGTATCCACGTAGTTTTTTATCCTTTATGCGATTCCACGGCGAATCCCACTTCTTCTGTGTGGTCTTCCAGGATTTTTTTATCCTCTCGAATAATTTCTCCCGCATCATTAACTAACCTTGTCATTTCCTAGGTGAACTACTAAAAACTGGGTTAAGGTGCCAAACCGCAACTTCTGGAACGATTGCGTCCGTTTGAAAAGGCGATCCTTGGTGCATCACCGCCACCGACACCAGAGCCAGTTCAATTCACCAGCACCAACAACCCCACTATCTCCAACAGCAACGTTGCTACTAGCACAACAAGTACTGTGCAAGAACTGCAACAACCTCCTCCACAAGAGGTCCAGGAGCCGGTGATGCAGGCTGCTCAAGCCGGTGAGGTGTCCTAGAAACAAGGATTGTGAGATTCTGCTTAACTTCTAGATTTTTCAGCGCATTGCCAACCACAGGCGCCGCCAATGCAGGTTCAGCAGCAGCCTCAGGAGCAAGTGAGGTGGGGTTTCCTAAAGATTCTTTCAACCACTATTTTCCGGAATTTACTCTGAAGTTGAGGATATACATAAAGTGGAGATGTCACGAGTGGAGAAAGTCCTGATTTGATTGGGATACTATACTGATAATTATGCTGATGTATCCGGCTAAAAATGCAAAAAAAAATCTTTTTGAAAAATTGAAAAAAATCGGACTTTCGTGGATTTCTGGATGAAATGTGTGTATTTACTTTAGTATACTTCCAATACGGATACTTCACTATAGTTTTCAATAAAATTTTTACCCCAAATTTGATGTTTTCGACTTGTAGGCTTTAAGAAAATTCTCATTTATCTATGTGCATATTATTCATGGTTTTTTTTTTGAAGTCATTCATTGCATATGATGCAGAGAACTTGTATTCTTAAATCTGATCCTTGGGTAGTAAGATGTGTTCCATAAACGTGATTTTTCCGCCGCTGAGTCGCTGTATGTTCTTTTTTCTATTTTCTTTTCCCTTTTACCATTTGTTTCTCCACCTTGTTCCCTGAGGAATCGCTGGAGAAAAACTATGTTGTATGGTACAACCTATATCTACCTTTTTCCCTCATGTGATTCCTATATGGCTGTTTTACTTCACTACTTCTAACTGCTCTTTTGAAACTCCTCATATTTTGAAATTGTTGAAAAAAATACCTTTAAAATGGAACGGTATTGTGCTGCTGGGCATGTTTATTTCACATGATTTTTGTCCAGAAAATTCCTATTCACTTTTTATTGAATTAGAACTTCATGAGGCTATTTCACATGGTTTACCTGAACTTCTTCTGTTTTGAACACCTCTATCCTTTGCGCAAACCTGTCAACACCATATTTATTTGTTTAGAACCACAATGGGTCTGCATGATTACCTTGGACGACCGCTGGTCTTGCAATTGTCACCTCAACTTGTGCAGGTTTGTCTTACTTTTTACCCTAGTCCATTAAGGTACCATTTCCTGCTGAGCTGTATAGGTTAGCAATAATAATGTGATGAAGATCTGCGGTGGAAGCTATTCACCGCAGAGCTCGTTCATCAACTTCTTCGCTTACTTTACACAACAAATTGACTGATGTGATGATAATCTGGAATGGAACGTTCCGGATGAGAGGCCAAAGAGGTCACGACTCAGCTAATAAATTGCAGCATAACTCGCCACTAGCACTTCACTGGAGTATTTCTTGGATTTGTTTGCACAGCCACTCACATCTCACCTAGTTTCCCCCCGTACGTACATACTTGCGTGTGCGTATTCGTGTACCACTTGAAGCTGTAGCGTTTGTAACGTGAAAGTAAGGCTTGTCAATGTCCGAGGTGAGAGTAGTTCAGAGCGGTCTTTGGTACGAAAGCTGACGAAAAAATATGGTTCTTCCTCGTGAACAACTGCTACTTCCGCACAACGTCCGTGGCTCGGCAAAAATAAAGGAACTTGTTCCGACACCACGAAATTCGATATGAGCTTTTCTGTGGTCCTACAACTCCTTGATGGATACTATACAAAGTGCTTCAACTGTGTTTCAAGGGACAAAAATTCGATTCATTTTGGGCACCACTCCTTCGAAAAGAGCTGAAAATTGACTTCCTGGGAGCAATATCCATGCGATGGAAGCTGATGTCCTCGTAATTTTTTTCTGGAAAAGAAACGCAGTTATGTTGGATTTTCGATCCTTGCGGAGGTGCGAAGGAAAACTGCTCACATTGAGGTGTGAATGTGATTTCATAATGGCCACTGTGCTGTTTTTCTTGTGAGCAGATGTTTTAACGAAGCCTTCTGCATAGATTATTACAGTGGGAAAGAAGTTCAGGTGGAAAATCTTTTATGGGATTGCTTGTGCCTTTAACTTTTCTTGAAGCATTTACCTGAGCTGAAATTTGAGGATATCTGGTAGAGTGTTGACTGAATAAAAATCGAATAAATTCATTCAATTTGACTAGAAATTCGAGAATCCATCCGAAAATCGAATATTTTGAAAACGCAAGACTTCTCAGCTCTCATTTCTTTCCGCCGAAGGGTGTAGGGCCCTGACTTTTCTGAACAATCCGATTTTCGATTTATTCGAAATTGAATATTCGAATATCGAAGGCATATAATACATCGTTTGATCAACACAGCAAGATCTGGCCCGTGGGATGCTTTTTGTTATGTTTACTTTCCATCTTTAGGCTTTCAAATGGAAGAATTTGTATTTTCAAAGTTGATAATTATCTACTGAGAGACAGCATTTCGTTTAAATTCAAATCACCTGCTGGTTTTTATGGCTTAGTCTGTAGGAAAAAACTGTTGCTGTTGCTAAAGAAGCTTCTGGAATATTCTTCCAGGGCACAGGAATTTTTTCGAAGCAATAGCAAAGTTTTGTCAGTGTGAAATCTGAGAGCTATCGAATTGTAATTTTTGAATGAAATATATGATGTATTATAGAATATGGAGCTCTTCTTAGTTCTGTGAATTTTTTGACTCCGCACCACCGACAACAGTTCTTGACTGCTTTTATCAAGTTGAAATCCCTCCATGAATCCACGATGAACCATTTTTATGGGTCGTTCTGCCGATGGATAGGTTCCTCTTGTTTTAGTTTATTTCCTTGGATTTTTTTGGACAGATTGAACCTGAGGCAAGCGGAATATTTTGAGAGGAACTCAATAAATTATCGGATATGGAACCCATTGTGCCGGTCTTAGTCATGTCTAAGCTTCAACAGACCTCTTCATGTTTTTTTCTCCGGAAACTGGTAGTCAGCTGCCTTTTGACTTCACCGCAAGTAAAAGCTCTGTTCGAAATCTTTAACTTTTTTTCCAGTCACATGCGAGTTTCATAAGAAAATCGTCTGGATGTTTTCTGATTTTTGGATTTGAACACAAAACAACTGGCGGTTACGTTTCTGCCGATTTTTCACTAGCTACATGTATAGCATATGCTGGTGAATGCTGTCGGCGTGCGTGTTTCGTGACGAGGAGGGAGCCGAGGGATGAGCTGAGCTGAGGAGGTGTGAAATGATCTGATCAACGATCGCTAGTATCCCCCCATCCAGATTCATTCGCCGCACGTTCAAACTACTCTCAGCGCATGTCGGATCATTGGTCGGGATAGCCGAGCTATGTCAGTGATGTAATCGTCCAGCACAGCCACTGACAGACGTTTAAAACGCGATGCTACACATAATTTGTCGAAAACGGGGCAGCCGGAACCTAAACCTCGAAGTAGATGCTCAGGAATGTGAACAATGTCGACGATAGCCTCGGACTCTGGAGCTAAATACAAGTATCAAGCAATGTTTACTTGTGTTTCAGCTCACGGACGCCAAAGGGACGCCCGTTGGAGTGGCCTCTGTTCAGTACATTCCTGGATCCGGACATCCGGTTGTGCTTTCCTAGTGAGTTTCTTCATGGAGAGATATTCTATCGGTTTTTCTAAAGAGTTTTGAACTAAGACTTGCCAAGACCTAAAAAATTCTGTGACCCTAGCATAGCACAGTCTAATTAGCCCTTGAGCCCCATTGTTTTTCTGGATTTTCTGATTTCTCAGCTATTAACTCCTATGAATCAAAGGGATATCATATGCAAAAATTATATTATCTACAAAACTTGTGAGAGAGGAAAAAAAAGACTACGGAACAAGCTTAAGTAATTAAAAGCGAGCGGTCGTCAATGGGTTAAATGACTTCTTAAATTTGAGGCAGGAATCATATCTAACTTGGGAGCAGAGATGAGCGGAATTCCAATTCCCGAAGTTCCTTAGTCCTGGCGTCATGCAAGTGTTTAAGTTGTAGATTCCTGGAGAATTTTCAGTAGCCGAGATATGCGAAGCCATAAGTACATGCTGCTTTTTTGTCCCTCCAAATTTCTATTATTTTAAGCTCTCGACTACCGAATTTCCGCTCATTCTTGCTTGGGAAAATGTGGAAAAGAACGGAAATCCATCTTAGCTTGTCTTTTGAAGCTTCACATTTCGCCCAACAAAAGACTCAAGATTTATTCTAGAGTTATTCTCGTACAATTTCCATTGAAATTTCCTTTTGTTCCAGCCATCATCGAACAGGGCCACAAACGGCAGCAGCTCAACCTATCGCCTCTATCCAACCGGGTTCAACGTCGCCGACTTCCCAACAACGGATCGCTCATGTTATCCCAATCCAGCAGGGTGTAGTCACGACACAACCACAACAGACAGTTATCGCTAACGTACCACCACTTACGGGTCAACCAAGGGTTGTGCAGGCCACCCAGGTAGTTCAGAAGCAGAACGACAATACATTCCGATTTGCACAGATGGGGTCTGGTGGACAGGTGAGGCCTTCGAGTAGTTTAATTGTCTGGAATATCATATATGAACCCTGTTCTGTAGTATATTTTACACATTGCTGAATATCCTGAAATTTTTTTTTAGTTTACTGTTGCTCCTCCTACTGAGCGAAGTTCAACGAAGGGCACACCAGTGGTTATGAAAGCAGCAGGTGAATGCTTAAACTCTCTCCACAGTTCCTCTTTACTTCTAAATATTTCCACACTTGTTTAAAATTAATCACGGTATTCAGGAACTCCGCATGCTATAATTGCCTCACCGAAGCACAGTATAACAAGTATTATCGGTTTGAGTGAGTTTTTGCTCATGTAATTAGCGCGGGGGTGTGGAACGGCTATGTACACATGATTTAGAAACTAAAATATAATTTTGCAGACCAAGCACCTGCTCAAATGGCGACGATGGCGACGGCGACGACTTCACAGCAACCGCTGATTGTGGCATTTCAGCCGACAACAACCACCACTTACCAGACTTCTCCTCCTCAGGCTAACCCTCAACAGGTAGGGGGGGGGGCGATTGGTTTGGCTTCATACTGTTCCCGAGATGGGCAGTACCGTCCCACCATTGATTTGCAAATGTTGCACACGTCAATTTCGCATCATCACCTCTTTACAATAGTCCCAGCACCAAATGA
This sequence comes from Ancylostoma ceylanicum, assembly GCA_000688135.1. Lineage (NCBI taxonomy): Eukaryota > Metazoa > Nematoda > Chromadorea > Rhabditida > Ancylostomatidae > Ancylostoma > Ancylostoma ceylanicum. The sequence continues at coordinate 304,507 of JARK01001598.1, forward strand.
CGACGATCAATTGGACGCTGTTTTGTATGGATCCTAGCGTTTGCTTCTGGATTGATGTTGAAAAATCCTGAAAGTTTTCCTTTAATGTTATTGCCGTGTGAAAATAGGGAAGCTTCCGCTGAAGCTTCAACGTCATCTCTGGTTTCGTTTTTTTTTCTGGATTAGTACGCTCATAGAAGTTCACACATTTTGAAAATATTAAGGGTTTAACACCGTCAAACTTCTTGAATCTCGAATTAAAATTTCCATTTCATTGCTTTAACCAGTCAATTCTTGCACTCGCTGGATGGTTTTCCTGGCTCCATTGCTTGGAGAAAAAATTAGAATAACTATTTTGTTGTACTCGAGTTCAACTCGCTTGTACTTGTTGCTACCACGCTAACCTTTTTTTTTCTTGTTATTTTCGACGATCTGACCCTGATTTTCCAGAATCCTCCACAAACCACAGTCGTCCAAAACGGATACGCTGGTGAAAGCATGAATCCTTGGTAAGTCTCCCAGACTCTTCCCATTGGTCTCTTACTTTCGTTCCTTGCTTATTGCTTTCCGATAAATATATCCATATATTCCAGCCTCCAAGGCAGCCCTCGCACAGCCGACTTAGCTGGAGATTCACCTCATATGCCAAATAGCGGTCAATCAGAGGCGATTTCGGAGACTGGCGATGGCACTATTGACAATCCGATAACGTTTGATGATCCGTCTTCGATGTGAGCAGCATATTTCATATCATCTCATGGATTTTCATCTGGATATTGGTTTGTATCGATCAGCTTTTTAAGCCTAACACCGGCCGCATTGTCGATGCATGAGGAAATGTTGCGGGCGCAACAAAAGAAGGTGGAAACGTTGTTGGAAGAGTTGGCAAAAAGCCAGGCACATCTGAAACAGGAGCAGCAGCTGATTCTGACGGCTAAAAAGGCACAGGTAACCGTGGCTCCATCTAATGTTTTGCTTCTCTTCCATTACTTACTCATCACTACTATAATGGACCATTTGTTCAGCAACGTCTCCGTGAACAACAGCGAGAGAACGCGACAAATCGTGAACGGGAACAATGGCTGAGGGAACTGGATGTCGGTCATATCAACAAGCAACACATCCAGCATTTTTTGCAGCACAAGAAACAACAAGCCGCTTTGCAGGTAAACAAAAAACAATGCCAGCAGCATTTTTTCTTCCTGCACACGCATGTGCGCTGATCGAACGATGGTTTACCTTTCGGTCGGTGTAACAAGGACACATGTTTGTGACATGGATGAGGAAGAAGTTGGTAGCTGTAACGTGTAGTAGTCTTTTATTCAGAGGCATTCAATGGAACACAACCGATTAACCACCACAGAAGCAAGATTACAGGAAGAACTTCACGTTGAGCAAGCTGTTCAGGATATTGTACGATTGATTAAACAGGTGCAGCTTCATTGTCGCTGTAATTATTCCCGGGATAAGGCAGCTTTTGATTGCAGGATCCAAGAACTGCATTGCTGATCGTTCAACTCTTGCGAAGGTACCAGCTGGAAAGAAATGTAAGTGGAGGAAAAGGGCAAAATAAAATTATGAAAATATCCTAAATCTGAAAATTTCACGTGGTTTTCAAGGACTCTGGATATTTAGCGCTGCCAAAAGCGCTGAAAATAAATTCACTTCCATCTCGAGAGTTCAGAGGGGTGCCAAAAAAAAAAACGGTACATCCATATTTGTAGAGGATAATCACCAGTAAGGGCAGCATCTAAAGAAGCACATTTAGGAATATTCTGATTATTTTTATGAGCTCAAGTTCGGTATTCTAAATTAATGAGGTGTTAGCATAGCTTTCGAAGGCTTTGAATATTTAGTGCTACCCAAAATGCTGTTTAGCAGTTGATTTATTTTATTTTGGCTTTTGTTTCGACAAATCACCTGTCTCTGTGAGCTCTGTTCTTTCCTAAAGATTTCTGGATCTTCCACTTTGCTTGGCATGGATAACTAGCAAAGAGGTCCATAAAAATATTTGATGTAAGCTTGAACTAATTCCGTTCATAATTTAGGCCGAACAGCAACAAGCCAGCTCGCCCGATACTGACAAAGTGAGATACTGCAAATACTTGTTATTTACGCAGATTACTGCAGTAAATATGAACTTACTGCATGTTTGCATTTAGGTATCACAGGCGAACTCACCTGCTTCAGCTGTCCAGGAGCCCATTGAGACCACCTATGAGATTCCACCGCACAACTTTGAACAGCAGAATCAGAAGCCGAATATCATTGAGGACGACCAACAGGTCATTCTGGATCTTTTTTAATAATTCGTTAACGAGTAAAAGTAAAAATTGCCGTGTTCAGCTTCAATCTGTTATCATTTGTGATGCGTCTGGAATGCAGTTGAATCACGATCAAACTGTTGTGTACCATCAGAATGGGTGAGTACAGATTCTGCTAGAAGTTCATGGATATGCATGGATAACGCTCCTAAGAATCATTGTTCCAGAAGGATCATCCAAGAAGGAAAGCCTCAGACTGTTGATATGGAAGAAATTTTCAAAAGTGTGCTAGAGGATGCATCCCGAGCCATGGGCAATAGTGGTGCTGCTGTTCAGGTAGGATTAGGCTCAACGTCATTACGAGGTGCTGGTTAGGAATTTGGGGCCCACACAACATTGTGATTACCCAGGGTAAACGTGTAGACACCCTTTACGTTCGTCCATCGTTAGCATGGGCGTCAGCACGTTACCCTGGGTTATTGATGTATCAAGGCTTTGTGATTTGTTGTAATATTGATATGATGGTTCTATATTCTGAAGGACTTCTTTACTTGTATTGGGGCTTTGTTGGTGTCATTTCCAGCTCAAACCCTAGCAAAAGTTGAGCATGAAAAACGAAGGGTAACATTCATTAGAGAGCTTCAAAATGGTCTAAGGCCTAAAGCGTCAGTGAGATTACTTAGGGTAAAATTGTTGACGCTCGTCTCCGCACTGGGTAAATTCGAGGGGTGATGTCCCGTTTACCGCGGGTGATCTCGACTATGCATGCGGACTCAGGATTTCTGTAGAGCTTATACCCGCGGCCATATTCCGATATATGAGAAGGGATTAATGAAAATGAGTCAAAATGCTGGTGTTTTAGTTTTGAATGGGTAATTCTGTTGAATGAACTCATTCAGGTTATTAGGTTGAAGAGAAACTTCTGGAAAAGAATTCCCTGTCTTGGTAATCTCGGCTTATCTCGATTTCTGTCAGGAATATCCTCTTTAATTGCGGTTATCTGAGAGGTTTTCACTTATTTGGGTTTATTCCAGAACGTAGACTGTACCATGACCAACAATGCGCAACAATCCCAGCAAACAATGGTGGTTTGTCAGCAGCAATGGCAGCAGCCGGTAGGTTTCTTCTATGGTGGTATACCAGTAACTGCAAGATTTTTCAAGCCCAGTAAATGGTTAAGACCAATAGAATGCTGTTTTCAACGAGCTCGATATATGATATTTAGATGCAACTATCCGAGATGGAGATTGAGGGCACAATCCCACAAACTAGCACTCAACAACCTCAACAGATCATCACCCAGAACACCATGCAAACGGGTGTGAATGTTGCGCAACCAGCTCAAATGATGATGACCAACACACAGAGCTACGAGCAGGTATTTTCATCTTCTGATAGGTGTTATGGATTCATCCGAGGAAATACTAATGTGAGAGGAAATAACTGGGTGTTACGTAGAAAAAACGAGTTGAAATTTTCGATATTGTGAGTGAAAAGGCATCGAAATACATCATCTGAACAGTATCTCATAATTTTATTGTTATTGGTTGTAGACCAGGTTACATAAATTTCTAGTATTGTTTCGGAAGTACTTCAAACTGATTTTTGATTACAGTTAATGGAATCTAGATACATGATAAAATCAGCGAAAAGATTCTTGAATGAATGGAGGTCTGCGCACCGAGGTTGAGGGCATTTTACATAGTGGAAAAACACTGAAAATAAGGAGTACTCGTGGATCCCTAGGAGTTCTAGGCCCAGACCATCAAAGGAAAGTATCCAAGCTACTGGCGCTTTCTTTTGGACTCCTTATTAGTTGGTATTCATCTTTAGACAATCACAGCAGAAGAGAGTGTAAAGCTAGCACGGTTTTGTTGTGATCGATAGGCGCAGATAATTGACAACTGAGCAGATTTCGATCAAGTAGGCGACGCGATCCTTGAGGGAATGGATTTTTCACAGTTGCTATCCTTTGCTACTGACCAAATAAAGCCTGTCCAAGTATTTCTGCCATCAGGTTTTGTCATAGAAATTCTACTGCGTTTCGGTTGTGTCCTCTTTCCTCAAGATAAAAAGGTTTTCCAGGATTGAATAATTTTGAGCTCCTGGATATTTAACCACCCCCTAATTAGTTTCTTCTCATTTGCATCTGTAGAATTTTGACTCAGGAGCAACAAGTATTGCTTTGAAGTAGCCCTTGAGACGCTATCCATAATCTAATAATGGAATGAGATTTCTCGCTTAGTCATCCTCGAAACTACTCTGGAAGAAAATCTTCGCTAAATTTACATGCAAGTATTCCAACTGACAAATGCCCCAGCGGATATGGGTAATCCTATAAAAAGCACTGGTCCAGAGTGAATTACTATTCCAGTTTCAGAATCCTGGACAGAATGGCTATTCTCAGGATATCGATGATCTGATGGCTGTGCTCAGAGACGACCAGGGTAATATTTGTTCTTTTCTTCTCATCCCTAATATCTCTTTTATGGCGCATGGCTCTAAGCTCCAAGTAGTGGGATATTTTGCAGACGGTGGCAGCAAGCCCGGATCATTCCAAATGGATCTCGGAGTTGGTTATGGTAGTGAGGAGCTGGCGGATCTTCTTGGTGACGATTGGTTGGATTGTGCTGATCGTAGCATTGCGAATAATGGGCAGTACGCTCCATATAGCAGTGAACCTCACGATGTAAATTTATTTTTCAACCGACTATCCAGGAAGAAGGTCTGTGTGGAAAATTCTGAAATTTCAGAGCATCGGTGGTCGCAGTACGGATCCTATGTGCATGCCGTCTCACGTGGAAGATAGCGTTGGNTACGCTCCATATAGCAGTGAACCTCACGATGTAAATTTATTTTTCAACCGACTATCCAGGAAGAAGGTCTGTGTGGAAAATTCTGAAATTTCAGAGCATCGGTGGTCGCAGTACGGATCCTATGTGCATGCCGTCTCACGTGGAAGATAGCGTTGGAGATCAGGTAAGTGTCTGATAGGTCTTCTGTGAGTATCGCACATCTTCTGAATATTTTCTTCATCAGAATATGGACTGGTTGGACGTAATGCTGCAGAACACGCCCATCGAGCAGCGACCATACGGGAGCAGTTGAAATTCCGAATTCTCATCAATTACTACGGTCTAAAGATCATCAAACTGAACTAGAATATCCGCCACCATTTCCAGAAATCACACTTTTACATTCCTCACGTTGAGGTAATCACCATACGTTCATGATCCATCAGGATTAACGTAGTTGTCCCTGAACGTCTAAAGCACAAATGCATAATCCCAGTGTAAAGATGCCAGCAATATAAAATTGATGCCTCCAGCCCTGTATCTATCTTTACATTTATAATAATATATATTGTTGTGTTAGGTAAGGTATCCATGTATACGAAGTTCCAGTCGGTGCCTAAGCTAGCTTTAATTCACGTGTAATTTCGCATCACGATCTACTGTTAATGTCTTGTCCCTAGTGATAAGTTTTGTTTTTTTTATGTTCGTCTCTCATTTTCTCCAGAGATCACAGTAGCCTCCAGCCGTGTCGTTCCTCACATTGGTGTCCACGTGCAACATTTTTCACATCTACCTGTGCTATTCTGTTAATGTCAGTGCTCACAGTGAAAGCCCATCGAGAGCATTCCAGAAAAGAAACGCATTAAAACGTCATCCGTTCCAGTGCATACAACTGTGACATTGGCTAAACTCTGATACCATGACAATCATGACCATCATTATATCTTGTTCCTCTCATATTCCTCTTTTTTTTTGTTGTTGTTCTTCGTTAACATCTACACTCGTACTGCCATTAGTGTAATTAGCTACTTGTTTTCGTGTGAAGTTCTCTTCTAGTTCCCCTGAACACCCAAGAAAAATCGGTTGTAGAACATTCCGGACCGTATTCCGCACATATTATCTATGATAATTTTTCATGTTCACATTTCTGATTGTACTAGTAGACGTTCCTCTTTTTCCTCAATTGACATCGGTATCGTTCTGGTACCTGTAGTTCATTGAACTGTATCATCTGGCTTAGCTAATTCGGGACAATTTCCGCTCAGAATTCCATTCATGCCACAAGCACACTATCCCAATGTCCCATTCCGTGTCTATAGTAGAAACAATGTATTGAATTCATTGATTGTACGATTCTACAATTTCCTCCAATTTTTGCAAATTTGCCTTGAACGAGAGTCTGTAAATCATATACTGGTTCCACAACTAATGCCTCAAACATCATCCTTACTTTGTCCGGTGTTTCTTGACGAATCGTACAATCCTAGAGTTTGTTAGAGTGTAGAAGATCCCAGTTCCATTTATTTATCGCCGTGATTCTAGCTATCATTAATAAACTGGCTTTATTTGATTCGCGCACAGTTATATTCCACAGTTGTTCACCCATAAATTTAAGCAAATTCAATTGATCCGAAATGCACCAGACTGTCGGACGAAGGGTTGTTTACTCATCTTCAATACCCAACCAAAGAAAACCTAAAAGTGATAAGTTAACCAAACTATTCCAAACTCAGCCTCTGAGTCGAATTAGGCCTAGTTCACACATGCACTTCCCTGATTTTCTACCAAGGTATTACTAAACTGTGTACATTTGTACCAGCCTGTGAAAGGTCGCATGCGGAGAATTTTTAGTTCTGATATGAAAAAAAGATAATCGGTCCTTTTAGGTTATTAAATTGATTAATGTAACCATCAGATCGAACAAACTCGCTTCAGTGTCTCAGATCCCAAAAAAAAAAAACCACTTCCATAGCCATTGCGACCACTTTTTTGTTGTTGCCTCCCTCCGCAGCTTATTCAAGGATATCAATTCAAGATGTCATTAGACATCACTGCTAAATGCTACAAGAAAAGGTCAAGCTGCGCTAGCTTTTTTTTTTCAACTCAGTTTCTCCCAAAGGATAGCGAAAGACAAAAAGGGGAGCGAAGATCTGAACCTAAACATGGGATTAAAACCAAAAATCTACCCCCGCCATCAGTCATGCTGACCAGGCAGAAGGGGCCGTAGCGTCCCGTCCCACCAAACTAACAAAGCAATGTCACGGAGTACGCGTAGAGCAAAGATTTTGCCGCGCGCCAATGAGATGCGTCGCGTGCCAGCGAGTCAGCTTGACTGCAATCGACTACATACATGTGCTATGTGAGTGAAAAAATGAGATTCTTTTAGTTCTAAAATCCCATCATTACCTACCCACAGCCCAAGTGAACGCACAGAAATCTGAAGACTCGGCAAAGTTTTTTTTTTTTCAAAGCCAATGATTTCATATAGCTAAACTTATATTCAGCTATGCTAGCCAGAAAAGACTAGTGCTTCAGAGCGCGCTTGAACATCGTCATTTTTTCATCAGATTAAATTTTGCGCTCATCACTAGCACTGCGAGGTTTCGATCCTGCAGCGTCGTGGTTGTGAAACAGCCACGCTAGCCGCTGCACTATTTGCCCCGCACTTTTCCATGCTACATTCGCTGCTGAAAACTGTACTTTCACCAGATTGATTGAACGGGCGACGTTTTTCATGTGCGTCTGGCACGACGTCGCCCTCAAGGATGTGACTGGCCAGTGGCCACCCGGCAAAAAAAGATAACCTTATCTTCAAAAAAAAAAACTGACACCTTTCTCAAAGCTCATTTATTGTGGGGTACTAAATAGCTACTGCACACCAACCTTCCATACTATCTTATGTTGTTTTCCCAATGATTAGCTCCAATTTCGAGTTTATTAGATTATTAATTCCTTATATCATCGACGAATCGATGATCCTCATACTATTCATGCTGACTGTTCATATCGTACCTCATGTGGAGGAGGCGG
>JARK01001599.1:0-17222 GCA_000688135.1 Ancylostoma ceylanicum
GTTTTGCCGCGGCGAGCTCGCTCTTCGTAGCAGCCCAGTATGCTATAACGTGGGCGACTCGCCCGGCGGCAAAAGCCGCCGCAACTCACTTGCCGCCCGGCGACAACTCGCTCGGCCGCAGGGGGCTTTAGAGTGCTAAGACGCATGTGATGTGGCGCGTGTAAGCGGGCCCATTGCATTGAGATCTCCCGCGCAATGAATATTTCAGGATGGCTAGAAAAGCAGCAAAGAAACCGCATATGAAAAAAAGAAAATAACATGAAATAAAGTTGAATCATAGAAACCCACTCACATTTACTAATGTCACACAAGTTCGATCCCTGCCGACACACGTATTTTTTCCTCATAGATATCGATCGACGAAAAAATGCCGCACATGCACGACACGAATCGATGCCGAAATGAGCACCATCGGAACGATCGCAGCACACCCGACAAGCCCGTCCTATATCGGACATTCTGAAACTCTCATAATAAACCTCTATCACTTTCACTGATGAAATCTAAACGATGATCACGTGTTCTCGATGTTTTAATGACTTTACATCTGTTACCGGCGAACACGGTGCCCTTCAATAAAATAACTGTAGCACAGAAGTTCAACAACAGTTAGTGTAGTTTAAAAACAACGATAGCCAATAAAATGATTCGGACGAACAAAATTTGCCGACACTAGTCGATATTAGGAACAGGACCATAGTGATCAATGAGACGTGCCCCAACCGCACAGACACCGTCGCATTGATAACAACACTTCGGAAATGACCTTAGTAGGAGGAAAAAAAACAGTGTTGTTGGTTTGGAGTGCAATTAGTGCCCTATCCAGAACGTCGATGACTGCATCGAATAAGTACCCGCAACGTTCTCGAAATACAGTACTGACTGCCTTTTCGTCATTTTATAGTTGAAGTTGAACGTTTTTTGTTTGCGAAGGAGTCATTTGACGGGCTAATTCTAAGCGAATATAGGTACAGAGCACCTATTTTTGCACATACTTTACAAAATGAATAAAAATCTTGCATTAGTTTATTTTTAATTGTAAATTTCCATCATTATTCCCAAAATCATAATTATAATCCGTTTAATAATTAAATCAACACTTTTATAATTTTATTTTCCGTGTGTCTCCAAAGCGGCAGAGACCCTACTTTTTCCCACGCTCCCAGCTCCCCCGCTTAATTTCTGCGTCCAGTACTGGTACAGGGCAGTGGCGGACGCGCTGGCTGGGTAGGGTGCCCCCCCCCCTCCGAGAATGGGTTGCTGAATTTCTGAAGTTACATCATGAAATCATTAAAAACATTGTCCAGTGGCGGCTTCAGGCTACTTCTCGCCGGAGCTTATCGATCGATTTGTCGATTGTACCTATTTTATTGCTTTCTCGTTAGTTTTGCCCCAAGGTCGGAGCGGACAAACCAGGTACACCGTCTCATTTCCAAATAATATTTCATTATTGAGTCGATGTTATACCTGGAGAGGGCGCTTTTCCGACCTCTATGATTGGCCACTTGCATAAGGCGTCCATTCGCAACTCATTCGTCCATTCCGACTACACCTCCTCTGTGTATAAGGTTGTTGCAAAATCGATGTCGGATTTTTGAACCACGAACTTGGGAATAATGCTTCGGAATGTGAAATGGTGCTTCCACCGTATATTTTGTATTTATTCCGAAGCTCATTCCTTCCTCTTTCTGCCTGTCCATTTTTATTCGGATCTGCCCACTTTTGCTGGGATTTTTGAGGGTGAATCAAAATGTACTCGTCCGCTAAAATTCGTCGCAAACTGTTTCATGGATTCGAACTCGATAGCAAGAGAGTGGCTTGGCCATGAAATATCAGCAACTATGCAGGAGGGAATGCTCAACAACGTGGTAGCCCAGTGTTTCCCCAAGTCATTTAGTATTGGAGACACGTGCCTCAGAACTATGGACTAAAATTCGATGACGTCAACGCCGTTTTGAAAGCGCTGTTGGAAGCTATCACAGGGGGACCTGTTCAGTATCTCGAAGGTGGCCTTGAGATTCATTATTCTATTATTTTTGGCGCCATGGGAGAAACGAGTATGATGGAAGAACTGAACAAATGGATCCAATTCAATTATCCTCCAGTATTTCACAGTAGCACAAGACCACACTTTTCGCTCAGGACGCTCTGGAAGTAGATGCACGCAGAGATCGGGACTCTCCCTTATTTGCCTTACTCAGCGGACTGTTCCCCTACAGATGACCACAAATTCAAGCGGTGGGACCCATCCCTTAGAGAAGGAATGAGGCACAATAATACGTTAGCTCAAAACGATCTCCCCGATTTTCCTGGGTCCGAAAAGCATGGCTTGAAGGCGAATGGAATAAAAATGTAGCATAAAGATGGCAAAGATGTGGCAATTAGAATGTGAACTGAAACGGCAGAAAAAGTTTAGTTTTGGCCGAGTTACGACAATTCAAAGTCCAACTGTCAAAATCCGACATCGATTTTGCAACAACCTAATATAATAATACACCCCAATAGCATAAAAATTAGGAAGTGAGTCGAAATATTTTAGTTCTCATCCAGATTGTGCAAAAACTATTTGGATGTGGGATAAAAACAAAACAGAACATGACCACATAAGAACATTGGAAATAGATACCTCTATGTGAAGTGGGGAAATTTCATTATTTTTTTTCTTCTGGCTTTTTAGGATTTTTCTGAAATGCAGTTTCATTGGGTGGATATTTATGTTTCCAAGAAAGCAGCAGTTTTGTTGAAGACTACATAGTGGTAAAGGTTAAGGATTCGAAAAGAAAAAAAAACTCATACTGAAGAGCACAATATGAACGAAGAAATCGCAGGAAATTCAGAACCTCGGAATTGAAGAGATGAAAAACGAGGAAGAAAAGTCTCCAAAATATGATAAATCCTTGGAAACAATGATAGATATACGTTGAAGCAACATCTATATAAGATTTTTTTCCATCCAGAAAATAACGGCAGCGTCGACAGCTATTTGCAATGCCCGACGTGTTGGTCTAACACAACGTTCATTCACCTATGTAAACAAAGACTACAACACGTTGTGTTATGCTGCTTGCGACGGACGAGATCAAAAAGTCGAGCATTCGCGATCCTTAAAACCTGTTGCTCTTCCGATAATTCGAAAATTTGCAAGTTTCTCGCGCATTTCTGATGTTCGTCGAACAGCGAATACAGCTTTGACAACGATAATAGTGTCTGAGAATTTAGATGTATATGGAGAGTCAAATAATCTATGGTAATACGGCGCGAAAAGTGTATGGTGTTAAAGTACTTACCAGAAATCTACTGGTGAATTCAGGGTCACGAAAAGATGGAAAGAAAGACAATATATGACGAAAAGAATCAAAGTGCCGAATGACGGGAACAAAGGAACGATCTCATGGACATCTTCAGACATTAACAAAGAGAAATCGTTTCCGTTAATGGTTGCACTTCGCGGATGCAGAAGTGAATATGTCAAGTGACGCGATCACAATCGATATCAGGACGGGAGGTAACCGGTTTCTTGGATCAAGAATCACTTCTTTGCACAAATCATACGTGTCGTCAGGAACAACCGACCAGCTGATAACGCAACTGAGACAAGGGTCACCCACCTATAGCCCACAACAGAAATTAGGCAGAGATCCAGCACAGCTGACCCAACATAGCCAACTGCCTTCAATGGAGGCAAAATAGAGATCTACAGCAGGGCAAATTGTCTACGTTCTACCATACTGGACTAGCACACAAGGTGGGGTTGCAGTGCAAAAATCTGTCTTGAGGGTCACAAGCCAAGCACTGTCCTTGGTTGAAGGTTGCATGTGATATTCCATGGTTCATTTATGCAAATTGGAAGCTTTGTTATCCATTCGCCCAAAAAGAGACAAGGATTCCCATGGCATTCCAAGTTTCTCGGCTCAGCTTTCGTGAAAGCGATCAGCACTTAACAGTACCTCCCTTTTGAATTTCTGTTGTACTGAAATATTAAGCAAAATCACATTTATCTATCATTTACTTGCATGCTTCTGCTTTCTCTACTGCTAGCGTACCTGGTGGTCTTTTTGGACGCAGTAAAATTCCTCTTCAAGAGTACAGTTACTAATACTAGGAATAAACCACTACTATCTCACACTGCCTTTGTTCTGCTCCTGAAAGGCTCAGGGATGATCCTTATCGGAAGAGAATTTAGCTTTATAAAGAAGGATATGTATTAATCTTCTGGGAAGCGCCAGCATCTAATGTTCTCAATAGGATGGGTTGATTTCTACCAGGAAAACCAGATTTCTATCAGATCACTTCAAGCATTTGTGTCAACTTTGAACCCACATAAGGACACCAGATGCAGTAAAACCAAAAGAACGAGTTAATGCTGGGCCGGCATGCATCTTCGAGGCTACCCTGGCTAAGCGTGTTAAGACCTCTAGTCGCTAGCACGACCGTTAACAGGTTTACCCAAGACTAAACTCTGTAATGCATACCGGTCCCGAACCACGGGATGGCCGTTTAGACAGATTCCTATGTCTGCTGTTGGCTATTCTTGGTGCTACACACTGCCAATGGTCTTAAAATGGTTTGCTGGTCAAAGATGTGGGATCTACGGGAGCGATCCACCATCCCAGCCTTCCCAGAGTATCGCTCAACACCCCGCCAATCACACCCGCACTGCTTTATCATGGCGACAAATCGAAATAAAATTTGATATGGCAATGTCCACCCACCAATCAGTCTCAAAAAAAAAATCCAATATGATCCAACACAGCTTCACTATCAAATAAACCAACCAAATACAAGAAATTTTTATTTGACAAGAATCTGTTGAACATAATAAAACCCTAACGTAATGCATCGCAATGCAGAGACAAATGAGCACACACGCAAACAACAGTGAATGATTATGAGAAATAAATTTTTGATATATGATATATTTAGATAGAAATGGTACAATGCAGAAAACGATTTGCGGAAAGGCAGAAAGTGACGAGAGCTCAAAACTGACACGTCAAATTATAAACATGCACATACTTTCCATCAGAATCAACAGAACAAAGACGATATGAGGCTTTCGATACGGAATAATTAGCTCATATAGACACTATAAATATTAAAAGCCTACATTACCCTTTAAATAAATAAAATAAAAACGAACAAACTCTTTCTAAGGCCTGAAAACAATTTCATTCACAAGAAAAATATAGCACAAGAATTTGAGGAACACATCAATTAGCTGCACTAAAGCATTACCCTAGCGTTAAGTGGCTCTTCAGAATGGGCGGTATGATGAACGATTGCGCACCAGGCGCTCATTCGTGAGGCGAGTAACAATGTGATACCAGCCGAGCGTCTCGCATAGCTGAAAACGACCGGAATCATTTCGAAGAGGAATTTACTCCAGAGAATGAAGTAGAGTGGGAGGAAGGAAGTCACCTCAATAAGCGCAAGCTCGATATTGGATGTATCCTTGCTGTTCGCCTTCATATCTTCGATCAGCTTCTGGAGGTATGAACAGGCTCTACCGTAGTGAGCGTGAGCAATCGAATGCTTAGCGGAGAGAAGAAGAACCTGAACACTTTCAACAGTAAAAATGTGACTCTATAACAGAAAGTCATATCCGTATCCTACCTTAGGATCATCTGCAGCAACCCAGCTGAGTAGTTCGTGATATACAGCGTCAACTTCTTTGAGGCTCGGCTTGGTCGCATCCCCCTTCTTAATGGCAAGCAGCATGATTTGGAAAGTTTTAGAGTAATTTTGAACCAGAAATTGCAAAATATTAACTGATATGCATCAAATCTAATGCAACTAAAACACTTTATCCTTAATTTCTAGCCATCATCTTCCGACACCTCGAGCTTCAGCTTCATTGTTAACTCTCACCTCTTCTGTAGTCTTCGACGATTCCGCATCAGAGTCATCTGAGAGCAGCTCTTCCTTAACTTTTTCTCCCTTTGTCGCCTTTTCCTCCTCCTAGAATAAATTCATTTCATGCTCAGAATTTTCTGATCTTCACAATACAATAATTCATTTCGAAGTTCCCATTGTCTCTCCAGAATAGTATCTACAGTGTCGTTTCTACAATTACACCGTAGATGCATTCAGTAACGATCAGGGTGATGAAGAGGTTAAAAACCAACCAGCCATTACAGACGCCACATCTCAACATTGAGTCGCCGTTTATAGTCTATAACACCGAAAAATGTTTGTACCTTGACCTGACTGAGACCGAATACAGGTATGAGTTGCTTGCGGAGAGTAGCAGCCAGCTCATCATTCTTTTTGAGATGAGATTCTACAGTTGTATGAGCACGAGCCAATAAACAGTCAATGATGGCGGCCTTTCTTTCCTCCATATTTCTGAATAAAAAGTTTAATTTTAGCCAGCGAAGAAAATAACAACGAATTTAATAAAGCAACTGTAACATATGACTGAATCCAAATCTAACTTTTTAAGAGCAATCTGCTCGACGTTATGATCCTGGCGAGCACCAAAGTATTTCAGAACTTCCTCAACCTGGCATTGTTCCAAGATCTGCTGGATGATCAAGTTCATCGTTTCGGTTTCCGTTTTGGAACGCTAAAGTGCAGAAGTTTAGCAATGTATGAGTCGTGATAACAACTAGTACAACAGAAGAAATACCTTTTTGTCAACAAGCAATTTCATCTTCATAAGGAGCAGTGGAAGGTGCGTAGGATGTTTGGCAATGAGCTCCGAGTAAAGTCGCTCCACAGCGACGGGATCCTTGAGTTTTGGCAGCCAGGAGATCTGGGTATCACGAATTGCATCTGGAATGGTAAAACAGCGAATTCTGTTTGCGGATTTTTGAAAGCGTAAGGAACCAAAGCAAATGCGCATTTGATAGCCAAAGGTACCCACAAAACCAGTATGATTAAATACAAGTAGTGATCGCTCACCATTCATATCCTTCTCATCCTGTCCTGTCGAATCAGTTTTCTTCTCCCTGAGCGTCACCATTGAAAGAGCTTTACTCGGTCTCGTACTGTACTCGGTGAATATGTAGCTGACAGCTGATCTATCCGCCTAAAACGGCCAGAATGAGTTAAAATATGAATATACAACTCTGACTCTACCCTCCCCCCTTCAAAGAAGGGGTATCACTTTCCCACAATTCTACTTGAGATATACTGATATATAATTCTACTCGAGGCCGCTATAACAGTGAGACGTTTTGAGAGTTTTCTGGACACTTTATTCCTACAATCCTTACCGTAATTTGTTTTTCAAGGTATATAAAAGTTAAAACTTCCCAGTTGTGAAACAGCTTCGCTGTATTTCAAAATTTTTTTTTGACTAATCATGCACTTTTTTCCAAAACCAAAAAAAAAAAGACGAAAGATTCAATTATGATAGGAAAAAGAATAAATAAAGTGGTAAGAAATCACCTGTTTCAGCTCTGTATCGGCCACCACAAAAAGAGATCCAGTCAGAATGCAACCTCCAACAACTTGAATAACCTTTGGCACCCTTGAAATATCCATAAGTTTATAACGAAGACATCAAGGGCGCACAACTAACTGAGTAACATTCCCAATAAAAACTTACTTATCATCACTAATACTTCCAGCATATAAAGTCGTCTGTTGACCAGGAGCAAGTGGTTTATTTACCCATTTGAATGCTATAAAAATCAAATCAACTGGAAACAAGAAAAACACTGCTACACCTCCAACTTACCATCATCGCCACCATTTGGCACAGAAGTGACATCCAAGCTGATAGCAGGAGAAATATGAACCCGTACGCTGAAAAATCAAAGTAGAGTGAGCTCTCTTGCTTGCCTATCTTGATAGTTAAATCACGACAACAATGCAAACAACAAACTGTAAGGGAGAGTCCATGAGCAGTTCCAATTGACTAGTTTCAGGCTGACGAACTTGCACGTGCGCTGTATATTCGCCCTTCTCCACCTTGTATGTATACTGAAAATAGAAGTAAAAATGAGTGCACAACAGAAATGTGGATGAACATGATCTAAATGGATTATTTGTTTTGGCTGTAAGCAATATGACCCATATTCTTTTCGAAGCTTCTCACTGGGTAAAAAACAATCATGCTCCATGCAAAAAGAAACATACCCTCTCTGGATAACTGCTCGATGCACCGATAAATTCTTTAGAAGACGAGAATAGCTGCATAAGAACGCAGTCGTATGGGGATTCATAGAGATATGTTGTCACTCCAGGAAGTTCAAGGCGGACCTCACACGATTTCAGCACTAAAACATTGTACTCATCTATGGAATTATATAAAAGCTCGGATGCTGCATCTCGGCGGTCTAGAACACCTTACTTATGCTTTTCATCAGACAATAAGTGTGCTCTCAATGAGGGTATAATGAATACCAACAACATCAACCTTCGACATTGCGGGAAAAATGGCAAATATGGGTGGCCACCACCCACCTGACCATCGAAAATAGCGTGCTTACACCTCTTGCGGCAAATTTACTTGGAAAAGAAAGAAAAATGAGCGGTTGCTATCCCAAAACATATGAACAAACTCAAAATTTTGCTAGCCGACGGAACATGACTTGTTTCCAGGCAAATGATAACTGAACTATTGACGTTCTTTTATTTCACTTACTATTGAATTTGTAGACAAGCATAAGGCGATGAATCTGCTTTCCATTCGGCATTAGATCCCTGGGACCAAGTGGCTCTATTTTTGCAGTACTTGGCTTAACCGCTACATATAGTGTGCTGGAATGGTGGAAACCACTTATAACTTTCAAGAAAAAAAAAATAACATCAAGAAGAATAGTGAAAAGGAGGTATATGATTGTGTTACCAACTTCAAAGATATTGTTGGCTTTATTTCAACGGGACGGAACGGAGCTGCTCTAATACGAATCGGTGTGTAGGGAGATCCGTGCACCTGAAAATCGGACTTTCATGGATTTTTTGTAAAGGCGCATTTTAGGTATATGAACTATAAAATTACCAGGTTGACGAGAGGATATCTCTGCACTCCATAGAAACGAGTAAAAATCCTAACACTTCCTTCCACGTCAGATCGTGTCCAACCTCGCACTAAGCACACCTCCAGTGTACGATCTCCAACGACGGGAAATGACTTCGTCCATTCATGCGAATCGGGACCCAGGATCTTAAGCAAAATGATAATACTCCGAGATAAATAAGAAAAAGAAGCACAAGTGAACAAAAAATGTTAACTAATTATTAAAGCAACTACTAACCTTGTATGATTCACTGTTCCTGTAGCACTTGTCATCCTCGAGCTGAACACAGTGCAGCGTAAAGCGATCCATTGGTTTACGGGACAAGTCTTCTACCAAGACTTCTGAAATAAACAAGTATCGCAATAATTTCATAAAATTAATGTCGGGAAAGATGTAGAAGTTCTCTTACGACATATGGTCGCCTCTGGTGGCACATGTATGAATTGACGGATCGGTATTGTTCCCACTTTCTCGAAAGTGCGGTCAATGGAGCAGTCAACTTCATTCACAGTTTCGGGGATGACCAAAGTTATTGGAACACGGAATATTGGCCCCATATCGAAGGATTCTGCGTGCATTCCACGGAGCTGAACAGTAATGAAAACAGTAATGATGAAGTATGTCGGAAAATGGAATGATGAGGATTTTTTTACTGCAAAACACTAGGATGTACCAGTGTGGAAAGTATTCTACTTTTGAAAAAACCCAAATTAATGCTATAGAATTCTTAAGTTTTACCAGAACTTCATCAATATGACCAGAAAATGTGCAAGTAAAACCAAAAGGCCGAAAGTTAAACCCACTTCCGTGTAATAGACTCCGCCTGGACGAAGCCCAGTAGGATCGACTTTCAATGTGAAGCTCCTTCCTTCCGAGGTGAGCATGAAGAGACTAGGATGTTGCACATAATCGACATCGGATTGAAGCACTATGTTCACGGAGAAATCAGCTTGGTAAAGGTTATCTGAAAGCGAAGACGTACTTTCAACTTCTAGAAATGAAAAGAAAACTTGAGTGCGGACCAGCGAATTCCTTGAACTTCGGCTCAACAGTAACAGTGTACTCCTGAATTTCTCGAGACTCTTTGAACTCTCTAATATAAACTCCTGAAAAGTTATATGATTCTGTATCCGCCAATGGAAATTACAAAGGGGAGACGTACAGTGCCCGTCGATGGCGGTGACCCATTCATGACCACGAAAAGGACGCCGTGCAACAGTGCCGCACGCGCCGGAACCGTTGTCGTCAACAATCGGAGTGCTAATTTCTGGGCACCTTTCTTCCCAATTCATTGATCGTTCCACTTTTTTCATGTTTCGCAACGGGAAGTGGTATAGTGGCAGTAAACGACATCGATTCTGGCGGGCGCAGCGCGGTTGCGCGGCGTGCTTGTCAAGGCCGTGAATGGGTCACCGCCATCGACGCTCACTGTATAGAAACTGGAACGAGAAAAAGGACCTCTTTTGCTTCTGTTGTAGTTCGTTACACGAACACGAATATCGACTAGACAAGTATTTGGCATATACAAGGCGTAGTTTTCAAAATGATCCAATGCGTTCTTGATCTGAAAAGACATGGATTTTTTTACATAAAAATCCTAGTTAACTTGAATACAAGTGTTACTACACGAAAAGGTGAGCAATGGAAGCTTGCTATAACGGTATTCTCTCTAAAAAGCTTGTTAAACTACAGCATCCAGACAGGAAACCGACGGATCGCATGCGCGATTTACTGCCATGAAAATACCCTCCCCTCAATACATGAACTTTACATCGACCCAAGTGGAAAAATCAACAATAGACGAAATCTTTACCTGAAGTAATCCACGTCCAGTTCCAAATGGAAAGGGTTCGTCGCTGATTTCTTTTGCAGTGTTCTCCAAACAGAGACGAATACGGAAAGGATTCCACTGGTATCCATTAGCGCGCATCTTTGATATCATACAGGCTAAAAACACCAAAATACCAGGTTTCAAGGTCTGGTTCGGGAACAACTAACACTGGTGGAGGTAATTTGGTACAAATTTGAGAGAGTAAAACCAGTTAAACATTTTTACTTCGTGTATAACTAAAGTATTTTGATGGTATCTTGGAGCGCAAATTTTTAGAAAACTAATAGTATTGTTTTTAGGAAAAAAAGAAAGCTATCAATCGAAAACTTCGTATATACCAATGGCTCCGGCCGCGTTCGGCGAACTCATGCTGGTCCCGTTCATCATTTGTTTTGCTTTTCTGGAGTAGCGCGGAACTCCAGCAAATGCGGCTCCAGGAGCACATAACGAAACGCCAAGCGCTCCATCGACACTGAAGAAAGGCAAGAAATAAGTTAAAATTACTCTGGTAACTGTATAGTAAAGTTTGTGGACACAAACCATGGCCCACGAGCACTCCACGGGTACAGCACATTTTTGACTTCATTGAAAACACCATAAAGTGCTTCCGCCTGATCGGGGCAAATACGTGCACCAATACCTGAAGTGACAGATTCTGTAGTCTTGTGCTATAAAATTCCGTAGAAATTCCTAGGATCTTGTAGCTCAGTTAACAATCTCTCCTGAATACACAATCCATTAAACTTGAAATCAAAGTCAACAACGCACCCATAACACCAGGCGTTGTGCCACCAGGCGATCCTACAGTTGAGAGAGCAGGTCCGCTGTTTCCTGCCGAAGCGACAAAAACCACATTATGTTCATATACAATTCTTTGGATTTCTTCTATTATTCGGCTAAAATTATGAAACACGTAGGAAACCAACTTTCGTTCACTAAATGTTAGCCCCCATGCAAACAAATTACCCTGAAGCAGGAAAATGCGCTCCTTCGCCAAATGACATGTTGACGATATCCACCTTCATTTCCACACAGAGATTCAAAGCTCTCGTGAGAGCAGTTCCAGTCTCCATAGAGTCGATCCGATTATCGCCTATCATCATTGAAACAATCTAAACAACACTATGAAGCACAAACGTCTTGGCAACTTTACAATTTGAAGGAAGCGAAAGCCAATCCATAGTGGGTACCTGAGCTCCAGGTGCAAGTCCAGATGATCCTGGTTCATCCTTGGAATAAGCGGCAGCAATGCAAGCTACATGTGTGCCGTGCGCTCCACTCGGGACACAAATTTCGAGCCGATTCCCATTATTTTCAATGCGGAAGGTGTAGCACGCCTCATCTAAAGTTCTGCACCATGTTTTCGAGGAGAAACAACTCATTTTAGGGTGATATACCTCTATGCGATAGTTTTGAGAAATCGCCTGTCGTTCGGAACTCGCCCATAGGATGGCAAAGAGCAAGACGCCCCCGGAATGACGTATCAATGCAAGCCCTGGAAAGAAGCACGAAAGTTAGATCCTGGATCACGTGAATGACGCATTTCATTCTTTGTAATGCTAAACATATCATTCCATTCTACCCCTAACAGATCACTCATTCAAAACAATATGCTCGTAGACTATCGGACTTTCCGAGAACGACTGTAATGTTTGTTTGAATACGTTCGATTAGTACAAGTATCACTTGAATGAAGCTCCAGAGTGCAACAGGATCAGAGCAGAATTTCCGGTATATAAATTTCTCATAAACTAGAAAAAACAGGAACTCACTTCCAGTTGTGACCATCATGCCATACAATGCAATCCGCCACTGGCCCCTTGTCCTCTAGTTTATCCATGGATTTGAGGAAATCCACTTGGCAAGCGAGGTTTTCGCGATCGTGTTTGTCCTTCTAAATAAGCGTGTAGGAATCGAATTAATGCTTTCAACTAAACATTAGTCAAATCAGATAAACCTACCACATTATCGCTAAATCCTCCCACTGACTCCTCATGTGCCAAAAGCAGACGGAGAGCGTCAGCTTTTGCCAATTGGTGAGCTGATTCCCACGACTCTTTCTGCCAGTCTTCCTACAGGAAGGAATAAATATGGTATTTCGATATGAGGAGGGAAAATCAAAGCGCCCAATGAAGCGAACCTTGACTGTCTTACGAAGCGTCTTTGGGTACAGCTCATAGATAGGTTTAATTCCAAGATGCCATTTGCCGGTAGGATTCACCCATTGTTCCGGAATCTGCAACAAAATTAGGAGTTCCAGAGATTATTGAATAAAACACGAGGCGCTTACATTCAGTTTCCTCCCGGTCAAGCCGATAACCACACCGTTCTGTGCCGACTTTACCACACTTGTGTCCACATCTCCAGCTCCACTACAGTCAATACAGTCGACAATCTTTCGGGCACCGAAGCTGGTTCTCTATAAAAGATCATATTGGTAGGACAACTAGGTCTTTAACTCGAGTGTCGCACCATCTTCATTATCAGCTTCATCAACATTCAGGAATTCCCCACATCTTTGCGAAGAAAACTCATTTACAGTAATCGTCAATGGCGGTGGCCTTTCCGCGGCTTCGAAAAGCATGCGATGCGACCGCAGCGCAGCAGGAGCCCTCCCTGGGACAAAAAACTATGGAGTTTTCTTGATAGTTGGTTTTCATATTAGTTAACATCAATTGTGATGAACAACTATCAAAGAAACCCAGACTAGCCACTGTGACTACGATTCCATCGTGAGCGGCGCGGTTGCGCTGCGTGATTTTCGAGGCCGCGGAGGCTCTACTACCATCGAAGCCTACGTATATTTGAGCCCGATTCTCACAATGAAAAACTATAGTCTGAGAATTAAAAAAAACTTCGAGAAAATTCGTGTGGATAGAGGTCGTGAAATTTTATACTATAACAAAAGGTTATGCAGCAATTGGGGAAACTCATACGATTAATAGGCGAGAATATCGTGAAGGAAGACAACTTAACCCTAGTTGAGTAATAAAAAGAACCCCATTTATGATAATCTACAAAAACAAGAGACTTATAAGATATAAGCGATGCCAAGAATATTACTGAATGAGAATGAGTGAGATGTCGCTTTCTCGGGAAAACGAAATTCTACCGAGGCTGTGTTTCTAAATTCAAACACGGGGACAATTTCGGTGGAATTCTCCCTTCAAGGACAATAAGATTGCGATCATTACGAATACAACTTATGAGAGCCAGGACATGGGTATTTATTACCAGTGTAGCGGATCCATCAAGTACGTCGAAAAAAAAAACCATCGATAAATGTGCCCTATCGTTGTCGAGATCACGAAGTGACCGCGTTGCACAACCGTGCGCAGCGTGTTCATTAGTCAATAGTTTCACCCAGCTTGTATATACACTAAACACCCCACCCCATACTTTGAAAAAAAGCAACAAGTGCTTGAAATCTTAAAATGATAAGACCTTGGCTGAGTGGATTAAGAGGTGGTCCAGATTCCTAATAACTCCCTCTCCCTCGTTACCCAGCTCCCTCATGATAATACTGTAGCGGATCGGCCACCGCTTTCTTCCAAACAAAAGAAAAAGAACTCAACACACTCCGGTTGTACTGTTAAAATACCAAACATCTAACAAATCACATAGAAAAAGATAAGCATATGTACCTCGAGGCATGGCAGTGATGGATCGACACCAGTATCCAGAATCGCAATCAAAACGTTACATCCGTCAGCATATTTGCCGTGGTCCTTTACGAATTCGGGCTAGAAATATAAAGAAAACTTCAAATCCACAAAATAGAGTTCAAGGGCATAGTCTTGACTTGTGTATCACGTTGCTTCATTTTCCTGTGGGAATCGCAAGAAGGAAATATTTTATCATGTTGTCAATTAATGAAGGAGAACATTTCACAGCGTTATAGGATAGGTCCTTGACTTTCGATTGATGGAATGGTCCGACACGAGAGGTTAACTGACAGCTCGCATTCCAGACCCAATTTGGTATTCGCCACCATTCGCTTATTGAGACTAGATTAGGATAACTTCGTCTCTCTCTTGATTTAGGTGGCTGTTTGGTAAATTTGTAACGCAGAAGCATCAACTCAACTCATACTTCTGCAGGTACAGTCTTCCCGAAACGATAGGGCCGATAAAGCGGTCGGGAGATCCAGAGGCGGCACGGTGGACTTGACAGAACACCAATTTGATAAGCTTTCGCCGCTGTATTTGGCTCAACTTTTCAAATATTTACAATCATTTCTTTCAGTCATCTACCTTTAATACCATAACCCTTCCATTCGTTGAGTACTTTCACTAATTTTATTCCAAAAAAGCCAAAGCCGCAGCCGTGCGCCTCTGGATCGCCGACCTCGTCGTTTCGAATAGACGGTATGTTTGACCAACGACACAAATTCTGCCTCTATGACCTTATAAGAACCTGGATTTTTCAAACATAAGCACTGAAGCTGTGCCACAAATGAGATAGTCACAGAGTCACAGTTTCACATTTACCAAACCTATTTCAAAACATTAGAAAGTGCTCGAAAGACACAGAGTACGGCAGTCCTACTTTCTCAATCAGTACTGATATTTCTGACCACCTAAGTAATCGATCATGAGTGTGCTTGCTTGTAAATTTGAACAAAAACACTAATTACTCGAAATATGGTGTGATTCAGTGCGGAAACTAAGCTGTAGCCCTACATAATCCCCACATAGATGTAGATCAAAAAGCGAAAGATGTTTTCATCAAGGAGGTCGCCCTAGGTCATAGTGGACTCCTATGGATGTACTTCCAAAAATTTAAACAAGAAAAAGGCCTAACCAGCTTGAAAGAACAAAAATAAGATCAATTTGTTACCTGCTGGCTCTCAGCTTTGTAGATGAACGTGTCAACTGGAAAATTACTCTTTGTCTCGACCGGCTGTTCCAGTTCATTGGTATCATCCATCGGCTGAATTGGGTAAAATGGGTAAGTTTTCTTATCAGATAAAGACAAACACATGAGATCACACATCTGCTAGAAATGAGTCGTTAGCCCTGCAAATGCTGCCAGAACTCCACTTTGAGGTAATGGCACAACTCTTTCAGAGAGTTCCCAGTTATGACTTCGTGGTAAAATTGGATCAAACGAAAACCAGCGTGGTATACGAAAACACATAGATTTAAACTTACTCTATATACACTAAATGCGCCTTTACCAGTCAGTGAAGCTTGAAATCCGACAGATTTGTAAGGCCGCCTCACTAGGCTCCTTAGTGGATAAACTAAACTTCGTAGAGCCAGGGCTCCACGAACGCAAGTCTTGAAATGTAGCAAACTTAGTCGTAACGTGTAGAAAAAGGAAAAACATGTAGCAGAAATCAGGAAGAAAACTGAGAAAAGGAGAAAAGTAGTGGAGTTTGAGACGTAGAGAATGTCTGGACAGGAAGAACGCGAAATTTATGAAGGTTGATAGGGATTAATCCGTGAAGGCGATGGGAGGAAGTGTTCAAACACGCTAGTTTACAACTCGGACAACATGTCGGAACGCGTCAGTCGCGGGTGCGGCGATGCACTGGCCGCGAGCGGCGTTTACTGGGTCACCCTTGCGCAGCGGGAGAACTAGACGTAGACCAAAGGCGTAAACGGGGTGTAGACTCATGGAAACTTGACGTAATATCCAGAAAAAAATGTAGAGATGCTATGGGGAGTTCCCCTTGGTTCCTAACGCTATATTCTGTTCCAAACAATTTCTACAGATAGGGCTTGAAAGGCATAATGTTAAGAGGACAGGATGCTACGGACAATGTCGGATGGACAAAAGATCTTGTACTGAAAAAGAAATAACTAGCTTTGGGAATGCAAAAGATTATTCATTACTTGAAGGGCTGCGCGATATTCTAAAAGTGTTAGTCAGAGGAAACTCGCATAGATTCACACTGACAACTCATCGCAGCGACCTTTTGTCTAGAAGAGATAAGAGAAACATTTCACGTCAACTTTTTTTGAACAAAAGATTCGCAAAACCGACGGGCAGCAAAACATCTCTTCTCCTCAAGAAGCTCAACACCAAAGCTCTGTGATGATACTACAGTTGACGTATAAGTAGCTGCATCGTCAACTTAATTACAGCCAGCCACCTATAGATACAGGAACGTTAGGAACAGACGTTTCTGCTTACATAACCAGAAGCAGACGTAAGGTTGGAAGCAGGTGAGATAGTGAGATCTACTCCAGACGCAGAAAGGTCGCGAATTTTTAAAATTACATTATATGCAGATAGGTATATTACATGAGCCCATTTTTATGTCTTTGCCAGTACTTATATATTCTTACCACTTTTAATACCTACTTTTGACCGGTCGAATTTCAAGTCAATTTTTTGAGGCATATTTTCTGAATTACAACCGGACCCTTATGAATGAAACCCCAGTACTTCTTCCCACACCCTTCTCTCAACCC
>JARK01001599.1:17951-37424 GCA_000688135.1 Ancylostoma ceylanicum
CGCAGTGAATTCCCGATTCCCTCTGTGTCTCTGCCGAACGGAACCGCGCCGCTGCAGGGTCCGTACTCAAGTGGCCGTACATAAGATAAGAACATTAGTAGACGATAGACCTAGTGAATGACGAATCCAAAAGTATTTGGGGAATCGCTACACCGCTGCGTGTAATTATGGAATGTTAATTTTCCTTCCTCAGGTCTGGCGTGTTATCGTTGGAAAGCCTTCAAAGATAGAACTCACATTGTTTTCAGCTTCAAAAAAAAAAAAGTTCTCCCATAAACTGCTCATATCTATTTTCAAGATGGACTTACGTAGTTTACTCCGAAAACTGAAATTTCTTCCATTAATGGCCCGGAATTATTATAGTATTGGAAATCTTCTAACTTAGTCCACTTCACAATGACTCCGTGAAATAGTACAAGAAATAACAAGGAAGAAGTGGTTTTAGGAAGTATAGGTGACGTCCAAATTCAAAAAGAAAATTAAAAACCAAAAAAGGTGGTCCTCTCTTTCAGAAAACTCTGATAAAATACTCGTAGTTCACCTAGGGCTTTTTGATGGCAACTGTTACAGTTGTATAGTAGCTGAGTCCAGGAACGGAATACCCCATGAGCATTTGTTGAATCTCAAACTTCACAGCAACTAGTAGGATAATAGAGACCGTTTAAAACTCCCAATCAGTTCCAAGAAAAAGAAAGATGGGTCGATGCAAAAAAAAAACAGGAAGAGCAAGCTCACGTCTTCACCGTAGAGGGACTCATCGTCAACTTCCACATCGTCAAGGTCATCCTCTTCTTCGGAAGAGCCTCCGCCCACGGAATATCTGTAGACGCCAAAAAAGTGCAATTCAACACTGTCTCGGAAACGAATTTCAGCAGGATCTCGAAGATGATTTCGAACAGGATTTCCAAATTGATCTCCTTCTGGATACTCATCGGAATCCTCATCTTCCGGATTTCGATGTGGAAACATGTTTCTTCAATGTACAGGAGAATATCTGGAAGGAAATTCTGATTGATTGCTTGAGGGAACAGGAACTAAGAAATGAATAAAAAACAAAGACTCCACCACATTTGATAACTTGTACTACTATTGCGTAAAATTCAATGCTCCATAATTTCTACCAGAGCTTACATAAAAGAGTTTCATGCAATTACTGTGTAACACCATCATAGACTGCGGCGAGTTTAGTAGGTAAAAAAAATACTACCGAATTTGCTAAAACTTGTTTTTTTTTACTTGTTTCAAAATTAGCCTTTAATATCTGAGAAAAATTCTGCCGCTATTTAAATAATCACTATATTCACATGAGATTATTACAAATGCAAATGGACGAAATCCTAGTGGAAGTAAGGAGACAACAATATGCAATTTCCAACAGAGCACTTACTTGTAGAAATTCACAGAGCGTTTACGGCCACGAAATGAACCACAAAGGTAGCGAAACCGAGCGAGCACGTCTGAGCAGCACTGAAAAGGTGAAAATGACAACATTTTTTTCGGAGATTATCAAAAATATTGAATACAGGCATCCTAGTATGGAACCGAACAGCTCCTGGAAATAAAACCTCGCAGATGTCTGTCTGATGTAGACGACAAAGGGCTGTGACAACTATCTGAACCAAACCACAACGTTTGTTAATGTGGCCACACAAGGAATAAAGTTGCGAAATAAAATGCCTGCTGTGTCAGAGGTGCTACTGAGTGTACTTAGTTATCGCCTTTTCTGCAACAAAAATCATATCCAAGCACTCGGACATTCGGGAAGTGTCAATGAAAGCCGCTCCAACAACCCCGCATCAACAATTTGGCACTCCAAGAATTACAGTAGTCTGGATGACAATTTTATGGAAGGAAAAGAAAGCAGATGATAAGAAAAGCATGCTCGGAATGCTGAAAGTCTGACATTTCCATTTCAAAAGCGGATTTTCGCGGCTTCGAGTAGAGAACGCGCGTTTGCGCGATGCTGTCAGCCTACTATTGGCTGGCCCACCCAACAATACCAACGGTGGGTCTCGCCATGCTTTCATTCACTTTTATTGAGAAAGTAAGCGAATAGTGAGCAATTATCAATACTTTTAAGCAGAAACTGAGCAATCTTTAAGGCGGCTCTGAACAAGGCTCCGAGTAAAGCTGCTGTGGTACAGTTCTGTATTTCCGTGCTTTTCAGTCATCCTGAAGCGTCTATTCATTCCACGTGTTTCTATGTAGAACTGTTCCTCCAACACGTGTGTCAGATACTTCTCAGGATCCCTGACCGATAGCCCGTTATGCCACCGATCTTTTCTGTTAGATCTTTCAGCAAGAAAAACAGGAAAGTCTTGGAAGAAAAAACCTCCTGACCCGCGATGACATCTCTACCAAACTGGAGCCAAGTAAAGCCTTTACTTTTAAAGTCGTAAACACAACGCAGAACCCTTAGACATAGAGATATTTGAGAGGAGAGTGAGAAACTGCTTCAGCACAGATGCATTCGTTTCCTAAACTGCACAAATGTAGCTTACAACTCGACACAATGCTTATTTATAAATTATTCACGTTCGTCACTTTGTAGAAATCCTGCTATGGTGGAAGCAGGATCATCCCGGATTACAATTTTTGTAGAAACTTCCCAGCTGGGCTGTCAGATTTCGCTGTCGATTCGCCTTGGGCCTCATTTTCTTCATGCCACACCAATGACTTCGAGAAGCCTGTGGTATCTTAGCTATAGCTGCAGATCGCCTTCTCCGAACAGTAACAGCAAATGGCAAGCAACGTTGGTTTACGCTACGTGTACGACCTTCAACCAACAGAAGCTTGAAAATGAAGAGGAAATAATGGATCCGAACACGTCTATCACAACCAATCTCAGCCATCTCACATGTCTCCAGTTTTCTAGCTCAAGTTTACTCCTTACATACATCCTGAAACTTCGATAAAAAACGAAAGCTAGTGGTTTATTAAAGAACCTAATCACAAAAATAACTGAATTGATCTTGAAGGTTCTGAGTCTTGCTGATGTAGCAGAAGCGGAGACGCTCCATAGCAGCGTTGCCCGTCTACCTCAGCATCTCGTCATTCCTCTTACGCTTTCCCTAAGGAGGTCTTCGGAACGCTGACTTCTGAGGAATCTTCCTGATTGCGAACCTGAAATCGTGCTGCAAGCTGAACTCTATCTTCGATACTTCCTCTATACCTGAATGAAGAAATGATTGCTAGTTACAGTGAATGAAGAGTGAACGGCAAAAAAGTCCTCTTTTTCTCTTCTTTTCCATTCCTGTCTTCGATACAATGAACATGCAACAGATCGCAGCAAAAAACAGTTCAACTTTCAGTTTTTCAAACAGAATTCCCTTTCTACAGGTATTCTATATCCTGCCTCAAATACAAATAGCTGCTATGGGTGTCGATGAAAGAGCTTTCACACTTTTGCCGCTACTGCGCGAGTGTCACCGCAACAAAATTTGTCGCCCAGCGGCAATGTACCCCTCCCCCCTGACTGAATCAACCTCAGACACATTGCCCACTCACATTTGCCTCATCAAGACCACCACCATTGCGCGAGCAGCTTCAGTTAGCGTCGAGGCCGGAGAATCGTGGTGGTACCTACTCGACCGTCCTGCATCCTTCCTCCAGGCCCCACCGGGTCTCCACACTCACGGAACTCGTCTATCTCCTCGAGAAGGACTGTATGCTTAAGACCGAGTAGCGCATTAGATATATAGTGGACGTCGATGGCGGTGACCCGTCTGCGGCCTCGAAAACCACGCGCCGCGACCGCGCCGCTCCAGCAGGAATCCTCTCCGGGACATGAAATTACGGGGTTTTCTTGGAATTAGCTTTCTTATTGGTTATCATCAAGTGTGATGAACAACTATCAAGAAAACCCAGATTCGCCACCGCGGCGACGATTCCATCGCGAGCGGCGCGGTCGCGCCGCGTGCTTTTCGAGACCGCAAAAGGGTCACCGTCGTCGACGCCCACTGTATATATTCGAATTCGAAAGTTCGATTTCGAACATTAATGCTTTCTCTTTCTTCCTTCTCCTCCTCCTTGACTGTGTCCTCGTCTCGAGAGATTTCAACTGATCAAACCCGGTCTCACAGGGGACTCTAGACGTTTAGGCCCCTACGGCCCACTAGAACATGTCGCAGCATGGCAGAGGGCGGGAGGACATGCACGCCTCACGACAAACAGAGGGCCTCGTCGCGGCGAAGTGTGCTGATCCATAGGGTTAAACGGTCGGAGTTCCCTGTAGTAGCTATTGGCGCAATAATATATTCGAATCGTGAAACAAGGGCTCCTAACTAGAATAACCCGATCTAGCAAATCCTCAAATGCTGGGACCAGATTCTAGTTACTAAGTCACTATGGCCGTAGCGTATCCCCATTTCGTAAGACTTCATCTGTTTTCATACAAGTAGGAGTTACCTTTGATCAGGATATGTTGTTTATATCTCGTGCTCCTATCTCTGTTAATTCACTTTTTACATGCATACAATATTCATAAGCCTGTAAGATCAAATTGAGTAAGGTCTGCAAGTTTGCGTCGGAGAACGCACGCTGCGACGGTCGCCACCCACGCCTTCGCCCACCCGCACTGTCAACTGTTCTTAGGTGTTGTCTACAGCTTTTAGATTTCTCAATTTAGCTTTGAAAATGAATGTAGATTCCTCATCTCCTTGCATCTCTTCCACACTGAGCAATATTTCGAATTAATTATGTGAATGTTTCAGGCCTTCTAGTACAGAAGGCTGTCGAACGTTGGCAATCATCAATTCTCACATCTCGTACTCAAGCAAAGCGTTAGTTTTTTTTTGTTTTTTTTTCAAACTTGATAAGAGAATAGCAGCAAGGTCCAGTGTTTGGTTAGCATCTCGATAGTACTAATGTAGAGAAGTTTTGAAGGTGCAGATACAATGCAATAAAGAAAACACTACAACATACTAAGCTAATTAGACACCATATTCCGTTCTTCTATCTAATCGGGTAAAAAAAGGCACTTGGAAGATAAGATTCCATTCAGAGGTAAGAAAAAAAAGATAGAGGTATTAAAAAGAAGGCAAACTTCTTTGCACATCCAGAAAGTTTAACAAGGCTGCAAATAAACATAAATCGTTCCATGTCTTCGACCACATGATCAATGTGATTTAGATTTTCCAGTCTAATGGATCCAAAAACGTTGGCACAGATGTCGTTTTGTTTCTATACATGAAACAAACAAGGTGACATCACCGAAAAAAATTTACCTTTTTAAATAGCTGGGTGGTTGAAGAACGGTGCAAGTAAGCGCACATCAAGCAAGAATTGGTGCGTATAGAGACCATAGTTCCTTCCGGTTCTCATTTTAATGTAGCTAAAATTATCTGGTGAACTTTCTTCGTCTGAGTATAAAGAAAAAGAAGAAAGATGTGAGATGGAAAATATCCTCTAAATTTTAAAATATTCGGCAAGACTGCAAGAAAGACTCGCGTCACATGAAAGTCAGATTATGTGCGGGCCACCCCACTTCGACTTTTTTTTGCTCAACTGGGTCTACAAACTTTTGCAAAGAACTAGATTTAACACGGAATAAGGAAGATGAAAAAGAAATGTGGCACCAGAGAAGATAGCATAATTCGAAAAGCATTTCTTTCGTGCAATCGAAAACACTTATCATTTAGTGAGACTTTGTAATCAAGAATTGACCACCTAAGACAGTTTCTTCATACATATTTCGTTCTCGATAGAGTAAATAAAGAATAATACATGTGAGTGTAGAATAGATTCACAAATACTTACTAGTATAGTTGTAAATTCACTCCTCTTGAGCAGAGAATTAGAATCAGGTCTAGAACAATACCAGTTGAACTTTCGCTCTGAAAATTGACAGCATTTAATGAAAAATTCAAATTTACCCAACAGAAGGAGAAGAAAATAAAGGGAAAACATTAACATATAAAGTTGAAACAACTTAAGGTGACGGCTATCCCAGGCTTTTTACGCTTATGACTGAAAACAATTCAATACTCGTCAATCTTCGAATTATTACTGGATTTTTGCACCATTAACACTTCAAGAGTAATCAATAGGCAAAGTAGTAGCATGGATTTAATACTTAAGACTGCAAACACATGCTTCTAAAGTATATTTGTGCGCTAATAAACGAAATAGGTCAACAACATGGTGGCATGGATGGCTCCAGAAAGGGTGAACAGAGGTGAAATCGGTAGGGGTCCAGCAACTTGATCTACTCATGAGCCAGCACTTGACTGTTTAGCAACTTTATAACAGGACATTATGTCAGGACTGGCAATAACTAAATGTGGTACTGTCTTACCTTTGATGGTAGCCAGCTTTCTAGGTGTCAGCAACTAATATACACCATAATTGTCCAGGAGAAGCTTCCACCTTGTGAGAATGTCAGTATCTGCACGACGATACATATCTGAAATAGCAGATCCATGGAAAGCACATGTATGCCACTTAGTTATGGTACGAAACATTGCGATAAATGTACTGCCAAATAGAATGGGCAACTAGCACATCAGCATTGAAGGAGAAGTAGCCTATTAATGGATGAAGTACATAACACTACCGACTAGCATGGTGAGGGCAGGAATGGGTGGATAGGGGTTGTGAAATCGATAGAGGTCAGGCGGGATCCCCCCTCGGACCACCCTTCAAGTTTCAAGACAGTAATTCCACAACCGCATTGCTATATTACCTGTAGTTAAAAGTGCGTCATCTTTTCTCATTAGCCGGATTCCCTGGCATTAATTACGGTGCACTGTGATACTAGGGAGGAGGTACCACACCGCATTCGGATGGATGATTCGTAGGGGAACGACTACTGACTGAAATGTGGTCTTTTTACTTGATAACAGGTGTGATTGATAGGGGATAACCGCACGGCCCGTATGCCTGTAGTTGCTCCAAAGGTTTCATCTTCCCAAACAAAGTAAATCCTGCGAACTCCTTATATCTAGAGGTGTGTTTCAATGCTGACTTAGGAACATCACTACTAACATATAGAATAAAGGGTTACGAGACATCCTTCCCTAGCTATCAATAGTAACTTTACCAACTTTGTTAAAACCCTTAACAAATAATAGAGAACATGCGCCCAGCCCGCGACAAGGAAGGCTCTAGAATGAGCATGCTGCGATTGTGAAATCAATAGAGATCAAAAGATCGACCTGCATGTGCGCCCGCCTCTGGTTTAGTAGATCATTTTACTGGAGTAGTGTTCGAACTTGAATTTATCGGAGCCTGTGATTAAGGTAAAAGGAGAAGAGCCGTACACATCTCCATTTCCAAAGCCATGATCTTCTCGGTTGCATCTTCGCTTCCATGAAATCATCACATTTCCAAGGATTTGGGGAATCCTTACGATATGTGAAGCAGAATATGGCAGGCGGAGTAATAATTCATATTTATGTTATTCAGCAAAGGCTGTCCGCACAAAAGGTGTTAGGACCTACAGCAGCCACGACCAATTGGGTATTCATGCCTTCCTCTATCAAGTAACATAACGTAGTGTGTATCTCGTTGAATACACCAACCACGAAGACTTTTTCTCCGTGGTCATAGTCTCATCGAAATCATCAACTGCACCTTTCCGATAGCAATCACCAGACCCGACAGTTCCGGAGTTTCTTGTACTCACTAGACGGGCGTTCATACTTTTGCCGCGGCGACAGTCGCCCATGGTCTAGGGCTTTCATACTTGCCGCGGCGGCGGCGTCAGTGTGAGAAAGGTGTGAACCCCCCCCTTCCCCCAATGCAAGCTCTTGCCACCGGATCCTTTCGCCTACGACGCCGCCCCGACGTCGCTGGCCAATGGGCGACTGGGGAGGCAGTCAAGACGTACGCCGCGACGCAACCGCGCCGCACGCGTACGCTCCCTAGATCCAGGTTTCTCCTTCAGAGTCGACGGATTGAATGGCTCCGGTAGACACCCCTTACACTATTTCGGCTCCGGTGACATTCATCTGTCCCACTTTAGCTCAGAAAACTTGTCTATTTCTCCCCAGAGCTGCTCATACGTTTAAAAGCTGCTGCCGCGACGCGCACATGAATCGACCAATCACAGCTCAGCAGCGTACGTCTTGTCACGCAGCCGGCCGACTGTCGTCGCGGCAGAAACGTGAAAGTACCTTTAAGATTTGGTCGGTGACGTCGCAGCTGCGGTCTTCCGAAAAGTGTGTTTTCATGATTCCGAGCTCTCGTCCTCCTCCTGCGTTCATCCTACTACTACAGAATCAACGCTTTCAAATAAGTTCCAAATCCCCAACCGCATCACTCATAGGTATAGGCGAGGCTCTGAGGTGGTCCCTCCTTAGGCGAACAGTAATGTGTATGGCAGCTGGTGACAGCTAGTGTTAGAAAGTTATGCTGCGCTAATTATACACACTACCATAGCACTGTTGTGGTCTTGCTTCCCAACTCAAGGGTTATCTGAAAACCTAATCGTAATCACCAAGATTATCCTCTTCCAAAAAGAAAAATACTGTGAGATGTTATCAGTGCGCGATCTGTATGCGCATTCCCATCTTCTAGCAGAGATTCAGCAAGGTCATTGAGACCATATCCAACCACTGAATCCAAAACATGAAGTTTTCGCAGGTGTTCCTTACAACGAAAAAATTCAGCAGGCCTCCCACGACGCGCTTCATTCGGGTCCCGCCGCGCTACGCACGCGCGCAGGAGTCGATGGATGATTCTCATAGTGCGCCTTGTTTTCTCGAAGTAGTCTACGCTTGTAGCTTTTTCCTGTAATACATCCCCACGAAGGTGAAATTCTTTTTGTGCGCTCACTTCAGCGATATGAGCCAACGATGACGATGTTGTCTGAATGAAAATAGTCCTTCAGAATTGAGCTGTGTTCAAAACATCCAACTGGGCCCTCTAATGCTCCGTGGATGCCGAAGTGACTAATGAACTACTCATCTCATCTGACTAACAGTTTCCTGGAACAGTGGAACAGTTTCCTCAATACTCCACGATTTTTTCTTCACTGATGTTTGAAAATAACTTGAGAAGTGGCTTAGGTTCTAGCATTTTCTAGATTTCGTTAGCATTTGCATGAATTTTTTCTGTAAATGCAATTTAAAAAAGCACTCTTTCAGGAACGCTTACTTGTGTTGTTGTGGTTACAATGTCGAATCATCGTGAGAACCAACAGGTACGAAAAGCCATCTACTGAGATTTGCAGAGGAAGTTAAAAGTTAGCGTCATTGTCGAACATAGTCTTGTTCGCAGTAACACATAAGTGCACTGTTGTGGAGAAGGTTTTTGATAGGGGTAATTTTGATGGCTTTGTAAGTGTTTGTTGAAACAGTTGCAGTATTATGGCTACATCTGAGTGATTTCATCATGAAATACAGCTTATTTCAGCAGCGCGAAAGGAACGTCAACAACATTGGTGGGGATCCGCGCCGAAATGCTCCTGCTGCCCAGCATCGCCAGGGTCCGATTAACCCTCCCATGGCGCACGGAAACGTGGTCCTAAATCCCGTCTTCGTAAACCCTGTTCCACCGATGGGGAATAACGTCATCCTGAACGCCAATCCGCCGCTGGGGAACAACGTTATCCTGAATGTCGATCCGCCGATGGCAGACAACCATTTCAATGTTGTTCGCGTGCCGCATGTATGTCTCAAGCAATTGCGAATTTAAGAAATAATTTGAACTGGTAGACCATGATATAGTAACAAAAACCATTAGTCAACCTAGCTTCTTCAGAGACGTAGAGGCAACAGAAGAAGGGGGAATAATCATCATCGCCCCAATTTTCCGTAAGCGTTTCCTTCAAGTTGTAATGGGCTCACATTCGAGCAACAGCAAAACTAAGCTCTAACCTTAACTGCTTCAGCGTGGTCCAAGTTCCGGCTTTCATCCCGCCGGCTCTGGTCCCTCCTCCAGCACCACCTCCAGCGTTCATTCAGCCGATCGTTCCTATTCATGTGCCGTCTGTTCTGCTGCCGCAGCCACAAGTACCGATTCAGGCGGCGTTCATCCCGCCTGCAGCACCGCAGCCTATCGTTCCTATAATACCGCAGCAACCAGCGCCTCCTCGTCAGCAGCCCTTCCTTAACTTGGATCCTGATCTATGTATGTTTGGTTACATTCTAACGGAACCGTCCCCCAATAACTCTACAGTTTCAGTTCCTCCTCGTCCGAATGTGGGTAGTATGGAGCCGGCGGCGTGGAACAGACCGCCGCCGCCGCCACCGCCACCAGGAGCACCAGGAGGTGCTCCTGTGGCGGCGCCAGTGCAACCAGCAGCCCCGCAAGGACCTCCCCCTCAGCCGCAAGGACCTCCTCCTCAGCCACAGGCGCCTCCACCACCGCCACCACTTCCGATTCCACTTCCTCCGCAGAGCGGTGGTGGCTTTGGTGCACACAGCGCTATGTGGTCTGAAGCTGCACGACACCAACTTAGAACTGTCTGGATGAGACAACCCGGACCACCGCCGGCACGGAATGACAGGGACTACAGAGCTGAAGGAGATGCTATTGAGGCCGTGGCAGCGAATAACGGAGCTGAGAGGGAGGTTGCTGTACCAGCTGCACAGAATAATGTGGATCACAGAGTTCAGAGAGAGGTCGATGAATTAGTGGCAGAGGACGACGTGGATCAGAGAGTTGAGGAGGGGGTGGCTGGTCCTGAAGGCGAACAAGACTCAGGTGGGAGGTTTTACTACCCTCTTATCTGAAGTTTTTGAGGTAAGGTGGTATTGGTTGCAACGAACACCACACTAGAAATAGAAAACTTTTGAAGTACAGTATCGTTACTTTTTGGTCGAAATCTACTTCCTCATGTGACTAGTTAAGTTCGCTTAAGTTTCTCCGCATTTTTATATTTGTGTATCAAGTTTTTTTTCTTGGAAAATCCTACTGGGAATCCTTCAGGAACATTAATGTTCCGGAGGAATTGAAGCTAGCTAAAAGTTGCAGTAAATTTCAGCTGCTGGGGTGTACACGGTGCAGTGTGCTGCGCCGCGGCGCGGCTAGCCCGTTCAAGGAGTGGGGAAAACAGCGGGAGTGCCGCGCCGCAGCAGTGAGCACTGCGTTGTACGGGCCTCGGCAACTAGAGTTCCTTGTACTCATTATTAGTACGTACAGCTGTCTGAACAAGGAGGATGGGCAATAGGCGGCGTCTGCGTCGCCATATAGTCGTCATTCTCGAGTTGAAAATATTCAGATGGGAGAGAAAGCATTCGCTTTACAGTTATGATGGGGAAGATAGGGAAGCTTAATTTGTGCTTGCAGTCATGTTCTCGATCCCATTCAATGCCGCTTGGAAAATGGATGAACATCGTGCTTCATTCTATCAAAACGCTAGATTCTATGACTGAAAACGCTGCTCACCCATATTTTGCTTTCGAAAATGTTTTTGCTTATGTGTAATGGATAATTCCCTTATTTTCATCATCTTCTGCAACTGAAAGCGACGAAGATGAATCTGAGGAGGACCGCAACTACTATTGGGTAGGAGACTCTATCAATACAACACGTCGACGTCTACTGCAGACCCATTACTTCAGAGAGGGGAAAGAATTCGTCCAAGTCTTCACGCCAATTTTGATGGTTCCTACTTTATTATACTCGCAAACAGGGTCACTATGGAAATGTCAGTCAATCACTGCATGCGTCTTAGATTCAGCGATGTTACTGTGAGTTTACAGTTTTTGAGTTGTTAACCAAGAGCATCTTGAGTTCAACATTTTTTTTCTTGAGGTTTTCATAAATGGAGACGGATCGGTTTGCTCTATCACCCACGCAAACGTTCGCATGGTAATGAATCGCGGCAGAGTTGCTGGGATATTCAGTGAGTGATGTGTTCAGAGAAAAATTACTCTTCTAATAAATGTAGAGTGCCGGTCAATCATCCTTGCCTCGCAGAATATCGCCCTCCCGCTACTCACCACCTATGCGCAGCGACAGGACAGTTGGCTGGTGGCATCACCGTTATTGGTGTTCAGACTATGTTTTTGTTCGCTTGTTCGGTTACATTTTAATTTCTTAGCACATGATCTGGAGTGATAACAAAAACGCTAGCTAGACATCAATCGACAACGCCATCGCCCTGCTGCTCACCCGCGCCGCGTAGATGCGGCGCGGGTGAGCAGATGGGCGGTACTCTGCGATGCAGTGATGATTGACCGGCACTACAGCTATATGCAGTTGTTCTTTTATAGCACTGTCCACTGTAACGGATCAAATGTTCATCGCCGGGGAGCAAGGGATTCTTTTCACTGCCAGCAACCTCGACAATGCCTATCTTGTGTCCGTCGATGAAGGTTCGTTATTAAGAATTATCGACTTGAGCGAGAGAGCGATTATTCCTTGTAACAGAAGAAGGCGCATTTCATTTACTATTCTTCTAGGCTTGAGCAGCATCCCAATGTCGCTTCTGAACTTCTCACTCGATGCGTTGAACGAAGACATCACCTCGATCCATTTCAGAGAATTCGCAAGAATCGGTAGAGAAGTAGGTCTTTTCACTCAAAATTTTTCCAGACCTGGAACTAATTCATTTCTTTGAAGTTGTTCGCGGCTGTGAGGGGTATCGTTGAAGCCGCTCGGACCTATATGAAGCGTCCATGGAAAGTCAACATCTACGTTCATGGTATGCAGAACAATGAAGATTCCTCCTTTCACTTCCGCGGATTTACGTCCATTTATTCAGGCGCTTTCATTCGTTACATTTTTCACGGCGAAGTGGTTTTCCGTCATGGTGCGTGTACTCTACACTACAGCAGGCGCAAGTGCTTCCTGAATCTCAAGACTCCTTTCATGGATATGACAATCACGGTATTTTTCATTTTGCAGTGATTTTCAACAATTCTAATCAGTTTCTTTACTTGTTACGAAGAATTTCTGGATCATAACTGAAAGGAGGGGGGGGGGACGGGTGAATTGGCCTTTCGCGGCAAAAGTTTATCCATAATATGAGACTCTAGAGGAGGCGGACCTTTCCTATGTAATCAGCGCCAGCTATCTGTTCATAGGAGTGGAAGAATCGAAGTGAAATTTAATTGATCGTTCATTAGTAACCATTTAAACATATGGTATCTCGGAATTATTTACTGTTTAATAACTTATAGCCTTTCAGTACAACCGACAGATTGAAATGAAGTTCGGTAACAAGCGTATCCATGTATCTCGCACCGGCATCATGGTTGCTGATGGCGCCAGAACTGCGACCATGGACCACTTCGGTCGCCTCATCTCCAGGACCTGAATTCCCTGGGATCACTTCGGCCGCCTTCTCTTCATAGGTTGGGTTTCTACGGATCGCAATATCCCTGCGGCCTTCTGGTGGATTTACTCCCCAGTTACTCTGCCGATATGCGGAGTCTCGCTCGTCTTTGTTCTCCATACCATCTCTCTTCCTTCTTCTTTGCATCTGATCTTTTTCTCCATTCCTGTCGCTGATATCCGGACTCTCTTATTCTTCATTCTCTTCTTTCTAGCGGGTTCTAAGACATTGCATTCTTATTATTGCCCTTATCTTGATCTCTTCTCTCTCCGTTTTTTTCTCAGATATACTATATTGAAGCACCCTTTTTGGCGTGTTTTTTTTCGTGCCACATCAGTGTCACCTTTATCTAGTACATAATTTATTGATGTATCTCATCGTTTTTGTGGTCTCTCCCTGCATGTGATCCCTAATTGCTTTGATGGTATCCGAAATCTCGGTTATTGTTTCTCTCTATTGCATTCCTACTCCTTCTTTCTGGGTGGTCTTCTTATTCCTATTCTCCATTCATCTCTCTTCATCCTCCTCATCGCGGGTCCAAAGAAATATGTTAGCTTTTGCTTGATGTCTTGGTCTTTCCTCTCTCCATTCCTCCTCAGATAAGGTGTGTAGCAGCATTTTTTTTCTGTGTAATGTTATTTGTTTCTGTGCCTTATTTAGTATGGTATGTATTGCAATTATCCATATATTTGTCTGCGTTTCTTCATTTCTTTGTCTACTCGTGGATGCCGTTCAGGATCTGTTATTCACCGAGTTCTTCTTTCTTTTTCAGCAGGGCACAGCTAAAGTATCATGCTATCGACAGTGCTGTAGTTGTTCTTCTAGCACTGAATCTCTCTAGTACTGATGCGTAGGTTAGATGTGAATGCTTCCGGTTCTTGAAATTTCCGCTCTCTTGACTTCTGTTCTTGATTGCGTACTTGAGGACTGATGATTGTTTAGCGTTGCACACGACCTGTAGCTGTTGTCACTGTTAACTCGAAGTTATTCGAGTAAATGTTGTTGTGTTAATCTTCTGAACAACCTTTACAATGTGGGTGAACCAAGTCTGAAAAAGCGGACATCTCGTGAACGTAAACGCACAAGAAATTTTTGTTGTGCAGTAGTAACCTAAAAACTGCTAAGAAGTAATATTTATTAGGAGCTGAAAGCCCAACATTCGAATGGGAAGACTTTTTACAGGCGGAGATATTCACAAAGTTGTCCAAATAACCTGCTACAATTGCATTTGGTCATAATAGCCATTAATCTGAGCACATTCGGTGGCGTTCTCGAAATGCAATCGGGTGTTGAGAGCTGCTATAGGGCTAAGGAATCCATGCTTTTCCAGGAAGAGGTAGACTTCTTGTTGGTATTTCTGCTCAAACTTGTGAAGATCTCTTGCTAGAACCATTGTCGGATACTTCAACGGCTGGCTGAAGATAATGTACTCGTATTCGCCACGTGAGTTTAGACCACCCATCTTCACCGGAAAATCTGGAACTTGTTATTCAGCTAGCTGTTATTTTGTGATCAAGGAACTGTTTAGAAATTACATGGACAGTGGTCAGAAGGGTGTCCTGTCATGTAGAACACCTCACCAGGATCAGGACCCATCATTCGACCAAATCCTGAAATTCGGAAAACGTTTTTTTCTTGAATTTAGTGGTTGCATATGTATGTGATAGAAATGACAGAATGTACTGTTTGCAATTCTAAATCATAAGTGTCACATAATTGGAGTTCCTTCGGACAACAATCAGCGAATACGTACTTGTCGACAGTGCAGAGCAACACCCCAAGATCGTCCCGAAATTGTCAAAAAAAAAAGTGTTCCGCCGCAAGATATTAATAACTTTCACTCGAATGCGCATCTTCTATGACATCGCTTGAAAAATCGCATCGCGTTCACCTACATTTTTTCCTGCGTTTTCACACTTTTCGCTCAAGTACAGAGATCTATCGCCATCAATCTAAAACAAGATACTTTTTCGGAGCGAGTTCAAATTATTGAAGACATTGACGAAGATTACTTAGGTTAAGCCCACTCCGAATAAATCCAGGGAAGCCTCTGGGAGAAAATTATGCCAGAGATCATGGAGATCAAATGGAGATGGAGATCAAAAGAGAAGAGAAAGGGTAGGGGTTAATCCGCTAGGGACGTGGCATAGGAATGAGAGTTACGCCACACCTACCGCGACATAAATCCCGCCCACCTCTAAATATGTGGTCGCATACAAACGAAGTATAAAATCTTGGCAGCTTTTTGAGAACAGTCGTCGGGCGAATCAATAGCTTTTCGGTCCAAGCCAGAAAGCAAGGCCTTCATCCGGACTATTTGAATCTATATCTTTCCACCCATCCTCTGCCTTACGTACTACTGCACCTTTGCATAGCTTACTTTCTTACCTTGGATTGTTACAGTGTCACCCTTATATGAAGCATATTGTAGAGAAGAGAATGTTGCGGTGAACTCCGTTTGAGTCAATAGCTCAACTAGAACAATTTTTTGTTAAATTATGCAGGAAGCTTGTACAGGCATGTATATAAATGCTTACAGTAGTGAACAGCACAGTCTTCAGGATGGATGGCCTTGGTGTCGACAACCTTAAAACGTGAACATTCTTAGGTGAGCACGAATTCACGAGGAAATACTATTCTATACTCCAAGGTCAATAATCTTGTAATTCAAATTATTAGTAAACATAGGCATAAGAAACGTACAGTGTACCATTTGCCCATCAACTTTTCCATTTGCACGTCACCCATGGAGTGGAACAGCTGACTGTAGACCTTCTGCGCAACTGACTCAGCATTTAATGAGTTCATAATCTGTAAATAATGCATAAAAATAAAATAAAAGCAAAACCTTCATTTGCATGGGCTAAAAAAGCTTCAACAACAGAACAACGACAAATCTGAGTATAGAACATGTACGTAGTTGAAATTACCAAAGACCACTGAACAAATGGAGAACTCTAAACTGTACTAATTTTGAACACATCATCCAACCTGTGCTAGCTGGTCCATACCGAAATCCTTCCGTGGTTTTGGTCTACAGGAGGCGCTGTAGTTTTCGAATAACCTCAAGACAGGGACTGTCCTGCCAGGTACGGGGATTCCACCCATAAATGAAGCTGCAACAAATAAACTAAGCACAATTCGAGCGTTCACATAGGGTCTCGTACAGATCTTTAGAATGGATTACTCAAAAACATAAAAAAAACCTGTAGTACTGAGTTCAGGAGACTTGAACCAGCCTTGTTCTGAAGTGCTAATCGGAAACGATAGAAAATGTCGCTGTATTCTTATATTACAGGGATTTACAAAACGCGAGAACGGGAGAAAGTCTAACCAGTCTAACCCCCTTTGAACCCACGAGAATCTGCGCTTCAGAATGGTCCTCGAACACAAAACAAAAAGACAGAGTTCTGGACGTTCACATAGTATCAAATTGTAGGGCATCATCCTATCCTAGGAGTAAGTGCACTCATCCTGTGTTCATCCATTCTATACCACGTCCCATTACTTGACACTGACTAGTAAAAAATATGAATATACCTAAGCAAATTGTTTCACTCTCCACGCTTCATTTGCATCATAGAAAATTATCAAGAACGTGAACGAATATTTTAAAAATTTTAAATGGATTATGAACTGACCTGCACGTATAGCATTACTGGTTACCAAAAAAAGTAGAACGTATCTCATAAAGAAGCTGGTTGTTCCCATACCACTCTAAAAATGCTGTGTGGTATCACAATCATAAGGGCAAACTTAAAGTCCAAAACAATGAAGTAAAAGAAGAAACTGAAAAGGAAATGTGTAAAAATGGGGAGAAATTCACTAAGAAGGTGACCGGGACAAATCTCTAAAATTTATGACCCGTAATCGGGGGTATAGTCACTGCGACGGGGTGACCTTGCATGACCCAATAACCGCGAATCGGTGCCGTTGTTCATTTTGAGGACAACTCTATGAGGATTTCCGTTAACGCCTTTCCACCAATAATTATTGCGACATTTGGTAGCCATGGCCCCTTTCAAATAATTGGTTCATTTTCAAAAATATAGGCTAGTGTGGAAAGGCTATGCTAATTTATAGAAACTATTCACACCCTATCCAGCGGGTACCTATTTCCTTAAACACCTAAAAGACCTCTACAGACCCACCGTCTCCACAAATGACATCCCATTAGCGCTCCCCTAGATTAACATCCAGTGACCTCATTATTACTTTACCAGTAACGTCAAAGTATAAGTTCTAGTTAAAGCTCAACTATCTGTGGAAACAGCTGTACATATACATATGAAGGCTCGACCGTGACACAATGACGACGAACTAGCTCGGGCGACGAAAAAATCACGGCGGCTAATGGGAGGAAACTAGATCCACGTTTCACAAACAGACACCGGGGGAGATGTCCAAAGTTGATGATGTCGGCGGTTGAACCGACAGACACTTTGTGTTTGCTGTATGTCTAGCAATTCTGAATAGTCCACGTTGCCATCAATGCTTCTGCACTGTTTTGATGCTTGTGCCCCTTCAGTTCCTGGGATACTCGACTCCCACTTGCCTTAAAGGCAGGGGACCACCTCGTCTCGCAGGTTGGAGATAGCAACATATCCTGGAGCCTGTCGTCATCACAATCCCAATCAGGTACATCAATAGGCACAAAAGCGACAAAAGCCCCGTTCTTGAAGGGGTCAAAGTGGATAAAGTTTGGAGCCGGCAGGTGGGTCGCTCCAAGTTGTGCTGGCTGCCCGCCACGGCTGCAGCGTTGACCAACGAGTGTTGACGTGTCCGATCGATAAGATCAACGGCTTCACACTTCAGTTCGGGTCAGCAAACTGTTACAGGCTCCGCCCTGGAAAGCGGGTTTGAAGACCATGTTGAGACAATTTGTATATACCACTGGAATCAGCGTGCCGAGTAGATGCTGAATCTGCTATTACCTCAACCACGAGAATGAGGTGGACCTCTGCCTTTAAAGGCAGTGTCCAGGCAAAATTCTCGATACTTCAAAACTTTCATTTTCTGATTCTACTCACCAAGCTGATTGCAATTGTGCAAGTTTTCCCCACGAAAACCTCGGAATTTGTAGTTTTTAGAGGGTTGGAAGTTACGATGTGGACGAGTTGTTCGGCCAAGAATGAAAAGGTGGCAATGAGGCTCTTCGAGCTCCTACGTTTCGGAAAACCCAGCTGATTACTGTTCATAAACTCTAAAGCTTACTGAGGCACATCCACAACATCATTTTACTCTTTTCATTGATAGTTTTACAAGTAACCAGTTTTTTTCAAAATTGTAGTGGAAATTCTACACCTGTATCGACTGCAATACGTGTCAAACTCAAGAACACGTGTTCAACGAGCTGACCCATGTTGGGGAGAGTGCCATCCCTAACATAACAGAATGGAGAGGGACCAGACTGTCAGACATACGAACATGTCTTGACCATCTCAGACAAGATTTGATCTGCCTTCACGAAATCGTCGAGTGGGCGGGCTGGGCACTGGAGGTGGATTTGGGTACTGGGTCTAAGGCGAATATCTCGCTTATTTCTGGGAATTTTTCGCCGAAACTTTGGCAGATTCCTTCAGAGTCGACTCGCTTTCATAATGTAATGAGCACTCGAGCTCAATGATTTTGCCTGGACACTGCCTTCAAGCCTGACTAAGCAATTTACTATGGCAAATAAGCCAGAGACCTGGGTTTCAACGGAACAGGAACCTACCGGTTAAGGAGAGAATGGTTTCTTTGAATTAGCATAGCCTGTCCTCACCTGCCCATATTTTTCAGAGTGAACCAACTATTTGGAAGCGTCTAGTGCTAGGAAATATCTACGAGAATTTTTCCTTATTTCCAAGCCTTGAAAAGAGGATACCAAAAAGTAATTAATTTTGAGGTATAAGTAAAGGTCCAAACTATTTAGTAGTTAACAAGTTGACAAGGACTAGGTGTTAGTGATCCATGTTTGAAAAAAACTTACATCATGTTCTTTCGCTTGCAGACTATGTGTAGACGCGAAGAGGGTAGAGTAATGGGGGCTTTTTTAAAGTATTTCCCAACTTTTTACGAAGCTTTCCAGAGATAATAGAATATTTGAAATAACAAGAATATCTTCGTGGGACCTCCATG
Source organism: Ancylostoma ceylanicum (assembly GCA_000688135.1). Taxonomy (NCBI): domain Eukaryota; kingdom Metazoa; phylum Nematoda; class Chromadorea; order Rhabditida; family Ancylostomatidae; genus Ancylostoma; species Ancylostoma ceylanicum. The sequence goes on from JARK01001599.1 coordinate 37,297, forward strand.
TCAGGATAAGCGTGATCATGTCTTACCTGAGGTCCGAGGGGAGTTCATATGTGTGTAATATAAGGCTTATGATTTATATTTTGTACAATACATAACTAGAGAGAGGAGGGAAGAGGGCGGGAGTGGGG